>CM077097.1:72996880-73487222 GCA_039513925.1 Platanthera zijinensis
GACAGCTCCCTCAGCACCATGACGGAAGCATCTTATGATTATGGATCTCGCGCTTGTTTTACGTGTGGAAGATCTTTCTGATCCAACAATATTTCAGGCTTTTATGGTCCGTGAATATATCCACTTTCACTCGATATAGATAATGACGCCAAAGTTTGAGTGCAAATATAACCGCCGCCAATTCCAAATCATGACGGGGTAATTCCGTTCATGCACCTTCAACTGGCGTGAGACATAAGCTATCACTTTTTCGAATTGCAAAAGAACGCAGCCTAAGCCGCTCCCTGATGCATCACTATAGACCTCAAAGCCGTCTTGACAATATGGCGATGTTAAGATTGGCATCGCGGTCAATCGTCTCTTTAACTCTTCAAATGCTCGAGCGCACTCCGGCGTCCAAATGAACTTATGATCCTTTCTCGTCAGTGTGGTGAGAGGCAAAGTTATTCTCGAGAAATGCTCTACAAAGCACCTGTAGTAGTCCGCAAGCCCAATAAAACTCCTGACTTCTGCAACTGAAGAGAGAACAGGCCACTCCAGATAGCAACTATCTTGGAAGGATCCACCGCAATGCCCTCTCCACTAACCACATGGCTAAGGAAATCCACTAACGACAGCCAAAACTCACACTTAGAGAACTTGGCGTAGAGCTTATTCTTCCTCAGGGTGTGCAACACCCTCCGCAAGTGATTTGCATGATCTTCTTCGGATTGGGAATATACGAGGATGTCGTCAATAAAGACGATCACAAAGAGGCCCAAGTATTCCCTAAATGTTCGATGCATCAAGTCCATAAATATTGATGGCGCATTAGACAGCCCAAACGACATTACCGTGAACTCATAGTGACCATAGCGTGTTCCAAATGCTGTTTTGGTTATGTCACCTTCATGAACTCTCAACTGATAGTAGCCTGACTTCATAACCAACTTGGAGTATACAGTCGAGTCAACTAACTGATCAAACAAGTCGTCGATCCGTGGAATTGGATACTTGTTCTTTTCTGTTTGTTTGTTCAGTTCTCTATAATCAATGCATAGACGCAAGCTGTCGTCCTTCTTTTTCACAAAGAGAACCGGCGCGCACATCAAGGCGAGTGACTTGGGCGTATATAGCCTTGCTCTAGCAATTCTTGCAACTGAACTTTTAGTTCCGCCATCTCCTTTGGCGTTGCTCGATAAGGCGAGCGGACCATAGGTTTCGCACCTGGCACCAGCTCCATAGCAAATTCGATTTCCCTTTAAGGTGGTAACCCCAGAAGATCTTTTGGAAACACATCAGTGTATTCCGATACAATCGGCACCTCACTTACACTGGCCTTCGGCTCCACCGCCTTAATGAGTGTGAAGAATAACTTCGCACACTTCCGAACTGCCTTAACAACTTGGAGAGCAGATACCAATACCCTACTCATCCCTCGCATGCCACTGAACTTGGCCTCTTGTTCGGTATTTTTCCCCAGTGTAACCTCTTTTGAGGTGCAATCTATACAAGTATGCTGCTCTGATTGCTAGTCCATACCAAAGATTATATCAAACTCTGATATCGGCAATACTAACGTTTCCACCTTGAAATTCTGACTCCCTATCTTGACCTCAACACAACAAGACTAATCCGCACAAATCAAACATCCATTAGGTAGTAATACCTTCAGACTATCTGTCACGGTCCGTATAGGCACCCGGATTCGCAAGATAAAATATTCCGACAGAAACGAATGTGAAGCACCTGAATCGAATAGTGCTCGTGCCAGAGAGTCCCGTATAAGGACAAAACCTATTACACAAAGATTAAAACAAACACAACACACAACATACAATAACATTTAAAATTGTGCGCACCTGTGACGACATCGACCTGCTTAATGGCCTCCTGTTGCCCACGGTTGAAGACTCGAGGCTGCGCGTGCGATTCAGAAGACTCCACCACGGTCTTCCCTTTCTCCGCATAAGACAAATTGTAACACCTCTACCCGTCAAATGGGATATAATAGAGGGTCCGGTCGGGGCCCCACACCATATTACACAAACAGGCAGAGACGTCACGAAATAATACCAAGAACCATCGCACCCTAACACAGAGCATTCTAGCGGAAGATTCAGGATTGAAAACTTGAACTCAATAATAAAAGAAATATCCACTTCTATAACAAAATAGGAATTTATACAACCATACACAACAGGTACACAGCCTTATGGCGTTTACAAGTTTCTCTGAACATAAGGTGTGGTTTACAAACATCGACACGCAGGCCGGCCACACATGAACAAGATTAAGCAAAACAAGGCCTTCGAGGGCAGCAACACAGCTTGGGCTTCAGCCCGCTAAGTCCTGCTTGGACTAGCACCACCTGCACCTTCAAGAACCATTCCACCAACCGGTGGCAAACAGGGCAACGGTAAGCATTTAGCTGACCAATTATAAAGACCCTACCCCTAGAATGGGGCAGCGGAATTCCTTCCCGGCATAGCAATTTACATCACACACATATATATTCTGCCAGCAAGGCAATACATATCACAAATGCCGACACGACGGCCTGACACTCCGTGCACTCAGGGCACATTCTGGTGTACCGGAAACACCGGATCCCACCACCGTTCAGAGGTCCCAGACATGGCGGACAAACTTGAGCATTCCTAGTCTTTATGGCGCCTAGGCCCAAGACTCTAATTTTTCCCCTGACAAAAGCCCAATGCCTGATGCTCTCTTGTACAGGTTGCATAACACAGGTACAGATCAGCGACCCCCCATTGTTCAAATCGCCTTGCCACAAAGGAATACCGAAGTACTCATGGTCAACTTACAGGCGCGGGTCGGTTTCACCTTTCCTGTTCAGCACTAAGCCCTTTTTCGCAGTTGCAGCCCTACGACTCAACTTCATACCACATGGAGCTCATGGCCACAAGAGTTGAACCCAACTCTCACAATTTTCTGGACTTCCTCCAGTACTTCCTGTGGCACCAAGCCACAGGCATCTAGCACAGATTTCATGCATACTAGCAATAATCACGGAGTCTTCTCTGATGTGCAAACAAGCATCACCAATCCAAACCAATATGTCCAGATGGGCTTCAGATAGCATGCCTAACCGTACTCACACTTTCGGTTCTAATGCACTATAACAAGGGATAAACCACCAATCCCAAGGGAATCTCTTTGCCATCCACCTTTTGGTGGAGGATTCCTATGCAAATGCAGGAAAGAAAGACTTCACTTGTCCAAGAAGGGAATCGTTACCCTTGGAAGATGCTTCGGAGCCATGGGGAGAAAAGCAAATTGATGAACATCCTCACAGCAGCCTTGCCTTCGCAAATCCGAACTCGGCTCGCGATTTGAACCACTGTAGCACCACCGACAGCCGGCTTCCTCTTCTTCTTCCTCATCAAGCTCTCCTCTCTCTCTCTCTTACTTAAGAAAAAGCAAGTCACAACTCAAACATGAGCTTCCTCCTTCTCAAGGTCGGCCTTATCACCCCAGGGATGAGCCTATACCATTGGATCTTGGTTAAAGAAAATGAACGGATCAGATCAGCCCTTAAACTGATTTCCTGGACTGAACACGGGTTATGACACGCCCGTGTCACAGGCCGTGTTCCTGAAGCAGCTACAGAACTGACTCACCCAGTCAAGAACACGGGCTTAGACACGCCCGTGTCAAACCCCTGACACGCCCATGTTAGAAAGAACACGGTCGTATGACTAGCCGTGTCACTCTTTCAACACAAGACCAGATTACCCGAGAAGGGCACGGCTAAGGCACACGCCCGTTTCCTTTGCCGTGTGCCAAACATGCCCCTGTGACACGCCTGTGTCACAGGCGGTGCTCCACACTCAATGATATTCTACTCAACGCCACCCGGGTATTCACCCGAGCAGGACAAGCCCTGGGACATGCCCGTGTCCAAGGCCGTGTCACCTCTCAACGATCGCCGACCGTGTCATCTCGAGAACTCGAGTCAACGCCTACAGTAAAGGACACGCCCTAGGACACGCCCGTGTCCCAGGCTGTGTGCACCTGACACGCCCTGGGACACGCCCGTGTCCTAGACCGTGTCTCCCAGCCAGACCCATTTGGGGACTTAGAGATTTTTTGGGTGTTACAATACTCCCCCCTTAAAATAAATTTCGTCCTGAAATTTGTACGCAGCAAGGGAACAAACATTACAATATTATGCCACTAACAGTAGTTTTGTTACAATGCGCTTGTTTTGCTGTGTGAAGCCCATCCGGACATGTTGGTCTGGATTGGTGATGCTTGTTTGCACATCGGAGAAGACTCCGTGATTATTGCTAGTATGCATGAAATCTGTGCTGGATGCCTATGGCTTGGTGTCGCAGGAAGTACTGGAGGAAGTCCAGGAAATTGTGAGAGTTCGGTTCAACTCTTGTGGTCGTGAGCGCCATGTGGTATGAAGTTGAGCCGTAGGGTTGCAACTGTGAAAAAAAGCTTAGTGCCGAACAGGAAAGGTGAAACCGACCCGCGCCTGTAAGTTGACCATGAGTACTTCGGTATTCCTTTGTGGCAAGGCAATTTGAGCAACAGTGGGTGGCTGATCTGTACCTTCGTTATGCCAGCTGTACAAGAGAGCGTCAAGGAATTGGGCTTTCGTCAGGAACATAATGAGAGTCTTTGGCCTGGGCTCCATAAAGACTAGGAATGCTCAAGTTTGACCGTCATGTCTAAGACCTCTGAACGATGGTGGGATCCGGTGTTTTTGGTACACCAGAATGTGCCATGAGTGCACGGAGTGTCGGGCCGTCAGGCCTCCATTTGTGATATGTATTGCCATGCTAGCGGAATATATATATGCGTGTGATGTAAATTGCTATGCAGGGAAGGAATTCCGCTACCCCGTGCTAGGGGCAGGGTCATTATAATTGGTCAGCTGAATGATGACCGTTGCCCCGTTTGCCACCGGTTGGTGGAATGGTTCTTGCAGGTGCAGGTGGTGCTGGTCCAAGCAGGACTTAGCGGGCTGAAGCCCAAGCTGCGTTGCTGCCCTCGAAGGCCTTGTTTTGCTTAATCTTGTTCATGTGTGGTCGGCCTTCGTGTCGATGTTTGTAAACCACACCTTATGTTCAGAGAAACTTGTAAACGCCATGAGGCTGTGTAACTGTTGTGTATGGTTGTATACATTCCTATTTTGTTATAGAAGTGGACATTTCTGTTATTATTGAGTTCAAGTTTTCAATCCTGAAACTTCCGCTAGAATGCTCTGTGTTAGGGCGCAATGGTTCTTGGTATTATTTTGTGACATCTCTGCCTGTTTGTGGAATATGGTGTGGGCCCCCGGCCGGACCCTCTATTATATCCTATTTGATGGGTAGAGGTGTTATACGTGTCGTCCATCCAACAAGATGAAAGAGATATTTTTGGCTAGTTATGGTTTTTTATATTTCTGGGAGCTACGTAACTTGGATTGAGGTAATTTTGGTGGCATTTTGAAGCTATTTTAAATACCCATCTAATGGGATGATCCTTTCACAACAAATATAGTTTAGTAGCCGCAAAATTAAGAGAGAAGGTGTTAGGGCGCAGAGAGAAAACTTCAGATCACTGTCGAACTTTCGAGGATACTCCGAAAGAGGCTTGCGAGCTAGTTTTTGGTCTTAACTTGTGGAGAAGTCTTCCTAATTTCTGCAAAAGTGTTGTCAAAATTTTATTTTTTTACGGGCGCGCAAGTAATTGCCAGAGTGTTGTCGGATTTCTTTCAAAGCGTCGACCTTAGATTTCAGAGTACAAAGATTGAGGTAGGTGGAAATGTTGTAGTATTTATGTCTCGCTAATTATTATTTTTGATAGCTTTTGCGGATAATGTTTTTACCTAGATGCTGCCAAAATAATTACGATATGGTAGGCATGACAAATAGTTGAGTCATTTGTATTCAAGTGATAATGCGGCTCTGAGTTGTAGGTTACATGCATATTAATAATATGAAAATGGTATGCAAATTATCGTGCAAAATATACTACCTCAAAATTTATTCATGCACACAAATTATCATGAGGTCGAACTGTTGGATCCCTTGTAGGATTTGGGCTAGGTTCACTAAGTTAGGATCTTATGACCCAACATGTATAGCCAGGGTCATGTTTGTGTCCTAGAGTCTAGGCCAAGTCCTTAGAGTCTACATCACTTGGACTAGCCATCAATAGACTGCCAGAGACTCAAGACTTAGAGATTTCAAAGACTCAGTAAAATGAGTTCAACGTTCGTCGAACTCAGGTCGACGAAAGTCGTACTCAGCTCGACGAAATTAGAGAAAGATTCTCTGAGCTGAGCTCGACGAACTGAGTTCACAGGTCTCAGGTCGACTAATTCTGGATCATATGCTTGAACACTCAACGCCAGAGAACATCCAAAATATTCTAAGTCCAGAATCAAACTCAGGTCGATGATGTTTGGTCTCAGCTCGACGAACTCAGTTCTCAGGTCTCAGGTCGACTAATTCTGGATCATATGCTTCAACACTCAACGCCAGAGAACATCTCAAATACTCTAAGTCCAGAATCAAACTCAGGTCGACGATCTTGGATCTCAGCTCAACGAACTGTGTACTCAGGTCGACGAATCCATACTTGGTTATTTTCATCCTTCTATCTCTATTATAATGCAATAATTCATGAGTAATTAATGCTAAAATATTCTCTGAATATTACCGTTAGACGGAGCATTAATTATGGTCTTCCTCAGGATTATTGCTTATCGTTTTTCTATGGGACAGTTGGGGAAATAAATCAATGCAGATAATTCTCTAGGCTGTGATCAATTAATGCAGAAGAAATTCAAATTTCGAATGCAAATCGATATGGAAAATATAAAAGAGATTTTCTCTTTTCAAACATACACGACAAACAAAAAACCAGTCAAGAAGAGAATAACACCATCGTCTCGCAACAAGGATTTCTCTTCTCTCGCTCTCTCTTGACAACAAAGTGCTAAAAAGAAAGAACTGCTAGACTAGAAGAAGAATAGCTTTCAGAAGAAGAAGAACAACTATTCAAATCAAGAGTCTTCTTCTTCTGTCATCCTCAAGAACTTTCAAAGGACAACAACTACTGCATTAGTCAAAGAAGTTCCTAAAGATCTTCTGGTTGAAGCTAAAAGCCTGAAGGCCCATCACTCTGAAGCAAAGTTCCAACCACCTGAATCTATTCACTATCTCAGGGGGAGCTTTTGCTACCATCAAATCCACATAGTCTTCTCAGTTGTATAATTGAGAAAGAGAAGACATAATCACTCTCTCATCCCCCACTGTATAAAGGGTTCTCTACTCCCTTCAAAAGTGATTCCTGGTTGCAAGTATCCTAACCAAAAGACTTGAGGTTTGGTTTTTGAGCACTTGATCAAAAGCTCATTGGTGTCAGGCACCAGATCAAAAATCTGAGTGGATTCCTACCAGGGTGGTAGAAGAGTGGATGTACCCAAGTTGAAGAACCACTATAAGTTCTTGTGTTGTCTGTTTGCCCTCTTCTTTTTGTTCTTGATGTAGCTGTGCTAGTTAGGACTGCTCTATTTTTGCTTAATTAGTTTTTCATTCTGCAATAATTATTTACTGTAAAAGTTCAAATAGTTTTTAAGGATACTCTATTCACCCCCCCCCCCCTCTAGAGTATTCCAGATCTAACACCTCACTTTCAATTGGTATCAGAGTGGAGTTCTTTTGGTTGTACAAGCCAACCCTTGAACCAAAGATCCTGAGTTAGATCTGTCATTCTATTCCCATTAGATTTATACTCATACAGCAAGGCCCAGAACAAAGATTTTGCAAGCACCAGACCTCCAATTTGCAACCTAAATAAGTTTACCATCTGGAAGGTAAGAATAAAATTATATATGAACTCCATTGATGAAGATATCTATAATTTCATTTTGACAGGTCCCCCTACAGCACTTATAACTGCAGCATCCTCCAGCACTAATACAGTTGCACCACCTGAGTGGACTGAGGCCCAAAGGAAGGCAAAAATTGTTAATGCGAAGGCCATGAATATTTTGGCCCAAACAATGTTAGATGAAATTTTTCAAAAAGTGGCTGAATGCACCTAAGCCAAAGCCATCTGGGATTCCCTAAACCAAATGGTGGCTGGATATGCAGATAAAAGGAAGGACAGGAGATCCAATCTCATATCTCAATATGAGAATTTCAAGAAGGAGGAAGCTGAGTCAGTGGCAAACCTGTACAACAGGTTAAGCTCAATCATAAATGAGCTGAAAACCATGGACAAGGACATCACCCTCACAGAGGTGAATGATAAGATCCTTATGTGCTTCCCAAGCTAATGGGATTCAAGGATCTGGCCCATCAAGGAGTCCAGAAGCCTAAATGAGATTTCCACTGAATCTCTTTTGGGAAAGTTAAAGTCATATGAAAAACTCATCAAAACCAGAGAAGAAGCTGAGCAAAGAACACCTCCACTAGCAAGGAAGGAGCAGAGCATTGCATTCAAGGCTGCTGAAGAGACAGAGACTCCAACAGTTAATGAAGAGTTGATGAGTTTATTTGCCAAAAGATTCTACAAGATGGCAAGGAAAGACTTCAAAAGAAAGTCATCCAAGCAGGATGACAAGCCAAGGTATGATAAAACCCCTACTAAGGAAGTGGTTTGCTTTGGCTGCAGGAAACCTGGACACTTCATCTTTGAGTGTCCAGAGAATCAGAAGAAGGAGAAGAGAAGAGAGAAGAACACAAGAAGACAGCACAACAGCAGGCCTTCTTCCAGCAAATATAAGAAGAAGGATAAAGGCTTTGTAGCAGAATCCTTGAGTGAAACAGAAGATGAATCCACATCTTCCAGCTCCAGTGAAGGAGAAGAGGAGGCAAAGGCAAAGGAAGTTTGCCTCATGCCAATTGATGCAAGTTGTAGCAGATCAGATATAAATGAATCTGATAATGAAGAAATCCTGTCAGCTGAAGACCAGGTTATAGCATCATATGATTTTGAATCTGATGAATTTAAATTTGAATTTAAAAATTTATGCTTAGATTTGATAAGCTCTGAGAAGGAAATCAAACATCTCAATGAAAAATTAAAAGATCAAGATAAAATCATTTCTGAAAATGCTAATCTATCTAATGAACTAAAGTCTGCAAAGGAACAAATCATCTTTCTGAAATCTGAACTTAGCAAAACTAAGATATTGGAAGAAACATTAAATGACAGAAGTTTAAGACTGTTAGATATAACTAGCACATTAAATACTAGAACTAATAACTGTAGATTAGGGTTATTTGCTTCATCCAGTGAACCAATACTAATCCAAAAGAACATTCTTTCTAAACATGTAAATTTTGTTTATGATAAAGGAAAGAAAAACACTGAACAGGTTAATAAGGTTAATGAAGTTCTTAAAAAATTGAAACTAAGAACAAACTTAAAAACCAGAAGAATAATAAAAGTAACAATGTTCAGCAGTTATCGTCAAACTCAGATCGACGATATATGAACAGATCGTCGACCTCAGTACGACGATCTCTGAACGTAAATTTCAATAATAATCATTCGTCCTTTTGTGATCGACGAACTGTGTATGGTTCGTCGAGCATAGATCGACAAACTTGGGGCACAGAAAATGAACTTTTTCATTCTCTGAGCAGAGATCGACGATCTCATCCCAATTCATCGAACTCTGGTCGATGAACTCGCAACAATTCATCGAACCCAGAAAGACTTAACCAAAATTATATCCATAATAGCAACTCTAGTAATCCTAGGAAATCAGTTAATCCTTTTAATCAATGGATAATACCACCAAGAAGATATCATCCTAAAGGCTACAAGAATACACTAGAATATTCTTACATTCTCAGTTACAGTTATGTAAATCAATAAGGACCCAAGGTTACATTCTCAGTTACTATCATTCTTGCAGGTAAAGAGCTATATCCAGCATTTAATCAACAATGGTATCTGGACAGTGGGTGCTCCAAGAATATAACAGGCAGTAAGGACAACTTAATTGATTATAAGTCCAAGCTGGGACCAAAGGTTATCTTTGGTGATTCAAACTGTGGTCAGACCAAAGGCTATGGTAAAGTCAAGATTGGAGAAGTGACTTTCAAGAAGGTTGCCTATGTAAGTGGATTGAAGCATAATCTCATCTCAATAAGTCAACTTTGTGATGAAGGTTATCAGGTAATTTTTAACTCTAGCTCTTGTATTATTTCATCTAAAGAAAACAAAACTGTTTTAATTGGAAATAGACAAGGAAACATATACTTAATTGATTTTCTCTATGCCAATTCAGACATCTGCTTTCTTAATATAATTAGTAATCAGAATGAACTTTGGCATAAAAGGTTAGGTCATGTAAACATGAAAAACATTGCTAGGCTATCAAAAGACAACCATGTGAGAGGTCTGCCTTCTGGTCCCTACAAGAAGGAAGGTCTCTGCAGGGCTTGTCAACAAGGCAAGCAAACTAAATCTAGTTTTAAATCAGTTAATAAAAGTGATTCACCTAGGATCTTGTATTTACTGCACATGGATCTCTTTGGACCCATTGTTGCACAGAGCCTAGGAGGGAAATCCTACACTTTAGTTATTGTAGATGACTTCTCAAGGTTCACTTGGGTGTTCTTTCTGAGATCTAAGTCAGATACCTTTAAAGTTCTTACATATTTTCTCAGGACCATACAGATTAAGTACTCTACTCATATTGTATTGATCGGAAGTGATCATGGTACAGAGTTTGAGTCTCTTCTTATCATGAGTTCTGTGAGAAGGAAGGTATCAGGCACTTCTTCTCAGCTCCTAGAACTCCCCAACAAAATGGGGTAGCTGAAAGGAAAAATAGAACCCTAATTGAAGCTGCAGGCACATTACTTGCAGATGCTTACATGCCCCTAACCTTCTGGGCAGAGGCTGTAAGTACAACAAATCATGTCCTGAACAGGAGTCTGATACACAAACTAAAGAATAGGACTCCCTATGAATTACGTAAAAGCAAGAAACCTAAAATCACTTATTTTAAAGTATTTTGATGTATATGCTATGTGCATAACAACAACAAGAGATACATTAGAATGTTTGAAGCTAAGGCTGAATAGGGAATTTTTCTAGGATATTCCCAAGTAAGCAAAGCTTATAGGGTTTTCAATAAATCATCATAAAAAAATTGAAGAATCTGTTCATATTATCTTTGATGAAACTAACATGTCTTGCAAGGAGAAAGAGATTTCTACCAATAGTCCTTTGCAGGTACCTCACTTGTATAAGAATTTGGATGGACTAAGCCTCACCCAAGAGGTTCCAACACATCCTTCTCCACAAGTTAATGATGATAGTGAAGAAGAAAGCACTGAAGGAATTTACAATCCCTCAATAGCTAACACAATTCCACAAGAGGAATTAGTTCCAAATGCTATTTCAGAACCAACTCCACCCACTGACTTTGTCATACTAAGGGATCACCCTAGATCCTAAGTGATTGGAGACATCTCAGTAGGTGTACAGACAAGGCATCAACTCAACCAAGATTTGATGCATTCATGTTTTCTCTCTCAGGTTGAGCCTCTAACCATACATGATGTTGAGAAGGATCCCCACTGGATCATTGCAATGCAAGAGGAATTAAACCAATTTGAGAGATATAGAGTTTGGGATTTGGTTCCAAGACCCCAAGACCAGCCAGTCATTGGAACCAAATGGGTATACAGAAATAAGCTAGATGCCCAAGGAGTGATTGTGAGAAATAAGGCTAGGCTTGTTGCTCAAGGGTATAGGCAAGAGGAAGGCATTGACTATGATCAAATATTTGCCCCTGTTGCCAGGCTAGAAGCTATAAGGATATTTCTTGCTTATGTTGCATTCAAGAAGTTTAAAGTATATCAAATGGATGTCAAGAGTTCATTCTTAAATAGAGAACTTAAAGAAGAGGTTTATGTTGAACAACCTCCAGGTTTTGTTTCTCCAACTCATCCCTCTTTTGTCTTCAAATTGCATAAAGCTCTTTATGGTTTAAAGCAAGCTCCAAGAGCTTGGTATGAGAACCTAGCTAGCTTTCTGATTGAGTATTTCACTAAAGGCATAGTGAAAGTGAGATAAAGATCTATCTAAACTCTAGAGGGGGGTGAATAGAGTATTTTTAAAATAGCTTTATAATTTAAACAAATAAAGCAATTAAGATTTAATGTATGTATAGGTGTAAGGTGTCTTACTAGATAAATCAGAACTAAGACAGCAAAAAGAAGAATCACAGCACACAAAAAAGAAAATACTCAAGCAACCAGAAGACACAAGGAACTATAGTGGTTCCCCAAAAACCTGGGTACATCCACTCTTCTACCACCCTTGGTAGGAATCCACTCAGGATGAGTTGATCAGGTGTCCTGACACCAATGAGCTTTTGATAAGGTGCTCAAAACCAAACTAGATTTTTTGATCAGGTGTCTTGCTACCACTGAGTTTTGATAAGGCTCTCAGAACCAATCTCAGAACTTTTGAAGGGAGTTTTGATAACCCTTTTACAGCAGGAAAAGAAAAAGTAAAGAGGTGAAGTTGTCTTCTCTGTTCTCAAATCAAATGAGAGAAGACTAGTGGATTGTTGATGATGTCAAAGCTCCCCCTGAGATGTAGAGTGGTTCAGGAGTGAGAGCTTTTCTTCAGGGTGATAGGTCTTCTGAAGCTTCAGATCTCCAGCAGAAGATGATTCCAGTAGATGCTGAAAAGTTTGTGTCTGGAGTTCTTGATGTTGAAGCTATGATCACTTTTTTTGGTAGGTCAAAAGGATTGTTCTACTAGTTCTTCAGAAAAATGATCACTTGTGTCTGTCACTGTTAAAAAAAATCTTGTTGTTGTGCTGTCTGTAGTTTTCTCTATGTTATTGACTGAAGACAAAAAGGAGGATCTTATTCTCTAAAAAATTCCTTGTCAAAGATAGCCGTTGGCAGTCATAAATGTCTTCCATAAAAAATTTTGTCTTCTAGAGGAAAGTCCAATAAAACATTCTCTGAATAATTCCTTGAAACTTGCTCCAGAATAAAGAAAAATGGCTGGTAGATCTTCTTGACATAAATGCTGAGAGAATTCAAAAACATTCCAAAGACTAACAGCTTTTGAATCCTTAAAAACGTCGATCTCTTAGAAAATTGTCGATCTAAGCTCTATGATCATCGAACTGAGCTCAGAGATAAAAAAAGATCAAACAGACAGAAAACGTCGAACTGAGCTCGAAGATTGTCGAACCGAGCTCAGCGACTTGAAGAATAAGAGAAGAGAGATCGTCGACCTGAGCTCGAAGAACGTCGACCGAAGCTCGACGACTTTAGCAAGGTTGAGCTCAAAGAGCGTCGAACGGAGTTCGACGTTTCGTCGACCTAAGCTCGACGATAACTGACTTTGGCTCAGCTTTAAGTCTGATTCCTTGAATGGTCCTAGGGGCAGCTCAAACCTAAATTCTAAGCCCTAGACACATTCTAATGTTGACCTTTACAACTATACAACTAGGTCAACCTGGTTTCCTAAGACAAACATAGTGATCCTTACCCAAATTAGTAATAGGGTGTTCCAACAATCTCCCCCTATTTGGGTTAGGATTACTATTTACAGACAAAAATAGGAAATAAATAAGCATACAGACAAAACAAGAACTAAACCAATCAAAGCAAGAAAATTTCATAGCAGCATTGCAGATCATAGATAAAATATCAGCAAATGTTCAGAGGTGGATGATTGTTCAGCTTACACAAATCACTTCTTGTCAGTTCCCTTTTTAAACAAAATTTCCCTGTTGGGATTGAGGGCTTCTTTCTTGGATCTTCTGTCATCTTCTGCACCTAAGGAATTTTGAGATCTGGGCCTTGAAACTATAGCCTCAGGATGCAGCTTCATATAATCTTCTGGATTAAAGAATTTCCTTGAAGCATATCTCTCTAGTTCTTCCTTTCTCTGATCTGATAGGGTTGTAATGTTGGAAAAGTCTTTGCCTTGCTCTCTGGCCTTTTTCATTTGATCTAGAGCAGCAAGCTCTTTCATTCTGGCAGTCCATGACAAGGGGTTGTTCTCAGGATCCTTAAATGGAACAGGAGGTTCATATCTATTGATAGACTCAGAATCAGTATGAGGAGTCCTGGAGACAACTGTATCTTTTAGCCTATAAGGGAAAGGACCTGAAGTAGATTCAATATGGCCTTGTCCTTCCCTTTGTTGAAATCTGTGCTCTCTTTGGCTTCCTCTATATTGACCCCTTCTAGATTGATAGCCTCTTTGATATTGTCCCCTTGGGTGATATTTTTGATAGGACTGGGAGGAACTTTGCCTGGAAGTTGGGGCTTGAGTGGCTGAGCCTGAACCAGAATCTTGAGGAGGAGGAGGCTGATATTGAGAAGATCCCTTTTCATACTTGTCCAGCTTCCTTCTCTTCTTCATAGCCTTTTGTTGGTTCTTGGAATACTGCATCCAGGGCTCAGAGATGGGACAGTCATGCAAAATATAATAAGGGATGTCATTAGAATCCTTAGCTTGAGCTGGGGGTACTTTCATCAAGGCCTTACTTTTGGCCTTCCTTTTCTGGGCAACTGTATTTGAAGAATCATCAGATTCAGTTTGAAATTGATCACTCTCTGAACTTTGGGGTCTATCATATAGGTCATCAATGCTCTTAATATATTTCTCTTGTAATTTCAACTGATCAGGAGTTAGGGCAGGAGCAGCAGCAGCAGAAATTTGAGCAGAAACAGCATGAGTAGTAACACTTGAAACAGAAACAGCATCAGGAGTTGGAGCAGCAGCAGGTTCTTCCAGATAAGAAGTAAGTTCTTTAGCAGCAGTATCTTCAGTCACAGGGAGCATTTCAGTATCTTCTGAAGTCAAACTTGTTGTAGCAGCAGCAGCAGCAGATTCATTAACAATAGGCATAATGGCCTTGGTAGCAGCATGAGAGGAGGAAGCATAAACATCCACAGCCTTGCAGGAATTTACATAAGAGGCAATTTGGCTGGGATCACAGTAATTTATAGGCACAATGGCCTTAGTAAGGTCTTCAGTATGTTGAACTGGCAGAAAACTGAAATAAACTGTATCAAAATCAGAGAGCAGGCTCTGGAGGTCCATTGCAAAAGTAGGAGCAGGAGCAAGAGCTGGAGCAGACTCAGGCACATCCACTACTTCATGAGGCATCTCCCCCTGCCTTGGTTCAAGGAGAACTGAATCAAGGCACCCAGTAGAAGGGATTGCCTGGGAGGAGCTAAAGGAGGAGATCTTGGTAGACAACTCCTGGACTTGTTTCAGGAGTGGAGCCAAGATGGTCTCCAACAGAGATGTCAGCCTGGGAGCTAGCAGCTCATAGAGTTTGTCTGCCAAAACAGGAAGATCTACATGCTCAAGATGGGCTTGAGCAGAGGTAGGAGTAGAAGTTACTGGGGGTGTGGCTGGAGCTGATGGCATGGAGAATGTGGAGATGGGAGGAGTAGGAATAGATGGTTCTGAGAGAGGAATAGTGAAGATAGAGGTTGTTGAGATGGAGCTAGATGAGGCAAGAGATGGGGTGAAGGATGGTTGGGAAAGAATTTCGTGGAGAAGTTGTTGATAAGAGGAAGTTGAGGGAAGCTCAGGAGGAGTGGAAGGAGAATCATCCATAAAAGAATCATCTACAAGAGAAAATGATGGTGAGGTGAAAGTTGGATTAGAGAAAAGAGGATGGAATTCTTCTGAAGTAGATGCTGGAGGGGGGAAAATTGGTGGTGAACTGGTAATGGGGGAAGATATCAATACTGAGGTTTGAGAGAAGGTTGAGGTTGAGATTGGGATGGAGACAGCTGGAGGAGGAGAGGAAGGAACAGACAAGTCTTCTGCTGGGGCAGAAACCTGAGAGGGAGTGACTTGGGTAGTCCTGGTGCCTGAAGTCAGTGGTGCAGCAGCAGCTCTGGTAGGGTTAACAATCTGCCTGTCCCATTTGCTAAAAAGGGCACAGGAGAGCCTCTTGGAGGCATTAATGAACATCCCAGCAGAGGTTAGCAACTCAGGGCACCTGGAATGCAGATAGACCCCTAGAATTCTCCCAAAACTTACAGAAGTTTTATTCAGCTTCTTCTTGATCAGGTTGAAAAATATTGATCCCCAGTCTAGGTGCTTCTTATCAACCAGAGCTCCCATTAAACAAAATTGATATCTTGAAATAGTATCATGGGCTGAGTGCTTCGCCAGAAGCACTTTGCCAACTACATCGGCCAAAAATTGATATTCTATAGACAGATTTTTCTTCAGCAATTTGTTAGGGTTCACAGCAGTGTGACCCATTCTATCAAGCATAGAGTCATATTCCTCTCCAGATAAATCTATGGAATCATCTCCAGAACTAAGAAGGAAAACTTCAGTTAAAAGAGCCGGGGTCAGTTGTACCTGAGCCCCTTTTATGGAGCCGACGACAGAATTCTCATTCTCATTTGTCGCTGTGAAACACCATTCTTTTATTTCTTCTGATGCAATCTTCATTCTGGTAGTCATTATCTGTGATAGCTGCAGTTCTCTGAATAGGTTGAGAATGTCTTTGAAACGCTGATCACTTCCATCAAATGAATTCATGTCAATATCAAAACCGGTGTCGAATTTCATCTTGGAAATGGCAGCACTGGAGCCAGCCATCTGTACCTGCAACACAGAACCAAACGCAACCAAGCGTAGAAGATTTGGAGGGAAAGAGAGAAAGTTGCAGAGAGTATGAAAGCGCAAAGATGAACGACGGCCGAGGAAATGATTTTATATTAGGGTTCGACGGCGAAACGGAAAATCGTGGAGCTCGGTTCGACAAAACGTCGATCTCAGCTCGACGATTTGGGCTACAGAAGGAATCTGAAGAGACTTCAATATCGTCGATCTCCGTTCGATGATGTTGAAAAGCGTCGAGTTCCGCTCGACGACCTCTGAACAGAAAGAGAGGAACCCTGGAGCTAACGGAGGCGCTGAACTCAGATCGACGATTTTGGAAACGTCGATCTCTGGTCGACGTTTTTTAGTAAAATGTCGATCTACATTCGACAATTTCTGGGAAAACGTCGAGCGCACTTCAGAGACAAAGCCTATTCTACAGACTAAAAAAGAACTGATTTTTTTAGCCTAGTTTTGCTCTGTTTTAACTTTTCAAAATCTGAGTTTATTTTAAACAGCCTCCATCTAACATTCCTAACTGATTTAGGAAGAAATTGTGCTTCTTTTCATCCAAGGGCTTGGTGAAAATATCTCCCCTTTGCAAATCAGTTGGGATATATTGAAGTTCTATTTTGTTTTTCTCTACATTATCCCTTAGAAAATGATGCCTAATCTCTATATGTTTTGTCCTACTATGGAGGACTGGATTTTATGCTATAGAGATAGCACTAGTATTATCACAAAAAATTTTAGACATCTCTAAGTTGTAGCCATAGTCTATGAGCTGATTTTGTATCCACAATATTTGTGAACAGCAACTGCCTGCAGCCATATATTCAGCTTCAGCAGTTGAGGTTGACACAGATGTTTGCTTCTTACAAAACCAGGAGACAAGTCTGTCACCAAGGAACTGACAAGTTCCACTAGTGCTTTTCCTGTCTACTCTGCATCCAGCATAATCAGCATCTGAAAATCCAGTTAATTCAAATCCTGAGTCTTTTGGATACCAGAGTCCTAGATTTGGACAACTTTTTACATATCTAAGAATCCTTTTAACTAGAGTTAGGTGTGACTCTCTAGGGATTACTTGGAATCTAGCACATATGTATGTAGCAAACATTATATCTGGTCTACTAGCTGTAAGGTACAATAGAGAGACAATCATTGCTCTATATGTTGTCTGATCAACTGGTTTCCCATGTTCATCAGCATCCAATACAGTATTGGTAGGCATGGGTGTTTTCAAACAGGATGCCTCAGACATACCAAATCTCTTAACCAATTCTTTAGCATACTTGGTTTGGGAAATAAATATGCCTTCAGCATGTTGTTTTACTTGCAATCCTAAGAAGAAGGAGAGCTCACCCATGCTATTCATTTCCAATTTGGAATGCATCAGGTTAGAAAACCTTCTGCACAAATTTGAATCAGTAGATCCAAATATGATATCACTTACATAAATTTGTACTAGTAGGGTATGGGACTTATGGGTTCTAATAAAAAGAGTTTGGTCTATCTACCCCTTATAAAATCATTTTCCAGAAGAAAGCATGCTAGGGTCTCATACCATGCTCTAGGAGCTTGCTTGAGACCATATAATGCTTTATGCAATTTGAAAACATAATCAGGGTGAGTTAGAGAGATAAAACCTGGAGGTTGTCTAACATAGACTTCCTCTTTGATGTCCCCATTGAGAAATGCACTCATCACATCCATCTGGTAGACCTTGAAACCTTTGTGAGCAGCATAAGCTAGGAATATTCTAATGGCCTCTAACCTTGCAACTGGTGCAAAGGTCTGGTTATAGTCTATTCCTTCTTGTTGAGAGTAGCCTTGAGCAACTAGCCTTGCCTTGTTTCTGACAATAACTCCTTGATCATCCAGCTTGTTTCTGAACACCCACTTTGTTCCAACAATGGAGTGATCCTTTGGCTTAGGCACTAGTTCCCAAACCTTATTCCTTTCAAATTGATGCAACTCCTCTTGCATTGCAATGATCCAGTGTGGATCTTGCTCTGTATCTTGAATGGATTGAGGCTCAACTTGAGATAGGAAGCAAGTATGCATCAGGTTCTGGTTGACCTGATTTCTGGTTTGCACACCAGCTGAGATGTCTCCAATTACTTGGGTGATTGGATGATCTCTTGTTGTTACTAGATCAACAGGGGATGTTGATTGTTCACCAACCTGTGTTGTTGTTTCCTCTTGTGGAATAACAACTGGCTCTTCAGGATGATTTTCTTCAAGAGGTTGAACTTCTTCTTCATCATCACTGCTCTCATTCTTTTGCAGAATAGGTTGAGTAGCTGTATCCTCTTCTTTAACCTATAATCTGTCCATATTTTCTGAAATGGAGTGTACCTGCAAAGGTTCTATGGTAGAAGTAGACTTCTCCTTATAACACATGTTAGTCTCATCAAAAGTGACATGAACAGATTCTTCAATTTTACAGGAAGATTTATTATATACCCTATAAGCCTTGCTGATCATGGAGTATCCCAGAAACACTCCTTCATCAGCTTTAGCTTGGAATTTTGCTACATACTTCTTGTCATTATTATGAATATAACAAGTACAGCCAAAAATTTTAAAATAATCTACTTTTGGTTTCTTCCTTTGAGCAATTCATAGGGAGTCTTACCCTTCAGTTTATGTATTAAACTTCTATTCAACACATAGTTGGAGGTGTTCACTGCCTCAGCCCAAAAGGATAGAGGTAGGTGAGCATCTATCAACAATGTAGTAGCAGATTCAATTAGGGTTCTATTTTTCCTTTCAGCTACCCCATTTTGTTGAGGAGTTCTAGGGGCTGAGAAAGTGTGCCTAATCCCTTCATTTTGACAGAACTCTTGCATAAGAAGAGAATCAAACTCTGTCCCATGATCACTTCTGATCGGGGCAATGTGAGTGTTGAACTCAATCTGTATGCATTTGAGAAACTCTGTCAAACACTTAAAGTTATCAGACTTCTTCCTCAGAAAGAATACCCAAGTGAATCTTGAGAAGTCATCTACAATCACTAAAGCATAAGATTTCCCTCCTAAGCTTTGTACTGTAATGGGTCCAAAAAGGTCCATGTGTAGCAGATACAAAATCCTAGGTGAATCACTCTTATTAAGAGACTTAAAGTTATTTTTAGTTTGTTTGCCTAATTGACAAGCCCTGCAGAGTCCTTCCTTCTTGTAGGGGCCAGAAGGTAATCCTCTAATAAGGTTGTCCTTAGATAGCCTAGCAATGGTTCTAAGGTTTAAATGTCCTAATCTTTTATGTCATAAATCATTTGGCTTGCATACTGAATTGAATAAGCAAATGTCTGAATGGGCTGAAAGAAAATTTACTAGATAGATATTACCTTTCCTTTTACCTGTTAACACAGTTGTGTTATTTTCTGACTTGATCTTGCACAGGGATTTGTTGAAGGTCACTTTATATCCTTCATCACATAGCTGACTGATGCTTATCAGGTTATGCTTTAGTCCTTCAACATATGCCACTTTCTTGAAAGTGACTGAGCCTATCTGAACAGCACCATATCCTTTGGTTTGGCCAAAATTTGAATCACCAAAAATTACTTTGGGTCCAAGTTTGGTTATGAAGGATGATAGGTTCTCCCTGTTCCCTGTCATGTGCTTTGAGCACCCACTATCCAGATACCATAACTGGTTTGATGTTGGATAGGTCTTCACCTGCACAAAATCAGCTTATATGTTTTTGACCCAGTTAACCTTGGGCCTAGGTTGATATCCCTTGAATTCAGAAATGAAAGACATCCCAGGTTGACTCTTATAACCTTCAGGATGGTATCTCCTAGGAGGTACTATCCATTCAGTATAGGGGTTAAAGCCTTGGGATGTGGGACTTCTAGGATTGAATCTAGATGTACCATTGAAGGATTGTTCACAGACCTGATCTCTATTCGACGATCGTCGAACTGAGGTCGACGATTGGGTCAGATCGTCGATCTCTGTTCGAAGATCGATTATACTGGAGTTCAGGGTTTGGATATCGTCGAGCTGAGGTCGACGATCTTTGGTTAGATCGTCGAGCTCTATTCGATGATCGTCGAGCTCTGCTTGATGCAATCTGTTGAACTGTAATTTTCTTTGGCAGATCTGCATTCTTCCTAGATACCTCTACTACTCCCTTCCCTTTATCAGAGACAAATTTGATTGGAGTTGTTAATATTGTAGGTTGGCTGGATGAAGCACCCAAGCCCAGTGTACTATTAAGTCTAGAGTTCACTGTGCTTGTAATGTCCATCAGTCTGATACTTCTCCCATTTAGGGATTCTTCAAACTTTTTGGCTTTTGATAGTTCACTTTTCAGTGAAGCTATCTCTTCCCTACAGCATTCCAACTCCTCAGAGAGTTTGAGGTTCTCTGATTTTATAGTGCTATACTCAGATAGTTGTTTTCTGAGGGAAGTGATTTCCTTCTCAGACTTCAACAGATCTAGGCATAGTACCTTAAACTCATGTTTAAAATCCTCAGAACTGAAATCAAATGAATTGATTACCTGATCTTCTTCTTGTTGAGCTTCTGAATCTGATTCTGACTCTTCTGCTTCTGAGTCTGTTTGAGAGGCATTGATAGCCATCATGCAGAATTCCTTTTCATCAGCATCATCCTCATCATCACTGGAGCTAGATGAGGCTTCAGAGTCCTCTTCAATTTCACTCCATGTCTCAGCAACAAATCCCTTCCTTGTATGTTTATTCTTGCTGAAGGAGGGTTTGTCTGAGCTGTTCTTTCTGGAGTCTTTTTCCTTTCTTCTTTCTCTTCTATCTTTCTTATCCTTGTTCTTATTTTCTGGACAGTCAGGCACAATATGGTCTGGTTTCCTGCAACCAAAACATATGATTTCTTTATTGTTATTTGATTTATCATACCTTGGTTAATCATGACCCTTGTATGATCTCTGTCTGAAGTATTTTCTAGCCATCTTGTAGAATCTTTTGGCCAGTAGACTTAGGAGCTCATCATTTCCTGTAGCTTTATCTTCAGGCTCCTCTTCTGCAGCTTTGAAGGCTATGGTCTTTTCTTTCCTTGTGACTGGAGAAGTAGCCTTTTGTTCTTCTTCTCTATTTTTAATGAGCAGCTCATAGGATTTGAGCTTGCCCAGGAGAGCTTCAGTGGTAATCTCATTTAGACTTCTGACATTTTTGATTGGCCAGATTCTTGAATCCCAAGTGCTGGGGAAGCACATTAAGATTTTGTCATTCAGCTCAGTCAATGAGATTTCTTTATCCAAAGTCTTTAACTCATTGACAATCAGACTTAGTCTATTGTACATATCAGCCACTGATTCAGCTTCTCCCTTTTTGAAGTTCTCATATTGACTTATCAGATGGGATCTCCTGTCTTTCCTTTCATCAGCAGACCCTGAGACAATTTCAGAGAGCTTGTCCCAAATTCCTTTGGCTGAGTTGCAGTCAGCTACCTTCTGAAATATCTCATCAGACATTGTCTGAGCTAAGATGTTCATGGCCTTTGCATCTGCAGTTTTCCATTTCTTTATGTCTGCATCTGTTCCTGAGGGAGGTGGAACAGTACTTGTGCTTGTGGTCTCTGGAGGTGTTGGGCACACTGTCAAAACAGAATTAAATATATCCTCATCAATAGAATTCATATAAAGTTTAATCCTTGCCTTCCAGAGTGCAAACTTGGAAAGGTTGCACACTGGAGGTCTGGTGCTTGCATAATCTTTGTTCTGTGCCATGTCTATATAAATAGCTAGATATAGTGAAAATAACCCTCTTAAGAGATTGATCTTATCAAGGATCTTTTGGTTAAGGTGTTAGCCTGTATGAGCAACCAACCTCCCTCTGATACCAATTGAAAGTGAGATAAAAATCTATCTAAACTCTAGCGGGGGGGGTGAATAGAGTATTTTTAAAATAGCTTTACAATTTAAACAAATAAAGCAATTAAGATTTAATGTATGTATAGGTGTAAGGTGTCTTACTAGATAAATCAGAACTAAGACAGCAAAAAGAAGAATCACAGCACACAATAAAGAAAATACTCAAGCAACCAGAAGACACAAGGAACTATAGTGGTTCCCCAAAAACCTGGGTACATCCACTTTTCTACCACCCTTGGTAGGAATCCACTCAGGATGAGTTGATCAGGTGTCCTGACACCAATGAGCTTTTGATAAGGTGCTCAAAAACCAAACTAGATTTTTTGATCAGGTGTCTTGCCACCACTGAGTTTTGACAAGGCTCTCAGAACCAATCTCAGAACTTTTGAAGGGAGTTTTGATAACCCTTTTACAGCAGGAAAAGAAAAAGTAAAGAGGTGAAGTTGTCTTCTCTGTTCTCAAATCAAATGAGAGAAGACTAATGGATTGTTGATGATGTCAAAGCTCCCCCTGAGATGTAGAGTGGTTCAGGAGTGAGAGCTTTGCTTCAGGATGATAGGTCTTCTGAAGCTTCAGATCTCCAGCAGAAGATGATTCCAGCAGATGTTGAAAAGTTTGGTGTCTGGAGTTCTTGATGTTGAAGCTATGATCACTTTTTTTGGTAGGTCAAAAGGATTGCTCTACTAGTTCTTCAGAAAAAATGATCACGTGTGTCTGTCACTGTTAAAAAAAATCTTGTTGTTGTGCTGTCTGTAGTTTTCTCTATGTTATTGACTGAAGACAAAAAGGAGGATCTTATTCCCTAAAAAATTCCTTGTCAAAGATAGCCGTTGGCAGTCATAAATGTCTTCCATAAAAATTTTTGTCTTCTAGAGGAAAGTCCAATAAAACATTCTCTGAATAATTCCTTGAAACTTGCTCCAGAATAAAGAAAAACGGCTGGCAGATCTTCTTGACATAAATGCTGAGAGAATTCAAAAACATTCCAAAGACTGACAGCTTTTGAATCCTTAAAAACGTCGATCTCTTAGAAAATCATCGATCTGAGCTCTACGATCATCGAACTGAGCTCAGAGATAAAAAAAAGATCAAACAGACAGAAAACGTCGAACTGAGCTCGAAGATCGTCGAACCGAGCTCAGCGACCTGAAGAATAAGAGAAGAGAGATCGTCGACCTGAGCTCGAAGAACGTCGACCGAAGCTCTACGACATTAGCAAGGTTGAGCTCAGAGAGCGTCGAACGGAGTTCGACGTTTCGTCGACCTAAGCTCGACGATAACTGACTTTGGCTCAGCTTTAAGTCTGATTCCTTGAATGGTCCTGGGGGCAGCTCAAACCTAAATTCTAAGCCCTAGACACATTCTAATGTTGAACTTTACAACTATACAACTAGGTCAACCTGGTTTCCTAAGACAAACATAGTGATCCTTACCCAAATTAGTAATAGGGTGTTCCAACACATAGTAGATAAAACATTATTCACTAGACATCATAAGAACCAAACTTTGTTAGTACAATGACATCATATTTGGGTCTACTTATTCCAAATTATGCAAGAGCTTCTCTGACCTTATACATTCAAAATTTGAAATGAGTAGCATGGGTGAGCTCACCTACTTCCTTGGTCTCCAAGTGAAGCAGATGCCTGATGGCATCTTCATTTCCCAAGCTAAATATGCTAAAGAGTATATCAAAAAGTTTGGGATGGTTGATGCCTCAACAAAGAAAACACCAATGGCTACCAATGATGTAATTGACTCTGATGCACTGGGGAAACCTATGGATCAGAAATTATATAGGGTCATTGTTGGGTCCCTATTATATCTTATAACTAGCAGACCTGATATCATGTTTGCCACATATCTTTGTGCTAGGTTTCAGGTGAACCCTAAAGAATCTCACCTAGTTTTTTTAAAAAGGATTTTAAGATATATAAAGAGTTGTCCTAGTCTAGGACTCTGGTATCCCACTGAGTCAAAATTTGAGTTAACTAGATACTCAGATGCTGACTTTGTTGTATGCAGGGTGGACAGAAAGAGTACCTCAGGAACCTGCTAGTTCCTTGGTATGAGATTAATTTCCTGGTTTTGTAAAAAGCAGTCATCTGTGTCTACATCAACTGCTGAAGTAGAGTACATTGCAGCTGGCAGTTGCTGTTCCTAGATGCTGTGGAACCAAAACCAACTCGTAGACTATGGCTTCAACTTAAATAATTCAACTCTCTTATGTGATAACACAAGTGTTATAGTTATAGCACAAAATCAAGTCCATCACAGTAGGACTAAACATATAGACATTAGGCATCATTTCATTAGAGAGTGTGTAGACAAAAACAAAATTAAACTTATCTATATCTACAATGATTTGCAAAAAGTTGATATTTTCACCAAGACCATGGATGAAAGAAATCACTTGTTCTTTGTAAATCAGCTTAGAATGATCAATGGAGAAGACTTAGTTTAGTTTCTGTCTACACTCGAAGAATTCTTCAACTTTCGTCGACCTGAGATCGACGAACTCCCTGTTAGTAAAGTTAGTTTCGTCGAACTGAGATCGACGAACCTACTTTAGAAAACTTTCGTCGAACGGAGCTCGGCGAAATGTCTTCAACCCTTCAGACTGATATCGACGAATTGTTTAACTCCAAATTATTTCATCGACCTCAGATCGAAGAACTATTTCTTTTAGTGGAACGGAGTTTGTCGTTTCATATTCTGGAAAACCTTATATTTAGGTCTTCTTCGACCTCCGTCCCGCCCTTTTAGTTCCCCTTGCACTTGATCTTCATTTTCTCTCTTGCAGGTGCACTCATGGCGATTCCAACAGGAACACTTGCAGCGATGAAATTTGACACTGGATTCGACGTGTATTTCGATTCCTTCCAGCACTCAGATCCAATCTTCCTACACATTCTGAAACTGCTAGAAGACCAGCAACTGAATAATCTGCTGACCACCAGAATGAAATTACTTGGCACAAAAATCAGAGAATGGGTATACACTGCGTCTACAGTAGAGGACAACACCATGATCGGATCAATAGCGGGTACTGCCGTCTCTCTCTCTCTCTCTCTCCCGCCATCTTAACTAAAATTTTTGGATTAAATAATGGAGAAGAAGAGTTAGAAATTAATAATGAAGAATATGATATGATGCTGAGTATGATGGGTTATTCTGGAGAAAACCCAAATAAATTGATGATGAAACACCTATCTGCTGAGTTCAAGTTTCTCGCAGATATTGTTGGGAAAGTTTTGTTGGGCAAGCACACTGCGCACGACTATATAACCAGGCATCAATTTCTGGTTATATGTGCAGTTGTGAGTAAGAAACAGGTGAACTGGGCACAGATCATGTTTGATCTTATCAAGGAAAAGAACAATAAAAAGGAAGTTAACTTTGGAAGGATCCTGGGGATCTTCTTGAAAGAAAAAGCTACTGAATCACTGGTCTCCCAGACCATATTCATCAATGCCAGCAAAAGGCTCACCTATGCCCTATTTGGCAGGTGGGAGAGGACAATCACAAAGCCCTCTAAGGCTTCATCCTCTGCCACCCAAGCTCTTGAGAGTACAAGGGCTACTCCAGCCACTTCCCACCCTACTAAAGAGGTTCTATCCACCACTACACAACCTATAACTCTCCAAACTCACTCCCAGCCAGCAATTCCTACATCTCCAACCCATATTCCTTCTCATAATCCTTCCCCCCAGCATGATACATCACTGCCATCACCACCCCCACCTCCTCTTCCAAGGCATTTAGCCGACATCCCCCTATCCAACCTCTCATCCCTCCCATCCTTCAACCTCCTATCATCCCCTCTCAAAACTCCCTCTCCTCCAAATGAATCTCACCAAGACACTCAACTCCCACCTCCACCTCCACCTCTAACTCCACCAGCAAACCACCTCCACTCAACCAACCCCTACCACAACATCTACCTCCCCCCTCTTGGACCCTTCCATTGTCTCTCCACTCATTTCCCTCCTCACACCCCTTCTAAAATCACTCATAGTAAGGGTTATCTCTCCTCTTGCTGCCTCCATCTCCTCTCTAGATGCACAAATATCTGCTTTCATTACTGCTCCCTCTTCAGTTAGGGGCTTCAGTTCCTACTGAATCTAGGCAGGGGGAGATACTTGATGAAGAAGCAGCAGCATTTGTAGCAACAGCACCAGCAGAATCATTTGAAAAAGATATGGACACAGTAGAAGCTGCAGCAGATGTAGCAATAGGAGCAGTAGCAGCAGAGTTGGTTGAAACTGACATGGAAACAGTATCAGATATAGCAGCAGATGTACAAGAAGAATTTATAGCAGCAGATATACCAGCAGACAGCACGAAGCCATCCATGGATATAATTCCTTATACCACACTAATTTGGCTCAAGGCCACTTATGCAACTCCAGAGTCTCCTCCCAGAGTTGCTTCCCCCACCATCTCATCCCCTATTGCACCAGTTTATGTTATGGATGGTTCTCCAATGCCTGATCTAGATGTACTGGTCATGGCTGATATTGAGGAAGAAAATAAATCAGCTGCAGAATGCACTGATATATATAGTTCTCCATCTTATCCTCCAGTTCCTTCCAAGAAAGAAAAGTCAGCAATTCCTGATGGCACAATAAGAGAGATTGATGCACTGTATGACAATCCACAGCAATCAGATGATGATGATGATGATGATTCTGATGAGGATCCAAAGAGGAAGAAAGTTTCCAAGAAGAGAAAAGCTCCTCCACCTCCTGCCCCAAAACCCAATCTAGCAAATGACACACCCTACTACATCTTGTAGAATATTACTCCATACAAGGGTATGCCAGCATGGATGTGGCTATCCAAGAATGAACAGAATGCTAGGGAGAAAAGCAGAAAATTCTCCCCTCCTACAGCTCAGAGATACAGGAAGGACCCTTCACCTCCTCCTCCTCCAGCGGTTGGTGCTTCAGGCACAACTTCTCAAAGACCTACCCAGGTTCAAACCTATCAGAGACATCAAGGTAGATCCTCTTCTTCTGGAAGCAGCCAATAGAGATACTATTCCTCAGACAAGCATCACCAACCTCAACAGCAGCAGCATCAACAACAGCAATAGCAATAACCCTCTGAATATCAAAAAGCTGAGAGCCCCAAGAGACCTGCTTCCCCTCTTGTACCATATTAAGATCCTAAAATAGCAACAACAGCTAGGATGGCCAGATTCCAAGAATTGTTTGGCCTCTCTATGATCAAGAAAGCCAGAGCTGAAGGAAAGGATCCATTACAATATACTACCATGTCTACATACAGGAAGGAAGA
This sequence comes from Platanthera zijinensis, assembly GCA_039513925.1. Taxonomy (NCBI): domain Eukaryota; kingdom Viridiplantae; phylum Streptophyta; class Magnoliopsida; order Asparagales; family Orchidaceae; genus Platanthera; species Platanthera zijinensis. Next base: position 73,024,634 of record CM077097.1, read on the forward strand.
GCTCAACAGGTTTGCAAAGGATAACAAATTTTTCAATGTTGATGACTACATGAAATTGCATCTAGAAGAAGTAATGCTCAGGGTTACATCTTTAAATATAATAGGGGTTGCTTATATGACAATAATAAAGACGCAAGATGCAAATCCCAATAGGGAAATTACTTTCAGTAAGTCTGGAGAGAAGAGCAAAAAGGAGAAGATCAAAGAAGAGAAGAAGCCAAAGAAATGACATTTGAACCATCTCTAAAGATTCCTGATTTTTCTTAAAACTGCATTCTTGTTATCTGATACAAAGCCTATTGTATATATATATCTAGTGCATGCATTATTTTTCCTGCCAGATATATGCCTTCTTGCATTGTTTCTTTTCTTAATTGTGTTTGAGTCTGTAATTAGTGACCTCACCCAAATAGGGGGAGATTGTTGGATCCCTAGTAGGATTTGGGCTAGGTTCACTAAGTTAGGATCTTATGACCCAACATGTATAGCCAGGGTCATGGTTGTGTCCTAGAGTCTAGGCCAAGTCCTTAGAGTGAACATCACTTGGACCAGCCATCAACAGACTGCCAGAGACTCAAGAATTAGAGATTTCAAAGACTCAGTAAAATGAGTTCGACATTCATCGAACTCAGGTTGACAAAAGTCGTGCTCAGCTCGACGAAATCAAAGAAATATTATCTGAGCTAAGCTCGACGAACTCAGTTCACAGGTCTCAGGTCGACAAATTCTTGATCATATGCTTGAACACTCAATGCCAGAGAACATCTCAAATATTCAAAGTCTAGAATCAAACTCAGGTCGACGATGTTGGATCTCAGCTCGACGAACTCAGTTCTCAGGTATCAGGTCGACTAATTCTGGATCATATGCTTCAACACTCAACGCCAGAGAACATCTCAAATACTCTAAGTCCAGAATCAAACTCAGGTTGACGATCTTGGATCTCAGCTCAACAAACTGTGGACTCAGGTCGACGAATCTAGACTTGGTTATTTTCATCCTTCTGTCCCTATTATAATGCAATAAATCCTGAGTAATGAAAGCTAAAATATTCTCTGAATATTACCGTTAGATGGAGCATTAATTATGGTCTTCCTCGGGATTATTGCTTGCCGTTTTTCCGTGGAACAGTTGGGGAAATAAATCAATATAGATAATTCTCTAGGCTTTCAGCAATTAATGCAGAAGAAATTCCAATTTCGAATGCAAACTGATATGGAAAATATAAAAGAAATTTTCTCTTTTCGAACATACACAGACACACAGAAAACCAGTCAGGAAGAGAAGAACACCATCGTCTCGCAACAAGGATTTCTCTGCTCTCGCTATCTCTTGATAACAAAGTGCAAGAAAGAAAGAACTGTTAGACCAGAAGAAGAATAGCTTTCAGAAGAAGAAGAACAACTATTCAAATCAAGAGTCTTCTTCTTCTGTCATCCTCTCAGGAACTTTCAAAGGACAACAACTACTGTATCAGTCAAAGAAGTTCCTGAAGATCTTCTGGTTGAAGCTAAAAGCCTGAAGGCCTATCACCCTAAAGCAAAGTTCCAACCACCTGAATCTATTCACTATCTCAGGGGGAGCTTTTGCTACCATCAAATCCACAGAGTCTTATCAGTTGTATAATTAAGAAAGAGAAGACATAATCACTCTCTCATCCCCCCACTGTATAAAGGGTTCTCTACTCCCTTCAAAAGTGATTTCAAGTTGCAAGTCACCTAACCAAAAGACTTGAGGTTTGGTTTTTGAGCACCTGATCAAAAGCTCATTGGTTTCAGGCACCTGATCAAAAATCTGAGTGGATTCCTACCAGGGTGGTAGAAGAGTGGATGTACCCAGGTTGGGGAACCACTATAAGTTCTTGTGTTTTTTGGTTGCCCTTTTCTTTTTGTTCTTGCTGTGGTTGTGCTAGTTAGGACTGCTCTGTTTTTGCTTAATTAGTTTTTCATTCTGCAATAATTATTTACTGCAAAAGTTCAAATAGTTTTTAAGGATACTCTATTCACCCCCCCCCCCCCCCCCCCCCCGCTAGAGTATTCCAGATCTAACACCTCACTTTCACGAACCAATATTTCAGTCGAGTGGGGTCTTTTATGACTAAACTGATCTTGGGTTGTTGCGACTAATGTGGATAATTTAAGTTGCATCGGTGCACGATATTATGAAAAAGGATTGTAATAATACTGGAAATAATTTTGGGCGCACAATTATCGTGAGCTCGGACCAGTGTTATTATAAGATCAGTCCACTGTGGTCATTTATGACTAAGCTGATCCCCAGATAATAATTGATCAGTTGAGACAAATAAAGATAATATAAGATGCGTTGTGCAAATATGATGACTATTATGAATATTATTATAATATTGTGTGGTCTGTGCACTAATATATTAATTCAGTATTTGGCTCGAGGGATATCAGGGGGTAATGCTCTCTAAAGACTGTCTTGTAGTCTTGTCCGTGAACACATAAATTTGTGGGAGTAGCGCTCCCTAAAGACTTTTTTGTGGTCAAGTCCTGAATGCATAATATGTGAGCTGAACCCTAGTCGGTGAATTCGCTATCCATACGATGTGATGGGCCCCAACTTAGCCTGAAAAGGCAGTGAGTCTCCAGTTAGGCCAACCGGTGTACTATAAGTTCTAACTAATGAATGAGTTATTTCTCTATAAGAAATATATACTTGGAAAAAAGACAAATATATATCGGTATCCTTAATTTGTTTACTTCTTCTATTAAATTACTATGTGTATATAATGTGCATTGCATACAAAAATATTGTGTTATTATTCCGGAGGTGAGCAAACAAAGATGCTCACCTGCCTACTAATGTTTTTGTTGGTGTTACTATTGTGATCGGGAAGTGATCAAGTATGTAGCCTCACTGCCAATGCAGTATGAGACTATCAGGGTCGCACATAAGAATGTTTGGAGAAATTGGGAGATGGGATTAGTGTGGCTATACTCATATGATGAGTGGAAATGACTTAGCTCAACCAAGATTTGAAATCGTCGAGTGCGTTGAGATCATTCAACGCTTTCGTCGAGTCAAGTGTTGACTCGTCGAATTATGGCGTTGAGTGTGTTGAGTTTACTCAACGATTCGTGGAATCAAAGTGTTGATTCGTCGAGTATTGCACTTAAGCATTGAGTGTGTTGAGTTCACTCAACGATTCGTTGAGTCAAGGTGTTGATTCGGGGAGTATGGTTCTCAGGTGTTGAGTTACCCCAATGCCTTCGTCAAGTCAAAGGTCTATTCGATTAATCTGGCACTTAGGCGTTGAGTGCGTTAAGTTCACTCAACGCCTTCGTCGAGTCAAAAGTTGATTTGGCATAGCTAGCGCTGAGTTCGTCGTGTATCTTATGGATACACAATGATTCTTCGAGTATGTTATGTATACTCGACGATTCATCAAATATGATATGGATACTCGACGATTCGTCGAGATAAGGGTTGTTTGGTCGAATTATGTATTCCAAGTCTTGGGTCTGCGAATAGCGACGGGCTGTTCTGTTTATTCCTTGGGTATAAATAGAAGACTTTAGGTTTTCTCTTCATCCGAATCAACGGGTTGACTTTGTCTAAGCACACAAGCCGTATTGTCCGAAAAGAACTCGAATCCCTAATAGGCCGACAGAAACTGTTCCTCCTTCGCCAATCCTGTCGCTATCGCTGACTCTGATTCTGGCGATTGTCATCACCGCATCTTCTATAACAGACCTAGCAGTTAGTGAAGATGCAGAGTGCCTTCTCCCAACCTAGATCTTGTTTGACAAGAGTCTATGGGTTCTCCCGTTCGTGAGGATTTCCTGTAGAGGTGCATGCACTATTCTGCACTAAAGGACTGTAGTCGCGTAGTGATCGGTAGATCTCCTGGAGCATCTAGGTTGAGTATAGACTCAATCCCGCATAGGTAAATTTTATTTACTGCACTTTATTCTTGATACATGTCCATTGCTAAATCTGAACTTCTTTTGGGTTTTCTTGTTCCTTATTTCTGCTATGCGCACAAGTGTTATGTCATCCTAGAAAACCCAATAGTGGTATCAGAGGGAGGTTGCGTCAATGATCATGGTATCAGAAGTACTAAATTCGTGGTGTGTAGATCTGGAAATTTAGAAATGTTCTAAATACCCAAATCTATTCTTGGGATCCCTCCAAGAACGCATGTGATTTTGCTGTGATATCGTAGTTGATATCTTTGTTACTCTTTAACATTAACTATCACTCTTGTTGGTTTTTGAAACAAAGTATGTGTTTGATTTTAGATCTCACATGGAGTGACGAGCTTGTCTACTGTGTAAGTGGAGTCTGCGTTCCTCATGTCCAGTGCATGTAGATTTGAAGATTTAGAAGAGTTCTAGATGTTCAGATTTAGCCCAGTTCATCAAGTATTGATGATTTCCCTTGTGCACATCTTGATGCATTTGTATTATGTTTTCTGTTGTTTTATTTTGTGTATGTGCGCATTGGTTAATTTTTAACCATGATTAAGTGTTAATCAAGTATCTAAAATCCCATAAGAAATATTAAGTATGCGGATGCCTTTCGATGGATGACACTCTTCCTTCCACGATCGATAAAGTGTGGGCTTGCTAAAGCAAGGTACATTAATCTATCTTGGTAAGGGTGCGATCGGATAATTGTGATATCCCACTGTCGACATCGGGTAAAACTTAACTGGGTGACCTCAAAGGTTGAGTGCTCAGAGGCATAGGGTTGGCATGCACCATATGATGTATGTGAATAAAGAGTTATTCACCAGCCATACAGGAGGTGTATTGTGATGCAATCGGCAAGAGTTGCCTACCTAAATAACTGCATTGTGAGAGAAAAGCCAAAGCTAACTCATAGTGTTGGTGAAATATAGATCTTGCCCACTAAGAGAGTTACTTGCATAAACTCTTCGAATTTATATCGAGGGTTGTCAGTTCGATAAAAATAGTGAGAGTATTTTGATTAAAGTCCTAATTGAAATAAATAAAATGTATTTTAAAATGTAGTACTGATTTTACTTTGCATTGATATTTTCCATGGCAAGTGGTTCACACTCTACCCTATCCCACAGAGCCATCCTTGAGAAGGAGAATCTGAGTGGTATGAATTATTTGGAGTGGTACAGGAGCTTGAGAATTATTCTCAGGAAAGAGTGAAAGCTCTACATTTTGGAAGAAGAATCCACTAAAGAGCCTGCCGAGAATGCGTCCCATTCTGATAAGGATGCTTATAAGAAGTATCTTGACGACTCCTTAGATTTCGAATGTCTCATCATGGCAACCATGAACTCTGAGCTCCAAAAGCAACATAAGAACATGGGTTACAATGAAATTGATGAGCTTCTCAAGCAAATGTTTCAAGAGCAAGCTCGTCAAGAGAGGTTTGACTTCACTAAGGCGTTGTTCCAGTGTAAGATGGGATATCGGGACCTAGTAGGGACTCATGTACTCAAGATGATTGGGTATATAGAGAACCTTGAGATACTAGGCTTCCCTCTTGGCCAAGAGCTGGTCATAGATCTGATCCTTTAATGGTTGCTGAATTGTTATGAGCAGTTCGTCTTGAACTATAACATGAATGAAATAGACAAAACACTGTCCAAGCTCCTAGGCATGTTGCAAACTGTCGAGATCAATATGAAGAAGTCCAAGCCAGCTAGTCCCATATTGATGGTGCATAAAGGCAAGGGCAAGGCCAAGATCTTCAAGAAGATGAAGGTAGGACCAAAGTTTGCTCTAGAGCCCAAGTCTTCAGCACTGAAAAAGAAAGGTTTGGAAAAAGAAGGGAAATGCCACCACTGTGGCAAGGCTGGTCATTGGAGGAGGAATTGTCCTTCATATATTGAGGATCTTCAAAAGATGAAGGGAGGTATGACTTCCTCTTCAAGTATCTATGTTATAGAGATAAACCTTTCTATTCCTTCATCATTGGTATTGGATACCTGATGTGGTTCTCACAATTGTATAAATGTACAGGAATTGGGAAGGAGAAGATTGTTGAGTAAAGGGGAGGTGGACCTACGTGTTGGCAATGGAGTAAGAGTTATTACAGTCGCCATGGGTGTTTACCGTCTTTCTTTGTCCAATAGGCTTGTAATAGAACTTGATAATTGTTATTATTTTCCTTCAATAACTAGAAAAATTATATCTATTTCATGTTTGGATATGATTAGATTTTCTTTTGTTATTAATAAAAAGTATTGTTCGATATTTAATAATGATGTTTGTTATAGTATAGCCCAAATGCTTAATGTTTTATATGTTTTGAACTTAGACCAACAGATCTGTAATATAAAAAATACTAAAAGACTAAAAATGACTGACTCGAACCCTATGTACCTTTGGCACTGTCGTTTGGGCCATATAAATGAGAAACGTATATCCAAGCTCCATAGAGATGGACTACTAGACTCATTTGATTATAAATCATTTGAGAGATGTGAATCTTGTTTGTTAGGCAAGATGACTAAGGCTCATTTCATTAGTTTCAATGAGAGGGTTGATGATCTCTTGGGTATAGTACATAGTGATGTATGTGGACCCATGTGTTTTATGGCTAAAGGTGGGTATTTCTACTTTGTTACATTTACTGATGATTTTACTAGATACGGATACGTGTATCCTATGAAGTGCAAATCTGAAACCTTTAAAAAGTTCAATGATCTTAAGAACGAAGTAGATAACTAATTGGGTAAGAGGTTAAAGCACTTCGATCTGATTGAGGTGGCGAATACCTAATTCATGAGTTACGTGATCATTTGAAAGAGTGTGGTATTGTATCACAGCTCACTCCACTTAGAACACCATAGCATAATGTTGTGTGAGCGTAGGAATCGTACTCTGTTAGACATGGTACGGTCGATGATGAGTCATGCAGATCTGCCTATTTCCTTTTTGGTTTTTGCTCTAGAAACTGCTGCTTTTACACTAAATCGTGCTCCAATGAAAGTGGTTCTAAAGACACCATATGAGATATGGACTGTGAAGCGTCCTAGTATGTCGTTCATTAATATTTGGGGTTGTGAGGCTTACGTAAGACGTCAAATGCTTGACAAGCTGGAACCAAAATCAGATAAGTGTTATCTTGTGGGGTATCCTAAGGAAACTAAAGGGTACTATTTCTACCTACCGTCCGAGGGAAAAGTGTTTGTCGCGAGAACTGGTATCTTTCTTGAGAAAAAGTTCTTAAGTAGAAAGTCTACCAGGATAGAACTTGAAGAAGTTCAAGAACCACTAACTATGAATGAACTGGAATTGGAACCTGAGCCAAGACTATAAGGTTTTGTAGCTAGAGAGCTTGCTCAAGAAACACAAGTTCCACATAGATCTTGTAGACCAAGGTTTAAGCCTGAGAGATATGGATTTATCGTGTCTCAAATAGGTAATGTGTTTCTTATAGATCATAGTGATGAGCTTGCAACCTACCAAGAGGCTATGAGTGGACCAGACTCTGAGAAGTGGCTTGAGGCCATGAAATCTGAAATGTACTCCATGTATGAAAACCAAGTTTGGACATTAGTGGAACCACCTGAAGGGGTACGACCCATAGGGTGCAAGTGGGTCTTCAAGAAGAAGACTGACATGGATGGGAATGTATAGACATTCAAAGGGCGACTGGTGTCTAAGGGTTTCAAGCAAATTCATGGTGTTGACTATGATGAGACCTTTCCCCTATTTTCATGGTTAAGTCCATCAAAATTCGACTTGCTATTGCTGCGTATTATAACTATGAGATCTTTCATATGGATGTCAAAATGACTTTCCTAAATGGAAACCTTCTTGAGGAAGTGTATATGACATAACCCGAGGGTTTTGTGTCTCCAGGTGAAGCCACTAAAATATGCTAGCTGCAGAGATCCATTTATTGATTAAAACAAGCTTCTCAAAGTTGGAATCTTTGTTTTGATGAAAAGATCAAAGAGTTTGGTTTTTTCAAGAACGAGGATGAACCGTGTGTTTACAAACAGATTAGTGGGAGCATTGTTTCTTTCTTATATTGTATGTAGATGGCATACTGCTAATCTGGAATGACAAATTGACCTTTCAAATTGTTAAAAACAACCTAGGGAGTTGCTTTTCTATGAAAGACTTGGGTAAAACAACTTATATACTTGGTATTAAGATTTATAGAGATATATCGAAGAAGTTGCTGGGTTGACCCAAAGTATATACATTGATAAGGTGTTAAAGCGGTTCAACATGCTTGAGTCTAAGAAAGAATTCTTACCCATGTCTCATGGTGTGAGTCTCTCTATGGACTAGTGTCCTAAGTCTGGTGAAGATAAGGACCGCATGAAGTTGATTCCATATGCTTCGGCAATTGGGTCAATCATATATGCAATGATATGTACTCGACCCAATGTCTCTTATGCCTTGCCTTGAGCATGACTAGAAGGTATCAGTCTGATCCTAGTGATGGTCACTAGATAGCCGTCAAGAACATCCTAAAGTACTTGAGAAGGACTAAGGATACGTTCTTGGTATTTGGTGGAGAGGAAGAGCTTGTTGTAAGAGGTTACACGGATGCTAGCTTCCAAACTGATAGGAATGACTCAAAGTCTCAGTCAGGGTCATATTTTTCCTAAATGGAGGTGTTGTTAGCTGGAAGAGTTCCAAGCAAGATATAGTTGTCGATTCTATAACTGAGGTTGAGTATATCGTTGCAGCAAATGCAGTGAAGGAGGCTGTATGGATTAGGAAATTCATCGGCGAGTTAGATGTAGTTTCTAGCATAGTTTGTCCTGTAGATCTCTACTATGATAACAACGGTGCAGTTGTACTTTCTTCGGAACCTAGATCTCATCAGCTCTCCAAGAATATACTTTGGCGATTCCATCTTATTCGAGAGATTGTCGATCGAGGAGATGTGAGCATTTGCAGAGTGCCAAATGAGAAGAATATTGCAAATCCACTGGCAAAGCCTCTCGCACAGAGAAAGCATGGTTGTCATGTTAGATCTATGGGTATACGATACCTTAATGATCAACTCTAGTTGGAGTCTTGTGGTTTATATTTTATTGGATGTAATAATTCATTTGATGAATAGAGTACTGTACACATTTCATTTATGTATTTTGGCAAGTTCTTTAATTTGTAAATTTATTTCTATTGTGATAGAGTAATTTAACATAATAAATGACCTTAAAATGTTTGCTTCCATAGGAGTCAAGTAGCGACTTGAATGTGACAGCCTATGTTATTAGAAGCTTCATTCTTAAATATTCCCTAGTCGAGTGTCATCTTAGAAGCTAAAGGCGATGATGATACATTAAGACTAGCATGTGCGTTGACTGGTGACCGGTTCTCACAGGTCATAATATTGTGATATCAAGTCATCACATGGGTACTTGTTAGTGAACAAGTTGTACTGTACAGACCCACCATGAGAATACTTTGTGGATAGTTATATGAACGTATCACAAGTATAGCTCAAGTGGCAATGGTATTTGTGAACCTTTGACCTGAAGTCACAACATTCAACAAGTGAGGAAGAGCATGTTTTGATGTTATCAAAAGTCCAGTATTGAGAAAGTCGGATGATAAAGGTGGTTATTAGGTAGGTTACGAATCATTTGGGTGTTTGCATGTGAGTAGAGATGGGATTTGTCCTCCTATATGACAGGATTTGCATCCACGGACCCCTTGATGGAATGGGACTGAGAAATGCATGGTCATGCTTGGTTGAGTCAATATATGATATTGGGCTCACTAATTTCTAGAAGTCCATTCTAGATCAGGAAACTAGGATTGAACAATTATGAGGGTGACACGGTCTATACCTCTAGTTCTATTTGAATGTAAGGGACGAAGGGCCATGACAACACTGATTCCATTGTCATGATGGTGTTTGAGTTCTAAACTCTTATGCTTGGAGAGCAATGATGAATTGCTAGATGTTGCTCATTGTTTGTGAAGCTTTTGTTTGATACTTTCAAGATCAAGTGAGAGAATATTGGTGTTACCATTGTGATCTGGAAGTGATCAAGTATGTAGCATCATTGCCAACGCAGTATGAGCCTATCAGGGTTGCACATAAGAATGTTTGGAGAAATTGGGAGATGGGATTAGTTTGGCTATACACATATGATGAGTGGAAATGACTTAGCTCAGCCAAGATTTGAAAGCATCGAGTGCATTGAGAACATTCAACGCTTTCGTCGAGTCATGTGTTGACTCGTCGAATGATGGCGTTAAGTGTGTTGAGTTTACTCAACGATTCATCGAGTCAAAGTGTTGATTCGTCGAGTATTGCACTTAAGCGTTGAGTGCATTGAGTTCACTCAACGATTCGTTGAGTCAAGCTGTTTATTCGACGAGTCTAGTTCTCAGGTGTTGAGTGTGTTGAGTTCACTTAACGCCTTTGTCGAGTCAAAGGTTGATTCGACGAATCTTGTACTTAGGCATTAAGTGTGTTGAGTTCACTCAACGCCTTCGTCGAGTCAAAAGTTGATTTTGCATGGCTAGCGCTGAGTTCGTCATGTATCTTATGGATACTCGACGATTCGTCGAGTTTATTATGTATACTCAACGATTCGTCGAATATGATATGGATACTCGACGATTCATCGAGACAAGGGTTGTCTGGTCGAATTCTGTATTCCAAGTCTTAGGTCTGCGAATAGAGACAGACTGTTCTATTTATTCCTTGGGTATAAACAGGGGTGGGCCCACATAGGGCCCAGTGTGGGCGGCCGCCCACACTGATTTTTAAAAATATCATTTATCAATAGCAAAATGCACAATTTTTTTATTTGGCGGATATAAAATATATGTATATATCATGAAAAAGTTCAATAAGTAAATGTTTCGGTCAAGTTGGTAGAGTGTATGATATCTAACTCTAAGGTTTTGGATTAAAATCTTATTCATGTCATATTTTTTATTATCTACATATTTATTTATCATTTTATTTTCTAACATATTTATTTATCATTATATTTTCTACACATTTTTTATCATTTATATTTTCTGTATGTCACATTTATGATTTATTTACCATTTTTTAGATATAATTCAAAATAGTAATATTTTCATTTTATTTTTTTTAATAGTTTTCATACACCGCCCACACAGAGAAAAATCTTTGTGTCCGCCACTGGGTATAAATAGAAGAATTTTGGTTTTCTCTTCATCTGAATCCATGGGTTGACTTTATCTAAGCACACGAGTCGTACTGTGCGAAAAGAACCCGAAGCCCTAATAGGCCGACGAAAATTGTTCCGCCTTCGCCGATCTTGTCGTTGTCGCTGACCCCGATTCCGTCGATTGTCACTGCCGCCTCTTCTGTAACAGACCTAGCAGTCTGTGAAGACGCAGAGTTCCTTCTCCCAACCTAGATCTTGTTCGACAAGAGTCTACGGGTTCTCCCGTTCGTGTGGATTTCCTGTAGAGGTGCAGACACTATTCTGCACTAAAGGACTGTAGCCGCTTAGTGATCGGCAGATCTCCTAGAGCATTTAGGTTGAGTATAGACTCAATCTCGTAGAAGTAAATTTTATTTACTGCACTTTCTTCTTGATACATGTCCATTGCTAGATCCGAACTTCTTTGGGTTTTCTTGTTCGTTGTTTCCACTACGCGCACAAGTGTTGTGTCATCCTGGAAAACCCAATAGTTTTTAGATATCTATGAGGATGCGGGCGAAAGAGCACGGTGAGGAAGACTATCATGTATGCGTAGCATGTAAAAATGTAAATGTAAGAAATATATGTATGTGTGGCAAGTTATACTTGTAAAATATTAAAACATCAATAAAATGTTTTTATTTCTCTCTCTTGCTTTGTGTACTCTGAAAGATCCAAACCACATTACTGTTCCCGCCTCGTTAAATCGAGCTTACCAGGCCAGGGTGTGATAGAAGGGAACCTTGACTCGCTGAAAAAAAAGATATTTTGGGGGAAAATGGTTTTACCTCGCAGGACCAATGGTCGTGCTATTTATATCCGTGCATACACTCGTGCGTTTCAAGTGGTTTCTCGAGTTGGTTTTCCCAATAAGTCGTGCACGTCCAGTAGTTGTGCTCAAAGAGAAGGGCCAGTGATCGTGCAAGATAAAATCCTCATGAGTACTGGCCTCACTCAGATATCATTGTGATGCGCAAAAACCGTGCACGACTAGCGGTCGTGTACAAAGAGGGCCAGTGATCGTGTGTGATGAAAAACACACGATTACTGGCCTGCTCAATGAAACATAGTTGAGACACACGGGAAAAATACCACAACACTGATATCTGCAGGTAAAACAACCAGAACCTCCAGAAATACATATCCACTCAGTCATAAACAAGATATAAAATCACACAAAAATTAAGAAAAAGTGGTCTCCTTCATGCATGAAATGGCCCAAAAACTACAATATCTAGTCCAAATGTGCTCACATGACATACAAATGAAAAAAAAATCAAATTTTATGATGAAAACTATATATAGATTAGCGATAACAATGGAATAACAAACTATAATATGACCTAAAATACTGTATGAAATTCGCTCATAAAAACCCCCATACTTGAATTATTTCTCATCCCGAGCAATCCAACTATCTATCGGGAGTGGGAAAGGTTAATTACAAATCAAAATCCAAATGGACTAGTGAACCGAGAAGTCTCATGTCCAAGGAGAATGCAAATAGGTTAGTAGTAGTTTCTAACCATAAAATTAATTACAGTATATTTAGATCAACTGTCAAAAAACTATATTCACTCCTAAAAAAAGAATAATTGATCTATCACGGGCATAGTGCAGGCAGGAATAACAAAGCTAAGTGCAAAATTATAAGCTCGAGACTACTAGGTTGGCTCCAAAGAAATCCATCAATGACGATGGTCATAGGCTCGTCCGATCGCACTTTCTCCACAACACTCGACACCAACTAGGTCTACCCATCATCAGAGCTTAATTAGGATGAACGTTAAGGCTTAGGTTTAAAGTGAGGTATATCAAAAATAAACGTGACGGCTAAACATATTTAAACAAAATATTTGAGCTTAAAGCAGAATGACTACCAAAAGCAGAAATTGGGTGACCGATACCCCCAGACTGAAAATTTTGCACATGGGGTAACTCGCCACTTGCCTAAAACCAAAACGAATATACTTCAGAATTTTCATTTCTTTTTTTCTTTTTTTTTCTTTATTACTATTTTTTCTTTCTTTTCTTTTATTCAACAAGCACACCCAAGTATATAAAAGAATTTTAACATTCCACCATAATGTCAAACTATTTCCACTTTCAAATATCATGAAAAATTAAAATTTAAGCTCAAAATTTTAAATGTGCAATTTGGTTGGAATTTTGGCATTGGTGATAAATTGGTGGAGGTGAATCAAATAAAAAGGGTGGTATGCACAAATTTAGATTAACAAAGGTAGTGAAAATAGGTTAGAGCACACAAGCTCAAACTATCCAAGTGAAGGCCTAAATCCTATATGTGGAGTTAATTGCTATTAAGTACACATACTTTGAAGATCGCTAGGGGCGAGTTCTAGATAACGAGAAAGGACACCCTCTAGTCCTTAACCTAGAATACAATGCTAACAAAGCTACAAACATCTCTTATCATAGCTTTGAACTCGATCACGTTCTAACGAGCAATGAATATGCATCAACGACTATTAAAACACATACATTATATATATCAAATGCAGAAAAATTAACTCTAAATATATTTATATCCAAGAATATGGGCACTCAACTAGGAGCACTACATAAGTTTAAAATTCACTAACGAATTTTAAATTTTTGATTATAAATCAAACTATCTTACCATCCTAAAGATATTGAAAAATGAGATAATAACAAAAATTAAAGCTATAGCCTTGTGGGTCCGACATAATAAGCATATGCACGAACACATAAAACAATTTTCAATGAAAAAAATTGGAGCAGGTTTTTATAAAGAAAAACAATGCTAACGGCATGCGGAAATGGAAGTACGGTGCGAACGTGACTAACGGAACCCCCCCCCCCCCCACCATACTTAAATCTATCATTGTGCAAAAACATGTGAAGAGTGCATGAAAAAGAAACTGGGATAGAAATTCATTACCCATGCCCTAGAATGGGGAATATCAAAAGCCTTTGAATTTGAATGTTACTTTTGAAAATTTTCCCCCGATCCCACTCGGCTAAACAAAAGAAGTGGTCGACGGCTTCCTGCAGGGGTTAGATAGAACAAAACAAAAATGCAGGATAATAATAAAACTAGAAAAACAGATAACATGGGGTGCACAATCAAACACACATATAACGCAAGATACAAAGAAATAACAACAAAATACTGAATTAAATAAAACACAACATCCCAAAATAACGAAGGGGCATAAGTTGTCACCATGCAATGTCTCACAACATAACATTTAAATAATACATAGCTGCAATAATACTATCAAGAAAAAGAGAACTAAAAGATGCATCTGGATAACCCTACTGGAGCACTGGGACAACAGTCAATCATCATCCTCAGGCGTGGAAGATGGTGGGGCATGACCATGGCGAACAGGAGGGGGTGGAATGTGCAAGCAAGTCCGTAATGCCTATTGGTAGATGAACTCCTACGTCCAAAAGGTTGCGACTTCCAAATTCTCAAAGCCCTTGTCATGATGCGGCAGGACGTAGGACTGCTACTCCTGAGAAGATGACGAACCTCCAAACTCTGGTGCCAGCGGTGCTCGGCTCTACTCTTAAGAATACTAGGTGGTTCTTTGATCTTGCGCAGACCTTCGGGGTGTAGAAAGATCCATACTTGGTTCCATCGGCTGGTCATCCTCTTCGATAGCACTTGGCCTGAAGATCCCATACCTTGAATTTTTTCTCCTAACTACATGCAATAATCGAAAGTGTACCATGGCCTGGAGCGTCACTAGCTCACCCTCAGTCACCTGGTCTATCAGAGGCATATGTCACCAAATGCCCAAATTCGTTGCAATTTGGGTCACAAAGTGTGCACCCCCAATTGCTCCAAGATGGGTATAAGTAGCCCGGTGCTCCATATATTGGGCCAATACACAACCCAAGTGCAAGGGGTAAAGCTCACTCATGTTGTAAAGGTATAGGACGTCAGACCCTCCTACAACATTTTGACTTTAGACATGAGTGGCTATGGAAGTCCAGATTAGATGTTGCACGTAACGAAGAGCGGGGGAGTGGATCACGGTGGAGTTTGCTGCGCATACCTCATAGCATTGGTCCTCACCAATAAAATAAGACCACACATCGAAATTCTGCACCCCCCAAAAAAATCCAAGGGAGGATCATCAAAGCCAGGAGTGGCGGCGATCTCCTGAGAGTAGAAGCCCGCAAGTACCCCAAGTTCGGTCATGGAGCAACGTCGTAGGGTACCCAGGAGATGAAATTCCACATTCAAAGGTATCCCCAAAGGGTTCATATCCTTCGGCGTGAAGATACACAGGAACTCTAAAGTGAGTTCCCGAAACCCGTCTTCCTGATTATCAAAGACGTAGTTCTAGTGCGCAACACCGAGAAATTGCCTAACTTCTTCCATTAGTATTTTTCCATCACCAAGATCACGAAGAGTAATCTAGTCAACGTACCTTTGTGAGATAAAGAGCATCACGTTGAGTTTCTTGAAGCACCGCAAATGCTCTTAGATTTGGAATGCAAGTATCCTTTCATTGGGCATGGAGGCTAACTCTCCCCGGCTCTTGTAGGCCCCAGCCTTCTATTCCCATGCCTTGATGAATCCATGTAGGATTGGAGGCTTGAAGAAGGGAGAGGGGAAAACCTTGGGTGTCGGAGGAGAGGGAGGGTGAATGCATGAATGCGGGACAATTAGGTTTCGCGTGCAAAATGAGTGTCATGAATCGATCGATTGGTTTTATAATTTCCGCGAACCACACGACCAATGGTCGTGCACGAAGCAATTTCTAGAAAAATAAGGAATTTTCAACCCATGATACTTAGATGCACACGAACTCTGCAATGATGACTAAACTGCGCACAGGAGGCCTAAAACCGCGATCAACAGTGCTCCAATGCTAATTATCGACGCATGAAACAAAAAAATACATAGGAAATTTACAAAAAAAAATCGGTGACGGGTACCGATAGGGGCTAGGATATAAAATGCCCCACCTGAATACAAATACCTGTGCTTTACAGGTAGGGGGTAGAGAGAGGAAGGGGAATGGGAACTCGCTTCCATCATTTAACGTTGGTCTGATGGTCTAGTCCATCAGTGGGTTGTCATAATCCTGCAAGGAAGGAGGGATTGAAACAAAATATTAATCCTGCCCCATAACCTTTTCCTGCACTTGAAAAACAACTAGTTCAGAGAAAAAAATGGAGTCAGATGAGTTGGAGTGGTGAGAAAATGTGGCTCCATCTCATCGTCTTTTGAAAGAGAAGTGAGGATTATCACAAATTAGAGCCTCCCCATCTAGTGAATCCGTTGTGATAACCTCAAGGGGGGTGGAGAAATTCTGTCGTTACAGGAGCATTTTGATTGAGAGTGGTGCGGGAAGAGGCTTCCACGATTGAAGAGGCAACATCCTCTTTAATGGATTTTGCTTCTTCTAGCAGTGTACTTGATGTGATGGAACAACCTACGATCGCATGATTTCCAAGATAGGCATGGTGGAAGCAAAAATTTGGAGGGGATCGACATGGGATGGCTCAGAAGAGGAGCCTCGTGTTCTAACAATGGGGCATGGAAGGACTTCTACAGTCGAAGAGGTGGTGTCCTCTTCATCCGTGGCTTCTTCTTCATGCACGTCATGGGGCATGGCAGAGTGTGCTTCCATGTGCAAATCCTACTATAAGGAGCAAAGTTTGGCAGATCTTACCCATTCAGTACGCTTTACCATAAGAAATATTTTGGTGAGAGGTGCACCAAAAAAATTTGATCTAATACAAGGATAGCATTCTGTTGAGTTGTTTTATTCATTTAGCATACCCAAAAAACATGTCCTTACCTCTCACAATTAGTGTAGATAAGAGGGAGCAAGTCCTCATCTGGATCATCCTATAATTTCAGCTCAAGCAATTCATCATAAGATAAAATTATACTGGATTTTACAGAAGGAATAATGTTTGATTCATAATGTGGTGAAGGAGAAACATGGCATGTATTCACCACATTATCATTACAGTGATCGATGGTTTTGCTAGTCGAGGTTTATACTAAACTCCTAAAAAGGATTGTGGTTAGAATAGCTACATCGTCGGCGACAGAAGGGGATGCACAAAAAGGGGAAGGAGGAAAGGTCATAAGCACAAGCTTCTCTTCCTCTTGCAATTCAAATTTTCATCTCTTGCAATCCTTCACCATATGATCAGTGCCTTGACAAAATAGGCACTTCACAGCCAAAGACATGTATATTGAAAGGGTCTAGACTTCTGATTGTGGTACTGCCCGTGACGTACAGTGTTCCATTCATAGATGCACAATAATTCCCATTCTTGCACACTTCGCTCCCATGATAAATACTCCCACACCATTTGCATTTCTGTGGAGTATAATACATGGCAAGGGGGTGAATCGCACACTCTTATATAAAAATCAGTAAATAAAAATCACACATGTCGTGCTACCCGACAACGATGCAAAAAAAACTTGACGTGACACAGTCATCAGTACGAGAAAGTGCACTCAAAAATGTCGTCAATTAATAATAAAGTGAGGAGTGATCCCCGAGTATCGATCTCACGCAAAGCACGGAAAGGTGGATTTCACTTTTAAGAGAGACTTGAGATTGAAGTCTCTAAAATTAGAGCTTTTGGAGGGGTGTTAATTTTAATTAACGACTGCTTACAAGAAAATAATACTAACTAACTATGCGGGTCACTTGCACCGCTTCAATTTTTTGCGGATCGCCAACCTCCGCCACGCACAACAATCATGTCAATTAAGACGAAGGAGCCAAAAAAACTTAACCACAACACAACAAGAACAAATATCATGAAGGAAATCACACTCATAAGGCGCTAGGCCTCCCAAGCAACTCCAAAAGAAAGAACAGTGCAAGACTTGCTTCAATAACAAGAAAATAAAAGTCTACACACATTCAATTAACTACCATCAAAGACAGAAGTAAAATAACAACTTAACCTAGTTTGCGGGAGAAAAGAAAAGAGATACAAACAGTGCTTGAGACTTTTCCGCAGAGGAGAGGTTGACTCCTAATAGCGACTCTGTTAATGTCTCGCTCATCGACTACCGTCAAGAGTAGAGGAACCTCTGTGACAAGCTCCCAATGGACTCGTCTTCTCAAAGAGTTTGCACCATCCACGTCTTTCTCTTCAAATCCCAAGCTTGCGACGAGCGTAGAAACTCTTATTCTTCTTCTTTGAGCTTCTGGATGGTAGGGAAAGCCTAGGGGATGATACATAGCCCTTAGAAACCCTAAAAACTGCGAAAATGACAAACTGGAACGAAGAAAACGTTTACCTTTTTCTGAATAAGACGGAGCGGCCTATGTATTGACTGAGCAGAATTTAGCCAGGCGCATGACTAGTGGTCGTGCGAGAATGAATGACCAGTACTCGAGCGCAGCTGGGAACCTAGGCTGACCGAAAAAAATGATATTTTGGGGGGAGATGGTTTTTCCTCGCACGACCAGTGGTCGTGCTATTTATAATTGTGCATACACTCATGCGTTTCAAGTGGCATCTCGGGTTGGATTTCCCAACAAGTCGCACACGTCCAGTGGTCGTGCACGGAGAGGAGCCGGTGATCGTGCCAGACAATATCCGCACAAGAACTGGCCTCACTTAGATATCATTGTGATGCGCAAAGACCGTGCACGACCAGTGATCGTGCGCAGAGGGGGTCAGTGATCGTGCGAGAAGGAAAACACACAATTATTGGCCTCCTCAATGAAACATAGTCGAGACGAAGGGGAAAATACCACAACACTACTACCTGCAGGTAAAATAACCAAAATCTCCAGAAATACATATCCACACAGTCGCAAATAAGTTATAAAATCACACAAAAGAAATAAAAAGAAGAAGAGGTCTCATTTATGCATGAAATGACTCAAAAACTATCCTATCTAGCCCAAATGTGCTCACATGACATACAAATGAAAAATAACACATTTTATGATAAGAACTACACATAGATGAGCGGTAATAATGGAAAACAAACTAAAATAGGGCCTAAAATACTATATGAAATTCGCTCATTAGGTTGCGCATGCCCGTACTACGGTCGAGCGCCGGTACGGCGCGTGAACGCGCAAGGTGTGTGTGCGCCTATGCCGTGCATGCGCTTGTTCCCTGCGGAGGACGCGCATCCACACGGCAAGTGCCTTTGCGTGCGTGCAGGGCTAACGCGCGAGGGCGATTGAGCTCGGTCCCATCAGGGCGTATACGCGCACTGTCCCACTCGTCCCCTTTGGTGTGGTTTTAGACTTTTTGAGTGAGCACGATTCATGTACTCACTCGGTCGGGTTGAGCGCTTTTGTCCGATTTAACTCGGAAATTTTCAGGGGAAACTCCAACAAGCATATTCTAATCCAAGATCTCTTTTAGTACAATTCTTCAATTTGCATTTCCAATTTTAACAATGTACTTTATTTTTATTTTCTCCCCATCTTCATGCAAAATACATGATAAATTTTTCTTTGTACACGCCCGTGGATATAAATCTGGGTCTGGGATTTACGAAATTGTACAACTTATCCTGCAAAATAAAATGTTTATTCTTCTAAGAAATAAAATTGATTAATTTTACGGGGAGATCCAAATGACATCAAGAGAGATCATCTTTATGAAGGGGAGACCCGACCATTTTGATGTCCGCATATAAATGAAAATTTGAATTTGTTTTTATTTTATTAGATCAATATATAACAAAATCTTTGGAATCTGGAACCTTCATTTGGTTCAAGCCCGTACATAACCGAAATTGCACGGTCTGTACGTAACCAAATCGATCTGAGTATAATAATTATTGCATATATAACAAATAATTAATAGTTCGAAAATACGAAAAAAATAACTACCTCCTGCCGCTAAAACCCATGACCTTGGGAGGGAACCTCAACAATCGTGTCAACGAGTTGGGATGAAATTTCCTCGCGAAAAGGAAACAATTCATCGTGTTCCTACCGTTATACTTGCAGGCGGTGCTGCCCCTCATCCACTTCAGAAGATCGACCGTGACGGCGGGCCTGATGAATCGGATCGGGTGCGCACTGGGATGAGACCAGCCGACCCACGTAACGCTGCGGTTGGCGATGCGCGCATGGTGAGCATGGTGGGCAGGTAGTGTTCGTTGACGTAGCATGAAGGGTGGCAAAAGCGGCGGAAGACGGGGAAGAAGTAGTTGCCGGAGACAACTTCGTGGGCGAGGCCGCGGCCAAGCTCGAACCATTTGGATCCCTTCCGCCAACGGGAGGCAGGGGATGATGGGGGCCATGCGGCGGTTGTAGCGACCACGGCCACTGGAGCCTAGATCGTCGAATGCGGCAACGAAGGAGGTAGTGGAGTTGATGAGATATGAGTAGACGAAGTTGAAGTTGAAGAGGAGGATGAAGTTGAAGTTGATTCGGAGAGGAGGATGAATCTATAGTTAGAGAAGTCGAGGAG
This sequence comes from Platanthera zijinensis, assembly GCA_039513925.1. NCBI lineage: Eukaryota > Viridiplantae > Streptophyta > Magnoliopsida > Asparagales > Orchidaceae > Platanthera > Platanthera zijinensis. The sequence goes on from CM077097.1 coordinate 73,045,182, forward strand.
GGCGTAGGCGAGCAGCCGACCTTTTGCTTCCATCATGTTCACTTCTCCCCATTATACTACCCGAAAGTGCACAAATTTTTGTACGCACATATTCAACAATTATAAGGAGTCCAACATCAAATACTAATTTAGACTTCAATAAAATATTATAAATTAAATATTTTAACTATAAAATTTTTAATTTACAAGCAAACGTTTATAATCAATATTTATTTTATTTTAAAAAATTTAGATACTCAATTTGAGTTGAATTAAAAATTTAAGATATTTCCAGTAATTTTTATTTAAAATGCGGCCTAAAGTTTGGAAAAGAAGATAGAAACTGTAGATATTAATTACGAGAGATATTTATGTTTTTTTTTCGAGAGAGAGAGAGAGAGAGAGAGGAGAGATATTTATGTTAAATATTTAAATAAAAAAGAGAGGAAATTGCAGTTTGTACAAGTAAAATCTAATATAATCTGAGCACTGTTATGTGGAGAATACATTTGGCTATGGGCAAACCAAAAAAAAAATGAAAATGAAAATTCTTTTTTCCTTATAAACTTTAGGTGCAGCTCAAGCTCTCCTTTCACAGCTCTCCAACGACGGACAGTTATTCTAGGGTTTGCTTGTTTTCATTCGCCGTCGTTTCCAGCGTCTCCATCCCCCACTTAATCCTTCGTGTCGTCGAAGCTGGCAGAGTCCTACGCGGCGCCGCCCACCTCCTCTGCCCCATCATCTTCGTCGTCTACAAATTCTTTTCGGAAGGGGCCATCATCCAGATCATGATCTACGTCGCCGTCGCCGGCATCCCGATTTCTGACATCAAGCTCGTCGCGCGCGACATCCTCCTCCGATTCTACGCCGTCGACGTCCGTGCAGATAGCTACAGGATCTTCCGCGCTTGTTGGCGGAGGCGGGTTGTGGTGACGGAGAACCCAACGGACGTGATGGTGGAGCCATATGTGAAGGAGTATTTAGACGGGGATCGAGTGTTGGGGACAGAGCTGGAGGCTCTCCTTTCTAACATTTTGTGAGCTCGTTAATTTTACAGATTGTAAAGATATTTGTAAAATATGAAAATTTGGGGGGTAAATTTTCTGTTGTAGCTGCTCGAGCTCCAGTTCATCTTCTTGGTAAAAAATTCTTCATTCGTTCATCTTATCTGTTGGCTGCAAAACTCATGTTTTATTTTTCACTGTTCATCAAAAGGCGTCAGTGTTTTTTTCTTCCTTGCTTAGCAGAGTTCATGTTTTCTCCTTTGCATGTTGAAACCGAAAATCAGCTTCTACGAAGTTCGAACCCTTGGGGAATGGGTGATCTCGCACTTACTTCTCTCTCACAAACTCAAACAGCTATAGACTTAGGGTTTGTTTGGCGCAGCTCTGGCGGCTGGAAAATCTCTATTCCAGCCGCCAGAGCTGCTTTATATGTGTTTGGGACAGCTCCTTATGAAGAGCTTCTCAAAAATCTGGAGCTGTTTTGTAGCTTTTCAGGAATCCCCCCCCCCCCCAGCTTCAGCTCCCGCAAAATAGCTTTCTCTCTCACAGGTTTTGAAAATCTAATGGTTTCTTCAGTTGGAACATGCTCAGAGGCCGGACGGCCTTCCTACGGCGATTCCGAGCCCAGGACGGCCTTCCTCTGGCGATTCCGAGCCCCCGACGTCCTTCCTCCGGCGAATCCGAGCGCACTTCTGCACAGAACACCCAAACACTCTGCAGCTTTTCAAAACTGCTCCCCAGAGGTCTATTTTAAAACAGCTCTATCCGGACAGCCGCTTTTCAATCCGCCAGAGCTATCCCAAACAGAGCCTTAGAATAAGAAACGGACCCAAGGCTCCAGCACGGAGGTCCCACCACACACCCTGAAGATCTTAGAGTGTTTTCCCTCCTTAGTCAAGTGTTGAGCTAAGGATACCTCAGAAAGCACAAGAAGACCAGGGCACAAGTAAGCATGTCTTCTGAGGTACCCCATTGGGTATATTTATAGTTTACTAAAAACGGTCTGCCAACAGCCAACCATCGATGTTCTAAATAGCTATATGTAGTCCAGATTGGTCTGCCAATAGCGTAACTCCGCTGCTCTAAATGGCTATGGGCAGTCCAGCGGGGGTAAAATGGTAAAAATACATCATACAATGCTGGGCGAGTGGCCCTTGAAAACCTCCACTAGCATGGGGTGGCGAGTGCTCGGTGGTGCTAGCACTCGCCGCCTACCTACGACCTTGGGTGAGTGGGGCCAAACCTGCCCCACTCGCCAACTGCCTGCCGAGAGTCATGGACGAGTGTGAGCCTGCTGATCCATTCACCCCTGTTCCGCTCCACCCCACCTGGGCGAGCCGACGGGTCTGCAGAGATCTCACTCAACGCCAAGAGAGAGACGTTGACAAAGCTCACTCCATTCAACGTCGCAGCAGAAGGCGTCGGGTGAACAAGCATCACTCAATGCTAAGATCAAAAGACGCTGAGTGAGTTCACCTCACTCGATGCTGGGGCGGAGGGCGTCGACTGGACTCGATGCCAGTGGAAGGCGTCGAGTGGACTCGACTCCAGGGGCCCGGCTCGCCTGGGAATTGAACAAGATGACTTGGCTGGTCCGGCTCCTGTTGGTCCCTACTCGCCAGATATGAGGTTGTACACAATCCCCGCTCTTTGCGAGGTTGCCCCAAACTCAGAAAGAAACATCCAATCCCGCAAAATGCGGCGAGTGCGGCAGGAGCCAGAGAATCTTTTGGTGGGATCCACCAACGGCTATATATATACGCCCGCGTGTCTGGGCGACCTTTTACATTCCTCTTACTTTGACATAGTGAAATGCCTCTTTCCAAAGAGTTCCAAGAGAGGATGGACCGTGCCTGAGTCTCAATGATGCTCGCGCTGCCGAGCTGATCTCTGTGTCTCCCAGTGTCTTGCCGCACGAGTCGCCAAAGCTCCAGCCCGCCAAAAAGGCCAAGCAAGCTCCAAAAGTTGCCAAGTCAGTCAATCGCGATCTCGCCTCCACCCCGGATCATTGACTCGCTTCTTCCTCTGAACCAGCCACCGAACCAAAAAGAAAGATCATCAACATTCCCGCCGACCCGGACACTCATCAGACTAACGCTGAAGCCTCTACGCCGCGAGCCGACTTTCCTCGCGATGACTCACAGCCTCAAACTCCTCCTGATACTCGCCTGCAAGACCCGCCCCCCCCCCCCCCCCCCCTTCGGGACCACGAGGCTGGACTCACTGAGGCTGAAGTTGCCAGCTCGCGCACCTTCTCGGCAACCCACACCTGCTCCTGTACTCGCGGGGGGAGGTTCTAGAGACATCCTTGTTCCGAGCTTTGAGCTCATCTCCCCATGATCTCAACTTCCGAGTCGCGGCAAGAACTTTACCTTGCCCCCACATATATCTTTTGGGGGCAGCCGAGCTCATCCCGTAAGTTCCACTTATATAGGGCCATCTTGCATAGTTTTTTTGAAGCACTTGCCCATTATGTTCACCGGGATTAATTGTCCATGCAGGTCTCCCCAGCCAATCTGAGGCGGAAGAATCTTCTGAGCTGGCTCGCCATTCGCCACCTCCTTCCCCCAACACAATGGGAAAATTCCTGTACGCCTCTCTAGAACCTGTTGAGCTAAAGAGACGAACTGTTGAAGTCCTAAAGAAGCAAGGACTTGCGCTTTGCAGGATCTAGGAGGAGAACGATCTCAGCGAGCAGAGGCTGCAGGCACTGTAGCGGGACTATGTGCTGCTCGCAGATGAGGTGAAATGCAGCTCGGCGAGCGAAATGACTTCTCCCACACCGCTCATGGATAGGATCAATGAGAACATGTGGTTCATCAACTAAGATTTGGAGCTGTTCGGCGAGTTCAATAACCCGCACCGAAATACGGGGGTATGGACGCGAGGCAGGGGTAGATGGAAATGGATCCCTAGATGAGCCTACCGACACTCGCCCCCCAGTCCCCCAGCTCGCTCATATTGAAATAACTATTCTGCTTGTGGTATTTTACTTCCCTGAATTGCGAGCACAACTATTTATAAATAACTTTAACAATTTTCAGAATTTGATGCATGTTGATTCTGTGTGATGTGCTATGCTTTTTGGATTCAACTTGCCATAAGATAGAATGGGTCGTAGGGATTGGCAAGTCGGGGTTGGCAAGCCGTATTGACAGGTCGGCTCGGAAATGAATTTGTTTTCTATAAATAGGCTCTCTCACCTACCCCCAGACCATCGCCTTTATTGCAGACATATACTCGCTTCTTGCTGCCCTCCTTGCCACTTGCACTCGCGCCGAGACCTTTGGAACCATGGGTAAGACGTGACCCGATGTCGACAGAAGGTCCAATGTGTCAGGCAATTTTCCGAATATAGCTTCTACAAGGGAAACACCACCGAGCAAGAGTATATTGATTTTGTTGCCGACTACGTCCCTGCGGGCTTCTGTAACACCCCAAAAATCTCAAAAAGATGTTTATACACAATTTTGGGTGGAGGCTGTTAGACACGGCCTGGGACACGGGCGTGTCCCAGGGCGTGTCGGGTGTACACGGCCTGGGACACGGGCGTGTCCCAGGGCGTGTTCAGGCTGGTCGACGTTTGAGAGTCGACGATCGTCGAGCCTGGGACACGGCCTTCGACACGGGCGTGTCCCAGGGCGTGTTCGAATTAATTTTCGAAAATGACCTATTCAAGTCAGAGCCGGACACGGCCTTGAACACGGCCGGGAACACGGGCGTGTGAGGCTGGACACGGGCGTGTCAGCTGCCGTGTTCCGACCCGTGTACTGGTTTTGGAAATCGGTGAGTACCGTGTAACAGGAGACACGGGCGTGTCTCATGACTGACACGGGCGTGTCAGGATCGACACGGGCGTGTCGATGCCCGTGTTCTCGAATATTTCAGGCGGTGCGACTGCCGCGTGTGCCGCTTAAGGGTACACGGCCTGTGACACGGGCGTGTCACAGGCCGTGTCGGCCAAATTTCAGGGGAATTTTCAGTAGATCGTGGCCCTTCATTTTCTTTAAATTAGATCCTGTGGCTGGAGTTCATTCCTGGGCTGATAAGGCCGGGAAAAGGGGGGGGGGAGAAGATCATTCTTCTTTTCATCTTCTCTTTCTAAAGTAAGAGAGAGGTGAGAGCAAGGAGGAAGAAGAGGAAGTGGAGTCCGGCTGCCGGTGGTGCTACGGTGGTCCAAATCGCGAGCCGAGATCGGATTTGCGAAGGCAACGCTGCTGCGAAGGCTTTCATCCGTCTCAATTTTCTCTCCATGGCTCCGAAGCGAACTCCTAGGGTAACGATTTCCTGCTTGGACATGTGAAGTCCTTAATTCCTGCATTGCATAGGGAAAACCCTTCCCCGCGAGTGTGCGGTGGGTTGTGGCGTCCCTTGGGGTAGATATGTGAAGTCCCCCTTGTTAGAGTCCGGAATTGGAGTACGGATCTAGGCATGCTGTGTGAAGCCCATCTGGACATGGTCTGGATTGGTGATGCTTGGTTGCATATCGGAGAAGACTCCGTGATGATTGCTTGTATGCATGATGGATAAAAGTACTGGAGGAAGTCCAGGAAATTATGAGAGTTGGACTCTCTTGTGGCCGTGAGTGCTACTGATGGAAAGTTGAGCTGTGAGGCTGCAACTAGGAAATGGTTGAACGGGCAAGGTGAAACTGTACCCGCGTCAGTCCAGGCGTGAGTCTGACGATGTGAGCAACGGGAAAGGTGGATCTGTACCCGCGTTATGGTTGTCTAACCTTGGGTGCTTAAGACCCTGTTAGGATCACATAGCGAGAGTCGACGGCCGGTGAGCCGATCAGACTAGAATGCTCATAGTGCGCCGTTATGTCTGGGACCTCTGAACGGTGTGAATGTGCCCTGAGTGCACGGAGCGTCGGGCCGTCGAGCCGACGTTTGTGATATGTGACGGTGCGGGCGTGCACGTCTTGCTTGAATGGCTATATATATCATGTTGGATGAATGCTTTGCAGGGATGGAATTCCGCTGCCCCGTGCCAGGGGCAGGGTCGTTATAATTGGTCAGCTGAATGCTGACCGTTACCCTGTTTTGCCACCGTTTGGTGGATTGGTTCTTACAGGTACTGGAGGAGCTGGTCCGAGCGGGACTTAGCGGGCTAAAGCCCAAAGCTGCGTTGCTGCCCTTGAAGGCATTGTTTTGTTTCTTTTGTTCATGTGTGGCCGGCCTGCGTGCCGATGTATGTAAACCACGCTCTTGTTAAGAGAAACTTTTGTAAGGCCTTAAGGCCAGACTCTTTTGATGTATATTTATACATTCCTATGTAGTGGACAATGTTGTTTATCTTGAGTTCATGAATTCAACCGTGAAGCTTCCGCTAGAATGCTCTGTGTTAGGATGCGTTGATTATGATATTATTTAGTAGCATCTCCGCCTGTTTGTGGAATATGGTGTGGGGCCCCGGCCGGACCCTCTATTATATTCTTCTTGACGGGTAGAGGTGTTACAATTTGGTATCAGCTTGTTGGTCGATCTCTTCCGAATTCGCGGACGAATTCTTTTGAGAGGGGGCGAGCACGTGTCAGTGTCGTCGTTATAACACTTAATTTGAACTCAAGATTGTCCACTTAGGAATGCAAATACACTTGTTTGTTGAACTTGTGTATTCTCTTTGTATGATTGCCGTTTTTATTGGTCGTTAACCTGTGTGTTTTACACATATAGGTGACCAGAAGTGTTGCGGGTCAGTCCGAACCACAACGTTCTGTTGCGAGTGCGGCACCAGCCGAGGTGCCCACAACTCCTCCATCCGCTGAAATAGTCCGTCTCATTACGGAAACGGTACTTGCTGTGATGAATGCTCAGCAAGCGGGGCAAGCACGTCCTGCAGTGGTGCCAACGCAAGCTGGGGTACGGCAAGAACCGGTAGAAGCCGAAGTTGATCCGCGGGTAGCAGATCAACAATGGAAGCAATTCTTGAGCTTTAACCCTCCGCAGTTTCATGGGGCGGGTACACCGGCCCAAGCAGAGGATTGGCTTGCAAGAATTAAGAGGATTATGAGGGCTATCAGGGTTGAGGAGGAACAGAAAGTGATGTTAGCCACTTTTCTACTGGAAGGAGAGGCGCGATTGTGGTGGGATGAGATTGAACTGCATCACTTGGCCGGCAGGCAATTGGCAGAGATTACAATGGAAGAATTCTCTCGGTTGTTCTTAGCACAACATCTGCCGATGCAGCAAAGGATGTCGATGGAAATGGAGTTCCAACGGTTAGCACAGGGAGATCGAAGTGTGGATGACTACCTGCATGAGTTCACCCGGTTGGGAAGATATGCGGGCTCGATCTTCGCCGAGGAAGAGCGTAAGACTAGTCGGTTTTATGCGGGACTGCGAGATGAGCTAAGGTATTTGCTCTCGAGTTCTGTGAGTCAGGGATTCCAAGCCTTAGTCTGTACGGCTCGTTCTTTGGAGACGGACATGAAACGGGGGCAAGCAAAGGGAAACTTGGCGGTTGTGAAGCCGGAGTTTAAGCCGCCGCGTCCGGACAAGTTTGGCTACCGAAGGAAATGGAATAAGAAGTCTAAGTCTTCTGGACAAGCTCCTTCTGCGACTGTGACGGACACATCTGGGAATGGAGCTCGTGCTTGTTTTACGTGCGGGAAGGTTGGACACTTCGCACGTGAATGCCGATTTGGTCCTCCAAAGGGTGATAAGAAGACGGGAGCGTCTTATGCGGAGAAGGGGAAGGCTGTGGTGGAGTCTTCTGCCTCGCACGCGCAGCCCAGGGTCTTCAACCTTGGACAATAGGAGGCCATTAAGCAGGCTGATGTCGTCACAGGTGCGCTTAAGTTTTAATGTTTGTACTTTTGGTGTGCTGTGCTTGTTTTAATTGTCATGTTATAGGGTTTGTCCTTATACGAGAGTATCCGGCGCGAGCACTGTTCGACACAGGTGCTTCACATTCGTTTCTGTCTGAGGATTTTGTCTTGCGTGTCGGGGTGCCTATCCGGACCAAGACAGACAGTGTAAAGGTGTTGTTGCCTAACGGATGTTTGATGTGCGCGGATCGATCTTGCGGTCTTGAGGTCAAGATAGGAAGTCGGGAGTTCAAGGTGGAAACTCTAGTATTGCCGATCAAAGAGTTTGATATAATCTTTGGTATGGACTGGCTTTCAGAGCAGCGTGCCTGTATTGATTGCACTTCAAAAGAGGTCACACTTGGGCAAAATACCGAACGAGAGACCAAGTTTATTGGTATGCAAGGGATGAGTGGGATGTTGTTATCCGCTCTCCAAGTTGTTAAGGCAGTTCGGAAGGGTGCGGAGTTGTTCTTCACACTCATAGAGGCGGTGGCGCCGAAGGCCAGTGTGAGTGAAGTGCCGATTGTGTCGGAATATGCGGATGTGTTTCCAAAGGACCTTCCGGGGTTACCTCCCCAAAGGGAAATTGACTTCGCTATCGAGCTGGTGCCGGGTGCAAAACCCGTGGCCCGTTCGCCGTATCGGGTAGCACCAAAAGAAATGGCCGAACTGAAAGTTCAGTTGCAAGAGTTGTTGGAGCAGGGATATATACGCCCAAGTATGTCACCTTGGAGCGCGCCTGTTCTTTTTGTGAAAAAGAAAGATGGTGGTTTGCGACTATGTATTGATTATCGCGAACTGAACAAACTGACGGAGAAAAACAAGTATCCAATTCCTCGGATCGATGACTTGTTCGATCAGCTAGCAGGCTCAACCGTCTATTCGAAGTTGGATTTGAAGTCCGGGTATTACCAGTTGCGGATTAGGGAAGGTGACATTCCCAAGACAGCGTTTGGCACACGCTATGGTCATTATGAGTTCACAGTGATGCCGTTCGGCTTATGTAATGCGCCTTCGGTATTCATGGATCTCATGCATCGTACGTTCCGCGAATACCTGGATCTGTTTGTGATTGTGTTTATTGATGATATTTTGGTATATTCACAATCGGAGGAAGATCATGCAAACCATTTGCGGTTAGTATTGCATACCTTGCGAAGGAATAAGCTGTATGCCAAGTTCTCAAAGTGTGAGTTCTGGCTCTCGTCGGTGGCTTTTCTAGGCCATGTGGTAAGTGGAGAGGGCATAGCGGTGGATCCGGCTAAGATAAGTGCCATTCGGGATTGGCCAGTGTTATCTTCAGTGGCCGAAGTCAGGAGTTTCCTTGGTCTGGCGGGCTACTATAGGAGGTTCGTGGGGAACTTCTCCCGGATTGCTTTGCCTCTGACTACGTTGACGAGAAAGGATCAGAAGTTCGTTTGGACGCCGGAGTGCGCACGAGCTTTTGAGGAGCTGAAAAGTCGTTTGACCACGGCGCCCGTGTTGACGTCGCCATGTGGTACAGATGGATTTGAAATATACAGCGATGCGTCAGGAAGCGGCTTAGGCTGCGTTCTCCTGCAGTTTGGCAAGGTGATCGCTTATGGTTCACGTCAATTGAAAGTGCATGAGCGTAATTACCCCGTCCATGATTTGGAGTTGGCGGCGGTGATCTTTTCGCTAAAGTTGTGGCGGCATTATCTATATGGAGTGAAAGTAGACATTTATACCGATCATAAAAGTTTAAAGTATCTGCTCGATCAAAAGGAGTTGAATATGCGACAAAGAAGGTGGATGGAATTCCTTGGGGATTTTACATTCGACATTCACTATGTTCCCGGAAAGGGAAATGTGGTCGCTGATGCCTTGAGTCGTCGGGCTCCGGTACAGGCAAATTGGTTGCGGATACATGATGAGCGGTTAGTCCAAGAGTTGGAAGCCTTGGAGATATCTTGTGTGGAAAGAAATTCTTCAACTGAAGCAAGCATGAACTGGTTGGAAGTTCAATATGACCTTGCTGACAGGGTTCGGCGGGCAACGAAGTTGGATGAAAGTCTTCAACGCTATGCAAAGGAGGGATCGGGTGATCAGTTCTCCTGGGATGATGGCTTATTACGGAAGGATGGCCGATTGTGCGTCCCTAGTGCGGGTAAATTGCGTGAAGGGCTGCTATATGAAGCGCACTTTACAAAGTATTCAATTCACCCTGGGAGCACAAAAATGTACAAAGACATGAAGAAATTGTTTTGGTGGCCTGGTTTAAAGAAGGACATAGCTGCGTATGTGGCTAAATGTCGTACTTGTGCTTTGTTCAAGGCAGAATGTCAACGGCCGAGTGGTTTCCTGAAGTCGTTGCCGGTTCCGCAATGGAAATTTGAGGATATTTCTATGGATTTCGTGCACGGATTGCCGAGATCTCAGCGTGGCCATGACTCAATCTGGGTGATTGTAGACCGGTTGACAAAGGTGGCTCACTTTATACCAAACAAGCGGGACGATTCAGTGGAAACGTTGGCAAAGCTCTATGTGGAGCAGATAGTTCGATTGCACGGTGTTCCCCGGAGCATCGTAAGTGACCGAGATGGGCGCTTTACTTCAAAGGATTGGAGATTAGTTCATCAGATGTTGGGCACGAAGTTAGCATTCAGTACGGCCTTTCATCCGCAAACGGATGGCCAAACTGAACGAACCAACAGAACGATGGAGGATATGCTCCGTATGTGCGCCCTGGACTTCGGTAAGAAGTGGGAAGAACATCTTGTTATGGTGGAGTTTGCCTATAATAATAGCTATCAAGCGAGTATAGGCATGGCCCCATTTGAAGCGCTGTATGGTCGTAAGTGTCGTACACCGCTAGCTTGGGCAGAAACTGGCGAGACTAAACTTTTAGGCAAAAAGGAAGTCGAGGATGCTACCTCAACAATACGCTCTATTCGAGAGAAGCTCCTAATAGCCCAAGATCGGCAGGCCAAGTATTATAATGCTAAGCACCGGAACGTGGAGTTCGCGGTGGGTGAATGGGTCTATTTAAAGATTAAGCCCTTCAAAGGCGTATCTCGGATCCGGCGATTGAAAAAGCTAAGTCCGCGATACCTTGGTCCGTTTGAAGTGGTGGAGCGAATTGGGGAAGCTGCCTATCGGTTAGCTCTTTCATCAGAATTGAGTGGATTGCATGACGTGTTTCACATCTCGGTGTTACGCAAAGCAGTCAAGGATCCAGCTCATATAGTTGAACATGATCGAGTGCCAGTTGAGTATGGGCTAACGACAAAGGTGAAGCCTATACGGATAGAGGATCGAGCCGAGAAACAGTTGCGGAACAAGGTGATCGGGATGGTCAAAGTCCGGTGGGACAATTGTGGCCGAGAAGAGCTAACATGGGAGCGCGAGCAGACCATGCGAGCCGAGTTTCCCGAGTTATTTTCGTAGCTTGTTCACTCGTTGTATATGTAATAGACACATATAAGTGTTTTGTTATTTTCTCCCTATTATCTTCAAATTTCGGGACGAAATTTTATTAAGGGGGGGAGGATTGTAACACCCCAAAAATCTCAAAAAGATGTTTATACACAATTTTGGGTGGAGGCTGTTAGACACGGCCTGGGACACGGGCATGTCCCAGGGCGTGTCGGGTGTACACGGCCTGGGACACGGGCGTGTCCCAGGGCGTGTTCAGGCTGGTCGACGTTTGAGAGTCGACGATCGTCGAGCCTGGGACACGGCCTTCGACACGGGCGTGTCCCAGGGCGTGTTCGAATTAATTTTCGAAAATGACCTATTCAAGTCAGAGCCGGACACGGCCTTGAACACGGCCGGGAACACGGGCGTGTGAGGCTGGACACGGGCGTGTCAGCTGCCGTGTTCCGACCCGTGTACTGGTTTTGGAAATCGGTGAGTACCGTGTAACAGGAGACACGGGCGTGTCTCATGACTGACACGGGCGTGTCAGGTTCGACACGGGCGTGTCGATGCCCGTGTTCTCGAATATTTCAAGCGGTGCGACTGCCGCGTGTGCCGCTTAAGGGTACACGGCCTGTGACACGGGCGTGTCACAGGCCGTGTCGGCCAAATTTCAGGGGAATTTTCAGTAGATCGTGGCCCTTCATTTTCTTTAAATTAGATCCTGTGGCTGGAGTTCATTCCTGGGCTGATAAGGCCGGGAAAAGGGGGGGGAGAAGATCATTCTTCTTTTCATCTTCTCTTTCTAAAGTAAGAGAGAGGTGAGAGCAAGGAGGAAGAAGAGGAAGTGGAGTCCGGCTGCCGGTGGTGCTACGGTGGTCCAAATCGCGAGCCGAGATCGGATTTGCGAAGGCAACGCTGCTGCGAAGGCTTTCATCCGTCTCAATTTTCTCTCCATGGCTCCGAAGCGAACTCCTAGGGTAACGATTTCCTGCTTGGACATGTGAAGTCCTTAATTCCTGCATTGCATAGGGAAAACCCTTCCCCGCGAGTGTGCGGTGGGTTGTGGCGTCCCTTGGGGTAGATATGTGAAGTCCCCCTTGTTAGAGTCCGGAATTGGAGTACGGATCTAGGCATGCTGTGTGAAGCCCATCTGGACATGGTCTGGATTGGTGATGCTTGGTTGCATATCGGAGAAGACTCCGTGATGATTGCTTGTATGCATGATGGATAAAAGTACTGGAGGAAGTCCAGAAAATTATGAGAGTTGGACTCTCTTGTGGCCGTGAGTGCTACTGATGGAAAGTTGAGCTGTGAGGCTGCAACTAGGAAATGGTGGAACGGGCAAGGTGAAACTGTACCCGCGTCAGTCCAGGCGTGAGTCTGACGATGTGAGCAACGGGAAAGGTGGATCTGTACCCGCGTTATGGTTGTCTAACCTTGGGTGCTTAAGACCCTGTTAGGATCACATAGCGAGAGTCGACGGCCGGTGAGCCGATCAGACTAGAATGCTCATAGTGCGCCGTTATGTCTGGGACCTCTGAACGGTGTGAATGTGCCCTGAGTGCACGGAGCGTCGGGCCGTCGAGCCGACGTTTGTGATATGTGACGGTGCGGGCGTGCACGTCTTGCTTGAATGGCTATATATATCATGTTGGATGAATGCTTTGCAGGGATGGAATTCCGCTGCCCCGTGCCAGGGGCAGGGTCGTTATAATTGGTCAGCTGAATGCTGACCGTTACCCTGTTTTGCCACCGTTTGGTGGATTGGTTCTTACAGGTACTGGAGGAGCTGGTCCGAGCGGGACTTAGCGGGCTAAAGCCCAAAGCTACGTTGCTGCCCTTGAAGGCATTGTTTTGTTTCTTTTGTTCATGTGTGGCCGGCCTGCGTGCCGATGTATGTAAACCACGCTCTTGTTAAGAGAAACTGTTGTAAGGCCTTAAGGCCAGACTCTTTTGATGTATATTTATACATTCCTATGTAGTGGACAATGTTGTTTATCTTGAGTTCATGAATTCAACCGTGAAGCTTCCGCTAGAATGCTCTGTGTTAGGATGCGTTGATTATGATATTATTTAGTAGCGTCTCCGCCTGTTTGTGGAATATGGTGTGGGGCCCCGGCCGGACCCTCTATTATATTCTTCTTGACGGGTAGAGGTGTTACAGCTTCTCTGCGTGTCGACCCGCGGAGGGCGAGGCCATAAACTCGTTCTTCGAGGACGAGCTTGCCTTCCCCATCTCGCACTCCGAGATGGGGTTGTGTCTCCCTCTATGGACAGAGATTCTCCAGATCCTGAAGTATTACGGGGCGGTCCCGGCTCAACTAAACCCGAATGTCATCGCCATGATGGTGGCATTCGCCCGCTACCTCCGTCGAGAGCGAATAGAGTTCAACCTAGCGGTCTTCAGGAAGCTCCTCATATACCGCACGACCAATAACGGGGTCGCCTTCCTGGCTGGCTCACAATTCAAGGTTCGCGAGACGGCCAACAAGAACCACAACTAGTTCTCGAAGCTCATCTTCATCAAAGGTGATCTCGGCAACATACCCTTCTCGCCTCGGTATAGGAGCGAGGAGGTGTACCGACCCCCGACGGTGACAGAAAATGACGCCGAGCTGCACAAGTTCTTCATCGGCAAGGACTTTGAGGTCGCCTTCCTTCGAAGGGGCCTCAATTCGCTCCCCCCGGTTCTGCCCGACGAAGATATAGCTCTTTCTCTTCTTTCCTTATTGGTCTCACCAAAAATAAATTTTTTTTCTAACTCTAAGTTATTTTCTACAGGGGAGCAGCTGATCCCGAAGCACCCGCCATTTGCAGACTTGGGTCTTCACCCCGACCCACTTGCGCACGAGAGGGCAGCCACCGAGACCTGCTGGAGCGAGTTGGGTCTTTCCAGGCTTTCATACAGCAAGAAACGACCTGACCCTGCGAGCTCCAGCTCGCCTTGCCATCCCTCGCCGCCTAAGAAGATGAAGAAGGCGATGACGGTCTCCAAGGGGAGACAACAACAAAAATACAAGAGCTCGTCAGAGACCACACCGGAGAAGGATCAAAGAAAAGGCGACCCGCCTACCTCCCCCGCCTCCAAGGAGCTCGGAGGCAGCGAGTTAGGCCTGTCGAAGGACCACCAAAACTTTGGTCTCGGCGGGAAGGCCAAGGACCAGCTCAGCGAGTGAAAGTTATTACTCAAGGTTAGCTAGTCACCAAGAGGGGGGTGAATAGGTGTTGAGTCAATTGATCCCAATGGCCCTGATTTGATGATGTCAAACATGTCAATGAGATGGACATAATTGTATTTGATGTATGTTTAAGTTCATGCATACAGGTTAGTCTTTGTCATAATGATTGGACAGCTTGTTAAAGAGACAATGATAGGTGGACTCAACGTGATAGGCTGAAAAGTTAGAAAAATGCCTAAGTCCAAAAGCATTGAGTGAAGCAAGCTCACTCAACGCCATTCAGCTAATAGCACTGAGAGAAGGTGTAACGGCCTCCCCAGCACCACGATCGCAAGGACGGCCACCGGCACCCCCAACACCACGCTCGAAAGGGTTCAGCCTAACTAGGCCTGCAGGCTATGCACCCCAACCCCTCTCCACGCCTGTTTTTCAGCAGCGGTAGGTTGTTGCCACCGTGGATCGAACCCGGGACCTTTATAAGAGACTCTTTACCACAACTCTCATCACCAACTGAGCTGTGGTAAAGAGTCTCTTATCAAGTTCCTTGGTTCGATCCCCGGTGGTAACAAACTACCGCTGCTGAAAAATAGGCACGGAGAGGGGTTCGGGTGCATGGCCTGTAGGCTTGATGTGATAGGCTGACTACTAGTAGTGGGCCCAGGTCTAGACTTCTGGTAGGCCGGCGGTTCCAGTTGGGTCCCGCAGGGTTGGCGGGCCTGGACCGTTATAAAAAAATGGGGTCTTACAAGTGGTATCATAGGAAACCTCGATCGAAAGAGAAGTAGTCCACAAAAACCTTGGGCCACCCCCGCGCGAGCTTAGTTTGCGGACAAACTAGCATCGGAAGCAGTGGTGTGCCCATAAGGTAAATCACATGTAAAAGTGATTGAATTGATTTCAAGATAACCCAAACACTTAGAGGGGGGTGAATAGGTTCTTTTTTCTTACTTAAGGCAGAATAATATTTCTGTTCTTTAAATAGAATCTAACTATTCTACAGTTATCACAGCAATCACAACACTGAATTCATAATCACACACACATCACAGATTGCACACAGGTTTATAGTGGTTTCCCAAGGTCTGGGTACATCCACTTTCCCCCTTCACCTATCCAGCAGTGTGCTAGAATCGGCCTAACTTCTTCCTTCTTCTCAGATCCACAGATCTTACAGCTCAGAATCCTGAAAGGTTCCTACAACTCAGAACCCTTAAAGGTTCCTACAACTCAGAGTGTATCCACACTCCTACAACTCAGGCTAACAACCCTACCTCAGCCTTGACACAAGGCCTACAACTCAGAGATTGAAATCTCCTACACTCAGACTCAAAAGCCTTACCACTCAGAGATCTATATCTCCTACACTCAGCCTTTATAGTATAGGCTTACAACTCAGATCTTGAAAGATCCTATAGAATTTGAAAAATCTAATAGTTTAACTCTTACCCTTGTTGAGAGAGAAGGGATAAAAGGTTTCTTGATCAGTTCTTGATAAAACTGATTGCTGAGATCAGCATATTCTTAGCTTTCTTCAAAGCTTCTTGAATCTGAACTCAATAGGGTTGATCTTCTTTGAAGTTGACTGGCTGACAGCTTCCTTCTTAGATTTCAGAAATAGATCTGAATTCTTCTTAGCAGATTAGTTCAAGATCTGCTTCTTAAGAGACTTGTAAATATCTCCTACTTTACTTCAACAATTGGAGATCTCTCTCACTCTCCAGATCTTCTGAAGTTTCTTCAGAATTCTTGTTTGAATTCTTCTTAGACAAATTCTGAGTAGATTGCCACTTCAGATTGTCTTCTTAGATCTTCTCATGAAAATCTTCTTCTGTGTGATGTGCTCTTTCTTGATCAATGATCAATACTTCAATAGTTGTTCGTGTTGTTGTTTTTTTTTATTTGACAGAATCCATCTTTTTATAGACTTCATCCATGGTAACCGACTGATCCGGTTTCTAACAAACTTCTGACAGGTCTGATAGCTTCAGCAAACTTATTGGAATACACAGCTGTCAAGTCTCCAATCAGTTCTTGAACCATTGTCTTTGTAAGCAAAGCGTCGAGACTGATCTTCATTATGTGTCGACACAAGTAGATTAAGTGTCGACACAAGCTTTGGTGATGTCGACAAAGCTCCTTTGGTGTTGACACAGCTTCTCGACACTACATCTGTAGAATGTGTCGACACTGCTTCTTTGTGTCGACACAGACAATTCTTCACATCACATTAATCAACATTGTTGAAACTCTGTTGTGTGTCGACACAAGTCCTGTGTGTCGAAACAGTTGATATAGTCTAAGAATTCTGTGTGTCGATACTGCCTCCAGGTGTCGACACAGGTTATGTCGACTAATACTTCTGTGTGTCGACACTGCCTCCTGGTGTCGACACAGTTGATGTCGACTAATACTTCTGTGTGTCGACACAGCCTCCTAGTGTCGACACAGTTGATGTCGACTCTTAAATTCTGTGTGTCGACACAGTTGCTTCTGGTGTCGACGCAACTTTTCCAAGTGTCGACACAGGCTTTCTTAAGTGTCGACACATGGACTTAGAAACTTTTTTCTGCATATTAGCATATACTTAACCTGCACATATAAAATCAAAATAACATCAAATACACCTTGATGTATATTATTGATCGAAGTGAGACTTCTCCAAATCAGGTACACATCTTCTCATGTACCCAACAATCTCCCCCTATTTGGAGAAGTCATAACCCTTTAGTCAATAATATACACTACTTATAATAAACAAACATTATGATGTATATAAGCATTATATGACAGGGTAACTTATAAACAAAACAAATACCAAAATGTCATTACAGAATAATGATGCATACTTTATGAACATGAAACATTGTTTTGTTTATATTATCAAAAAGTTTCTTAACAATTGTTTACATAGATTTCCTTAATACTAAAGATTACATTGTTCTTGCAAAATCTAGTAAATCTATCCTAAGGCTGATCAGGCTCCCTGATGACTATGCCTTTTCCTGGCTTAATCTGAGCTTGCACAGTAGGTTCTGCATCATCAATGGGCTTCTTTCCTTTCAACTTTGATTTCTTCTGTGCTTCAGCCTTAATCCTCTGCCTTTCAAAATAATGAAAAGGCTTAGGGAAGTATTTGCTAGGCTCCTGAGCATTAGGAGGTAGCTTCCCAATCTTCACATTCCTTCTATACTGCAGAATGGCTTCTTGCCTTGTTTCATATTTTTGCCATTCTTGTTCATTATACCATTTGCCCCTTTCATGGATCTGATCTTTCACAGCTTTCCAGGCAGTCAAAATGATATTCCTGGAAGTGGGGCTCCACTGCTCAAAATCAGGCTTTAACTCAGCCTGTTCTCTAAATCTTTTCTTTGAAAGTTGAGCTTCCTGCTGAGCTTTCAAGGCAGCTTCTGTCATTTCTACTTTCTCTATAATAATATTATCAACTTCTAGTGGAGGACTGTACATTGACTGAACCTGTTGTTGAATCATATCAAAATCTGCTGGAGGGTAGATGACCTGAGCAACTTTAGGTTGATCACCTTCAACATAAGCAAGTTGCACACTAGACTCAGCAACATTATCATCATCACAAAGGGGTGGATATCCCAGAGTGGCTTTGATGCTATTGGATATCCATTTGGCATGATCTGAGCCTGCTTTGACTAACATCCTCTCCCCCTTTATGACTTCTCTTTCAATATGGTCTCTTAAGTCAACTTTTTGAAATTTTATTTGTCCATCAAGAAAATTTACACCATCTTTATAAAATGATTTTATCTTGAGAAGCTTATCAGTGATTGTATTCTGAGAAGTAGTAATGGTTGTCTGGAATGAGTCTAAGGCATCCTGTAGCTTTTATCAAACTCCTCTTTCTCTTTAGCCCTTGCTTCAGTTATTGCAGTGACTGTTTTCTTTATTTCAGTGACTATCTCATTGTGAGATTCAGTCTGATTGTCATTCATCCTAATCTAATTCTCAAGGACATAGCCTTGTTTAATAGCAATGTCATCCACTTTAGCTTTAACTTCTGCTTGTTGCTTAGCCAGAAATACTACAGCATTGCCCCCTTTGTGGAAGCAATCTATCATCTCTTTCTTATGAAGATTTACTTCAAAACTGATGGATTTGATTTCTCGAGCCAGATCAAATTGAAGTGTCTTGTGGCTTTCATCCACCTACTTCTCTAGAGCCATTCTTTCCTCATCTAATTTAACTTGCAAAGCCACCAATAAAGAGCTGTAATCAGCCTCTGGGGCAGGTTGTGGAGCAGCAATTTGCAATGCTTTCTTGTAGCTTTGGCTCCTTCTCTTGAAAACCATCAGTTTTCTTTTCTTGGCACCTGCAATTTCTTCATCTTCTGAAGCAGATGTACTGAGAATGTCTACTCTTTCCTTAGGACTAGGAGGGAGCTCCTTTTCAGTCCCAATCTGCTCCCCCTCAATGTCAGCCTGCTCCCCCTAAAATCCTTATTTGCTCCCCCTTATTTGTTGCTTCCTCAATATAAGGAAACAACTCCTCAAGAGTAAATTCTTGTTGAGTGTGGACTGGTGGTACTACTTTCTCAGGAGCATCAGCAACTACAGATGTATCCTCCATGATAACATCTAGTGTTGGACTATTGACATGAGGTCTCTCAAGAATAGTTTGTGAATCCATTTCACTTGCCAAGTGAGTTGTTTCTTCCCCTTGCACCTGTTTATTATCAACAAAGTCCTGTGCCTGTACATTATCTGTACTATTCTGTACTTGTGCATTATCTGGCTCCCCCTGCACCTGTGCATGATCAGTAATGTCCTGTGCAGGTGATTTCTCAGCAGCTTCTTGTCTTTCTATATCTGGTATGTCCTTTGTTAGGACCCTATCCCATCTGGAGATGATTCTGATGTCCATTTTTCTCATGTGGTTTATTTTAGAACCAGGAATCTGGTGCATTACTTCTAGTATTGCTCCAGCCAAGTATAGACTCATCAGTCTAGCCAAATTAGGCTTCTTTATGCCTTCCTTAATCTTCTCAACAATTACTATAGACCAATCTGTGTTTAGTCTAAAAATAATCCTTGTCATTAGGTTGAACATATAAGATGAAATCCTATCATGTCCCCCTGGCTTACATAGAATTACCTTTCTAACCACTTCAGAGAGGAATTTCCCTTGCTGATTCATCCCTTTCCTTTTTATAGCTGATCTAATCTTCAAGGTGGGATCCAATCCACACCATTGTAGTACTTCCCTTGTCTTGGATACGGGTACTTCTTCTTCATCCTGATTCCTTGGAAGATTAAGAATTTTCCTCAAACTCTTCAAGGTCACTTTGACTCTAGCACCTTGAACGGTTGACTTAATCTTAAGACCAGTTGAATCCACTGTAGCTATGCCATAAAACTCAAGTATTTCTTTCTTCCATATCTTGGTTGGTTCAGATACCAGAAATTCCAAACCATTTTCAGCAATTAGGTTAATTACCCCTTTAATCTCAGATTCAGCATCATCAAAGGCATGACGAACCAACTCATATCCTTCGTTGATGTTATCTTCTACCTTTGGCGCCATTAGGATGGTGAGAAAGCTTGGATTGAGAGAAGAGAGATTGTCGACACAAGGTTTTGGTCTCGAAAACCTTGAGAGTGTGTCGATAGAGATTGTTCTTGACCTATTTATACCCTTTTAAACAAAGAAGGTCAAAAGGCGGGAAAAATTGTCTAAATGTGTTGACACTGTTGAAATGTGTCGATATATACTTCTAAAGTCTTGGCAACGGTGTTGACTTCTATGTGTCGACACCAATTGATGATGTGTCAATACTTGACATACTTAGAAGTTCATCAGAAATTCTGTGTCGACTCTTATTGTAAGTGTCGACATAATTTCTAGATGTGTCGACACCACTACTCTGGTTGTGTCTACACCACTTACTGAAGTGTCGACACCACTTCTCTGGATGTGTCGACACAAGAATTACTGAAGTGCCGACATCACTTCTCTGAATGTGTCGACACTGATTTACTTAGCCAAATTTGTTAAACTAATTTATGTTCAACATTCCTAATTCAATTTTAAATTTATTGAATTTAGTTTCATCTAGAGGCTTAGTAAACACATCTGCAATTTGATAATCTGTTTTTACAAATTCTAGTGAGATGTTCTTTTTCTCTACATGTTCTCTAAGAAAATGGTCCTACTATGTGAAACAGGATTATTAGCAATAGAAATAGCACTAGTAGAATCACAAAACAAAGGTGTTCTACTTACCTGAATACCATTGTCTTCTAGTTGGTGCTTAATCCACAACAGCTGTGCACAGCAACTTCCTGCTGCCACATATTCAGACTCAGCTGTGGAAATTGCCACACTAGTCTGCTTCTTACTACTCCAAGACACCAATCTTCCTCCTAAAAATTGACAGGTATTTGTCGTGCTTTTTCTATCTTCTTTGCAACCTGTAAAGTCTTCATCTGAATAGCCTGTCAATAGAAAATTTTCATTCCTAGGGTACCAAAGGCCTAGATTAGGTGTGCCCTTTAGATATCTCAAAATCCTTTTTACTGCAGTGTAATGAGATTCTTTAGGGCATGATTGGTACCTAGCACAGACACATGTTGCATACAAAATGTCTGGTCTACTAGCAGTTAGATATAGAAGAGAGCCCATTATTCCTCTATACAAAGACTCATCTACAGGTTTACCTGCATCATCTTTGCATATATGCATACTTGTTCCCATAGGAGTTCTCATGGTGGAGGATGATTCCATACCATACTTCTTAATTAACTCTTTGGTGAACTTAGACTGAGATATGGACAAGCCATCATCAGTTTGTCTTACTTGGAGTCCCAAGAAGAACTTAAGTTCCCTCATGCTGCTCATCTCAAACTTCCCTTGCATAAGTTTAGCAAACTTCTTGCAAAGGTTGTTTTCTGTAGACCAAAATATTATGTCATCTACATAAATCTGGACTAAGATTATCTTTCCTTTGGACTCCCTTAGGAATAGAGTTTTGTCTATTTTCCCCCTTGAAAATTTGTTCTCAATAAGGAAAGTAGACAGGGTTTCATACCATGCCCTTGGGACTTGCTTTAACCCATACAAAGCTTTCCTAAGTCTATAAACATAATCATGTTTGAGAGAATCAACAAAACTTGAGGGCTTCTCTACATAGACTTCTTCTTTTAGATTTCCATTTAGGAATGCTGATTTTACATCCATTTGGAATACCTTGAAGCCTTGATATGCTGCATAGGCAAGGAACATCCTAATTGCTTCCAGTCTTGCTACTGGGGCAAACGTTTGATCAAAGTCAATACCCTCTTTCTGCTTGTATCCTTTTGCAACAAGTCTTGCTTTGTTCTTCACAATGATCCCATTCTCATCTAGTTTGTTCCTAAAGATCCACTTTGTTCCAATGATGTTGTGGTCTTTTTGTTTAGGAACTAACTCCCAAACCTTGCACCTTCTGAACTGATTCAGCTCCTCTTACATGGCATCAATCCAATGTGGGTCTAGAATAGCTTCTTCAAATCTCTTTGGTTCCAGTTGAGATAGGAAGCTTGAGCAAAGAACTGTGTTCATGTTCCTGCTTCTGGTTTGCACTCCATGTCTTGGATCACCAATTATTTGATTTGCTGGATGATCCTTTAAGTGTCTAACAGCTGGAGGTAGACTATCTTCAGGTTGAACACCTCCAGTCTCTTCAATATGCTGCACCTCTTGGTTTTCATCAACATCTAGAGAGTCCTGTACTCCCCCTGGACAGTAGCCACCATTTTCCACTTCCTGCTCTGCAGTTGACTATTCTGTAATGGTGAGCTTGTCCATTCTCTCATTTATACCTGTATAACTGCATGAGCTATAAGGCAACTCACTGAAAATCAGTCTTGTTTCATCAAAAACAACATGTACAGATTCTTCTACAACTTGAGTAATCAAGTTGTAGACCCTATAAGCCTTACTATTTATTGGAGTTACTATGGTGATCGAGAAGTGGTCAAACATATAATCTCACTGCCAACGCGATATGAGCCTCCAGGGTCGCACATAAGAGCATGTGGAGAAGTTGGAAGATTGACTGTGTTGGTAAAGGTTACCAATCACCATACAGAATGGGGGGGTCAGGCAAATGTTGCCAAGGAGATTCGTCGAGAATCGTCGAGTATGACTCGACCACTCTCGACGAGTTCGTCGAGAATCATTCGTCGCGAATGATTCGTCGAGAATCATCGAGTATGACTCGACGACTCTCGACGAATTCGTCGAGAATCGAAATTTTTGATTCCCAGCGATTGGTGATACTCGACGATTCTATCCTTGATTCTCGACGATTCTGCAGATGATTCTCGCCGAATCTGTCTGCTGATTCTTGCCGAATCTGGATCTGATTCTCGCCGAAATTGGAGTTCATTCCCGGCGAATGAATCTGAACCCCTATGCTGTGCGGTCTACGGATAGCGATTCTTTTAGGTCTGTTTATACCTTTGGTATAAATAAGGACTAAGGGTTTTGGGAGGATATGTGAATGCGTGCTTTTCTCCTGCGGCCGGATAGAACCCGACGGAAGCGTTTTGTCGTGCCCAGGTCTGGACGTGACCAGTGTCCAAAATCTTGTGAAGATAAGGACCGCATGAAGTTGATTCTGTATGCTTCGGCAATTAGATCAATCATGTATGCGATGTTTTGTACTTGACCCGATGTCTCCTTTTCTTTGAGCATGACTAGCAGGTATAAGTCAAACCCTGGTGAGTGTCACTGGATTGCAGTCAAGAATATTCTGAAGTACATGAGAAGAACAAAGGATGTGTTCTTGGTGTATGGTGGAGAGGAAGAGCTCGTTGTAAATGGTTACACGGATGCTAGCTTCCAAACTGATAGGGACGACTCAAAGTCTCAATCAGCTTTTGTGTTTTGCCTTAATGGAGGAGCTGTGAGCTGGAAGAGTTCCAAGCAAGAGACAGTTGCTGATTCTACAACAGAGGCCGAGTATATCGCTGCAGCTAACGCAACGAAGGAGGCTGTATGGATTAGGAAATTCATCGGCGAGCTTGATGTAGTTCCTAGCATTGTTGGTCCCGTAGTTCTCTACTGTGATAACAATGGTGCAATTGTACAATCTAAGGAACCTAGATCTCATCAGCGCTCCAAGCACATACTTTGGCGGTTCCATCTTATTCGTGAGATTGTCGAATGAGGAGATGTGAACATTTGTAGAGTGGCGACTGAGGAGAATATTGTGGATCCACTGACAAAGCCTCTCGTGCAGAGAAAGCATGATGGTCATACTAGATCAATGGGTATACGATACCTAAATTATCAACTCTAATGAGAGTCTTGTGGGTTGCATGTAAACATATATTTTGTTGGCTATTTATTGTTTATTCATATGATGAATTATGTACCTAGATTTTTCTTTTACAATTAATGGCATGTTCTTTTATTATGGTTTCTCTATGCGATAGTTAAATGTTAACATAATAAATATCCTTAGAATGTTCGCTTCCATAGGACATCAAGTACGTGACTTGAATGTGAGAGCCTGTGATTTATTTGAAGCTTCATTCTTAAAAGGTCCCTAGTCGTTGTATCATCATAGAAACTAAGGGTGATGATGATACATTAAGACTAGCACGTGTGTTGACTGATGACCAGTTCTAATAGGTCATGATATTATGATATCAAGTCATCACGTAGGTACTTGTTAATGAACAAGTTGTACTGGACAGACCCAACCTGAGACTACTCTGTAGATTGTTATCTAAACGTGTCACGAGTAGGTCTCAATTGACAATGGTGTTGTGGTCCTTTGACCTGAAGTCACAACATTCATCAAGTGAGGAAAAGCGTGCTTTGATGCCACTTAAAGTCTTCCTTGAGAAAGGTTGATGATAAGGGTGGTTGTTGGGCACGTTACGAATCATTTGGGAGTTTGTGTGTGAGCAGATATGAGATTTGTCCTCCTATATGACAGGAGTTGCATCAATGGGCCCCTTGATGGAACTGGACTGAGAAATGCATGGCCATGCTTGGTTGAGTCAATATGTGATATTGGACTCACCATTCTCTGGAAGTCCGTTCTAGATCAAGAAACTTGGATTGAGCTATTATGAGGGTGACACGCTCCATGCCTCTAGCTCTTTCCGGATGTAAGGGACAAAGGGACAAAGACAATGCTGGAACATTGTTCATAAAGTCTTATGAGTTATGAACTCTTATTGCTTGGGTAACAATGATGCATTGCTAGATGGCACTCATTGTTTGTGAGGTTTTTGGTTTGATACTTTCAAGATCAAGTGGGAGACTGTTGGAGTTACCATGGTGATCTAGAAGTGGTCAAACATGTAATCTCACTGCCAACGCGATGTGAGCCTGTAGGGTCGCACATAAGAGCATATGGAGAAGTTGGAAGATTGACTGTGTTGGTAAAGGTTACCAATCACCATACAGAATGGGGGGGGGGTCAGACAAATGTTGCCAAGGAGATTCGTCGAGAATCGTCGAGTATGACTCGACGATTCTCGACGAGTTCGTCGAGAATCATTCGTCACGAATGATTCGTCGAGTATGCCTCGACGACTCTCGACGAATTCGTCGAGAATCGAAATGTTTGATTCCCGACGATTGGTGATACTCGACGATTCTATCCTTGATTCTCGACGATTCTGCAGATGATTCCCGCCGAATTTGTCTGCTGATTCTCGCTGAATCTGGATCTGATTCTCGCCGAACCTGGAGTTCATTCCCGGCGAATGAATCTGAAACCCTATGATGTGTTGTCTGCGGATAGCGATTCTTTTAGGTCCGTTTATACCTTTGGTATAAATAAGGACTTAGGGTTTTGGGAGGATATGTGAATGCGTGCTTTTCTCCTGCGGTCGGATAGAACCCGACGGAAGCGTTCCGTCGTACCGATCCGCCGCATCCCGTACCCCGCCGGACAGAAGAGTTTCGCTTCCGCCATCTCAGTCGCCCCGCCGACCTCCTCCTCTCCGGCGACAGTCGTCGGTGTTGCTATTCCTGGCACGGACCTAGCAGTCCGTGGAAGTGCAAGGTGCGGTTAATCTCCCTCCCGACCCTTCGTGCGACGAAGATCAGATTTCTCCTGCTCGTGTTGATTTCTGCAGAGACGTAGACATTATTCTACGTTGAAATCACCACCAACAAGGACTCAAAGCTTGGAGCATCTCTGTTCAGTTTTGACTCAACACCGGAAAGGTAACTTTTACCTAATTATTTGTTAACTTCTTGATTCAATATTCATAGCCCGATCCCAATCTCTTTGGGTTGTTCTTGATTTTTATTACTTCCGCTGCGTGCACAAGTGTTGTGCCATCCTTATAGAGAAACCCAACAGTGGTATCAGAGCCAGGTTCCGGCCATGATTGTTGTTTTGGAAGTTAGGTTATTCCAGTGCGTGTAAACCTAGGGATTTAGAAGTGTTCTAAATGTCTAGATTTAATCCTGGATCATCAATTGTTGATGATTTTCCAAGGGAAATTGGTGGGCCCATAACCCACTGGTTAGGGGCTTTGCCCCTTAGAACCCTTCCAGGAACGTCTGAGATTTCGTGGTAATTTCTAATTGTTAGAAATTGTTGTCTCCTTAGCAGTAACTGTCCCTCGAGTGGTTAATGAACCCGTGTATTGTTTTGGATTTTGAATCCAACAATGAGAGACGAGCTTGTCTACTGCTTTAAGTCGAGTTGCCTTTGCCTTTGTCCAATGCATGTAAATCTGAAAATTTGGAAGAGTCCGGATGTTCAGATTTAGCCCTTCCTTCTATCAAATGTTGATAGTGCCATGTTGTGCACATAAGGGATGCATGTGGATTTTAGAATTGTTTTTCTGAGGATGTGTACGTTGATCAAATGTTGATCATGGTTAATTGTTAACCTATAATCAAAAATTCCCTTCATCAAATATTAAGTGTTCGGATGCCTTCCGATGGATGACACTCTTCCTGCCTCGATCGATGAAGTGTGGGCTTGCCAAAGCAAGGTGCATTAATCTATCTTTGTAAGGGTGCGAGCGGATAATTGTGATATCCCACTGTCGACATCAGGTCTAACTTAACTAGGCGACCTCAAAGGTTGAGTGCCTAGAGGCATAGGGTTGGCATGCATCATATGAAGGATGCGAATAAGGAGTTATTCACCAACCATACAAGAATTGCATGAGGATGTAATTGGCAAGCGTTGCCTACCTAAATAACCATATCGTGAGAGAAAAGCCAAAGCTGACTCATTGTGTTGGTGAAATACGGATCTTGTCCACTAAGAGAGTAGCTCGCATGAACTCTCCGAATTGATAGTGAGGGCTATTATTTCGAATAAAATAGTGGGATTTTTAATTGAAGTCCAAATTAAAATAAATTGTATTTTGAAATTTTGGTACTAACATTATTCTGCATGAATTCTTGTAGAATTCCATGGCAAGTGGTTCACACTCCACTCTGTCTCTGAGAGCCATCCTTGAGAAGGATAAGCTCAGTGGGACCAACTACATGGACTGGTACAGGAACCTGAGAATTGTTCTCAGGCAAGAGTGAAAGCTCTATGTCTTGGAAGAAGAGCCCCCGAGGTGCCGACCGGGAATTCTTCCCGTGCTGATAAGGATACTTATAATAAGTATACTGATGATGCCTTAGACGTCGAATGCCTTATGCTTGCCATCATGAACTCTGAGCTTCAGAAGCAACATGAGAACATGGGGTGCAAGGAAATTGATGAGTATCTCAAGAAAATGTTTCAAGGGCCGGCTCGTCAAGAGAGGTTAGAGATCACAAAAGCATTATTTCAGTGCAAGATGGGAGTTTGAGAATCAGTAGGGACTCACGTACTCAAGATGATTGGGTATATAGAGAACCTTGAAAGGCTGGTTTTTCCTCTAGGTCTAGAGTTGGCCACAGATCTAATCCTGCAATCATTGCCGGACAGTTATGAGCAGTTTGTCTTGAACTACAACATGAATGAAATAGACAAGACGCTGCCCGAGCTCCTAAGCATGTTGAGAACTGTCGAGATCAACATGAAGAAGGCCAAGCCTGCCAGCCCCATACTGATGGTGCATAAGGGCAAGGGCAAGGCCAAGGGCTCTAAGAAGACGAAGGTGAGACCTAAGTCATATCTTGAGCTCAAGTCTTCTGCACTGAAGAAAAAGAAGAGCATGGTGAAGGAAGGGAAATGCCACCACTATGGCAAGGCTGGTCATTGGAGGAGGAACTGTCCTTCTTACATTGAGGGTCTGCAGAAAATGAAGGGAGGTATGACTTTCACTTCAAATATTTACGTTATAGAGATAAACCTTTCTGCTCCTTCATCCTGGGTATTGGATACCGGATGTGGTTCACACATTTGTACAAATGTGCAGGAACTGGAAAGGAGAAGATTGTTGAGTAAAGGGGAGGTGGACCTGCGCGTTGGCAATGGAGCAAGAGTTGCTGTTGTAGCCGTAGGGGTTTACCGTCTTTCTTTGCCCAGTGGGCTTGTAATAGAATTAGATAATTGTTATTTTGTTCCGGCCATAATTAGAAACATTATATTTATTTCATGCTTGGACATGATTGGATTTTCTTTTATAATTAAGAACAACTGTTGTTCTATATTTAAGAATGATGTTTGTTATGATGTAGCCCAATTGTTTAATGGTCTTTATGTTTATAACTTGGACCATTTGATCTATAATGTAGAATATAATAAAAGACTAAGAATAAATGACTCAAACCCTACATATCTCTGGCATTGTCGTTTGGGCCATATAAACGAGAAGCGCATATCTAAGCTCCATAAAGATGGACTTTTAGACTCATTTGATTATGAATCATTTGAGCGATGCGAATCTTGTTTGTTAGGCAAGATGAGTAAAGCCCCTTTCACTGGTTATACTGAGAGGGCTGATGATCTCTTAGGTGTTATACATAGTGAT
Organism: Platanthera zijinensis; assembly: GCA_039513925.1. Lineage (NCBI taxonomy): Eukaryota > Viridiplantae > Streptophyta > Magnoliopsida > Asparagales > Orchidaceae > Platanthera > Platanthera zijinensis. The sequence goes on from CM077097.1 coordinate 73,073,446, forward strand.
GTATGCGGACCCATGAGCTCCATGGCTAGAGGTGGATATTTCTACTTCGTTACATTTACTGATGATTTCAGTAGATACGGATATGTGTATCTTATGAAGTGCAAATCCGAGACCTTTGAAAAGTTCAAAGAGTTCAAGAATGAAGTAGAAAACCAGTTGGGTAAAAGTGTTAAAGCACTCCGATCTGATCGAGGTGGAGAATACCTGAGTCATGAGTTCCGTGATCATCTGAAAGAGTGTGGTATTGTATCACAGCTCACTCCACCTAGAACACCACAACATAATGGTGTGTCTGAGAGGAGAAATCGTACTCTATTAGACATGGTACGTTCGATGATGAGTCATGCAGACTTGCCTGTTTCCTTTTGGGGTTTTGCTTTAGAGACTGCTGCAATGACACTGAATCGCGCTCCAACGAAAACGGTTCTGAAGACACCATATGAGATATGGGCTGGGAAGCGTTCTAGTATGTCGTTCATTAAAATTTTGGGCTGTGAGGCATACGTGCGACGTAAAATGCCTGACAAGCTGGAACCCAAATTGGATAAATGTTATCTGGTGGGATATCCTAAGGAAACGAAAGGGTATTACTTTTACCTACCGTCTGAGGGCAAAGTGTTTGTCGCAAGGACTGGCGTCTTCTTGGAGAGGGAATTCTTATCAAGAAAGACTGAAAAGGTAGGACTTGAAGAAGTTCAAGAACCACAAGTAGTGAATGAACCGGAATTAGATTATGAGACATGACTACAAGATGTTGTAGCTAGAGAACCTGCTCAAGAAACACATGTCCTACGTAGATCTGGTAGACCTAGATTTGAGCCTGAGAGATATGGATCTCTCATGTCTCAAATAGGTAATGTGTTGCTTATGGATCATGATGATGAACCAGCAACCTACCAAGAGGCTATGAATGGTCCGGACTCCGAAAAATGGCTTGAGGCTATGAAATCCGAAATGGACTCCATGTATGCAAACCAAGTTTGGAACTTGGTGGAACCACCTGAAGGGGTACGACCCATAGGGTGCAAATGGGTCTTCAAGAAGAAGACCAACATGGATTGGAATGTACAGACATTCAAAGGGCGACTGGTGGCTAAGGGTTTTAAGCAAATTCATGGTATTTACTATGATGAGACCTTTTCCCCTGTTGCCATGGTAAAGTCCATAAGGATATTGCTTGCTATTGCTGCGTATTATGACTACGAGATCTGGCAGATGGATGTCAAAATGGCTTTCCTTAATGGAAACCTCCTTGAGGAAGTGTACATGACACAACCCGAGGGTTTTGTATCCCCAAATGAAGCCACTAAAATATGCAAGCTGAATAGGTCCATCTATGGACTGAAGCAGGCCTCTCAAAGTTGGAATCTTCGTTTTGATGAGAAAAATCAAAGAGTTTGGTTTCATCAAGAATGAAGATGAGCCTTGTGTTTACAAGCGAATAAGTGGGAGAATTTTTGTCTTCCTGATATTATATGTAGATGACATACAGTTGATTGGGAATGACATTCCTACCCTGAAAGTTGTTAAGAACAACCTAGGGAACTGCTTTTCTATGAAGGACTTGGGTGAAGCGACTTATATACTTGGTATTAAGATCTATAGAGATAGATCGAAGAAGTTGCTGGGTTTGACCCAGAGTACATACATTGAGAAGGTGTTGAAGCAGTTCAACATGCTTGAGTCCAAGAAAGGATTTTTACCCATGTCTCATGGAGTGAATCTCTCTAAGGACCAGTGTCCAAAATCTAGTGAAGATAAGGACCGCATGAAGTTGATTCTATATGCTTGGGCAATTGGATCAATCATTTATGTGATGTTATGTACTCGACCCGATGTCTCCTTTGCTTTGAGCATGACTAGCAGGTATCAGTCAAACCCCGGTGAGTGTCACTGGATTGCAGTCAAGAATATCCTGAAGTACATGAGAAGGACAAAGGATGTGTTCTTAGTGTATGGTGGAGAGGAAGAGCTCGTTGTAAATGGTTACATGGATGCTAGCTTCCAAACTGATAGGGACGACTCAAAGTCTCAGTCAGGTTTTGTGTTTTGCCTTAATGAAGGAGCTGTGAGCTGGAAGAGTTCCAAGCAAGAGATAGTTGCTGATTCTACAACAGAGGCCGAGTATATCGCTGCAGCTAACGCAGCGAAGGAGGTTGTATGGATTAGGAAATTCATCGGTGAGCTTGATATAGTTCCAAGCATTGATGGTCCCGTAGTTCTCTACTGTGATAATAATGGTGCAATTATACAATCTAAGGAACCTAGATCTCATCAGCGCTCCAAGCACATACTTCGGTGGTTCTGTTGGAACACCCTATTACTATTTGGGTCAGGATGACTATATTTCTATAGTGATTTTGTGTTGTGACCTCCTTGTTGTTATAAAGGTCACATAGGTTAGTTAGAGTCGCCTTCAGCTCGACGCAGAGTCGACTTCAGCTCGACGCAGAGTCGACCTCAGCTCGACACTGAGTCGACCTCAGCTCGACGTGGAGTCGACCTCAGCTCGACGTTCCGTCAAGCCCAGTTCTGCTTTCTGAAACCACTCTCTGGCCGACGTGTGTCATGCTCAGATCGACGTTTTATTGTGAGCTCGACGTTTTCCAGGCTCCCGTCAGTTTTGAATAGGAATTCAAATTCCTTCTGTCAGAACAATTAATGCTGAAGATTTATTGGCCGTTACAGCAAATCTGGTGCATGGCTCAAGGAATTTTCTAAGGAATGTTTGCCTGACACTTCCTTCTGAGACATGGACATTTAAGGAAAGCATTTAATGCTTGCTGCCAACGGCTATCAAAGACTCAGAAGAAGAACACAGAGATATTATTCTATAAGTTAACAGAGAACAACAAGACTTCTTCTTCTTGCTCTCTGTGATATTCATTCAAGCTTACACACAGGAATTCTGATTGCTTCAGACACAACCATCCAACTTGTTTGGATCATCTTTTGCTGGAGCAGATCAGATCATTGAAGACCTGTCACCCTTGTGCAAAGCTCTCCTTCCTGAACTACTTCTTGATCTCAGGGGGAGCTTTGACAACATCAATAGATCCACTTTGCTTCTCTCTACTTATTGATAGAGAAGACAACATCAACTTTTTCTTTTTCTTTCTGTACAGGGTTTTAACTCCCTTCAAAAGTTACCTTTGGTTTTGCTGAAACCTGGTCAAAAATCAGCCCTTTGGTTTGTGAGAACCTGGTCAAAAACTCTCTGGTGCTCAAGACACCTGATCAACTCATCTTGAAGTGGATTCCTATCTAGGGTGATAGAAGAGTGGACTACCCAAGATTTTGGGGAACCACTATAGCTCCTTGTGTATTCTGGTTGCTTGTTTCTTTGTGTTTTGCTTTGTGCTGTGATTCTCTTCTTACTTTGATTAATTGCTATAGCACCATACACTAAGTAAATCTAAGCCTTCTCTCCATACAAGTTTTAATTTGCAAAACTATTTTAAATCACTCTATTCACCACCCCCCCCCCTCTAGAGTTAGGATTGATCTTATCCCTCACTTTCAATTGGTATCAGAGGGAGGTTGATCATTCATACAGGCTAACACCTGGATCAAAAGATCTCTGATAAGATCATTTCTCTCAAAAGGGTTATTTATTTTAGTTTTACTTATCTTTAAAACTCATGGCACAAAGCAAGGACTTTGCTAGCACCAGACCTCCTATGTGCAATCTCTCTAAGTTTGCACTATGAAAGGCAATGATTAGACTTTACATGAATTCATTTGATGAGGACATCTTTAATTCTGTGTTGACAGATTGTCCAAGGCCTCCCACAGGAACAAGTACATCAGCTGTTCCTCCTCCTTCAGGAACTGATGCTGACATAAGAAAGTGGAAGGCAGCAGATGCTAAAGCCATGAACATCTTGGCTCAAACCATGTCAGATGATATTTTCCAGAAAGTAGCTGAATGCAATACTGCCAAAGAGATCTGGGAAAAACTTTCAGAAATTGTATCAGGTTCTGCAGATAAAAGAAAGGATAGGAGATCCTACCTCATCACCCAGTATGAGAACTTCAAAAAGGCAGAATCTGAGTCAGTTGCTGACATGTACAACAGACTGAGTCTAATCATCAGTGAGCTTAGATCACTAGATAAGGACATATCTCTCTCTGAGATAAATGACAAGATACTGACTTGTTTCCCTAGCTCTTGGGACTCAAGAATCTGGTCAATTAAAGATGGAAGGAATGTCTGTGAGTTATCCACAGAAGCTCTTCTAGGAAAGCTCAAGAGTTATGAGCAATTCATTAAGAAGAGAGAAGAAGAGCAGAAGATATCCACACCAACTGAAAAGGATGAGAAAACCATCGCCTTCAAGGCACAGGAAGAACAACCTAAAGAAAAGGTGTTGGGAAATGAAGAGCTTATGAGCCTACTTGTCAAAAGGTTCAATAAGCTGAATAAAAAGAACTTCAGAAGATGGTCATCCAAAGACAAAGACAAGCCAAGGTATGACAGATATACTAATAAAGATATTATCTGTTTTGGCTGCAGGAAACCAGGACACATTGTCCCCAACTGTCCAGAAAATCAAGATAAGGACAGAAGGGACAAGAAGGAAAGAAAAGATAAAAGGAAGGATAAGGAGTCAAGGAAGTACCATGACAAGCCTTCCTCCAGCAACAGCAAGCACACCAGAAAAGGATTTGTGGCTGAATCCTGGAGTGACTCTGATGAGTCTTATTCATCATCCAGCTCTAGTGATGATGAGGATGATGCAGAAGAAAAAGGATTCTGCATGATGGCCATCAATGCATCTCAAAAGAATATTGATTCAGAGCTTGATGCTGACTACCTATCTGATCAGGAACTTACTGAGGATCAGGTAATAGATTCATTTGATTTTAATTCTGATGAATTTAAATCTGAGTTCAAATCTATGTGCGTTGACTTGATTGAATCTCAAAAGTTAATTATAACTCTTAGAGAACAATTGATTGAATGCAAATCCATTAACTCAGATAATCTTAGACTCTTAGAAGAGTTGAAGCAGTGTGGGGAGGAGATAGCTTCACTGAAAGGTGAACTATCTAAGGCCAAACAATTTGAAGAAACCCTTAATGGGAGAAGTATCAAATTAATGGACATCACAAGTACAGTGAACTCAAGATTGAATGGTTCACTGGGCTTGGGTGCTTCATCCAGCCAACCCATAGTGCTGACAACTCCAATCAAATTTACCAGTGACAAAGGTAAAGGAGTCTTGATAGTGGCTAGGAAGAATGCTGACTTAACCCAGGAAACTGGACAAGAAGCGTCGAACGAAGCTCGACGGAGGTCGAACAGAGCTCGACGTAATCGCAAGAAAACGTCGAACTCAGGTCGACGCCTTCTACCTTCTGAACAAAGCAAGACTTTGCCGTCGAATGGAGCTCGACGCACTCACCAGAGTCCGTCGACCGAAGCTTGACGTGTGTCGAGCCAAGTTCAGAGCAAAAGTCAGTTCTCAGGGGTTAATTCAAGATTTAATTCCAGCTCCACATCTCATCACTTTAACCCTTATGCTGAATGGATAATACCTCCTAGGAGATATCATCCTGTAGGCTATAAGAGTCAACCTGAGATGTCTTTTATTTCAGAGTTTAAAGGATATCAAGAAAGGCCCAAGGTAAACTGGGTCAAAAACAATTGATTTGTTGTATGTGCAGGTAAAGACCTATCCAATTGAGAACCAGTAGTGGTACTTGGACAGTGGGTGCTCAAAGCACATGACTGGCAACAAGGAGAACCTTGTGTCCTTCAAAGCCAAACATGGACCCAAAGTAATCTTTGGAGATTCAAACTTTGGACAAACAAAAGGCTATGGCCAAGTCAAGATAGGGTCAATTACATTCAAGAAAGTGCCCTATGTGGAAGGACTAAAGCACAACTTAATCAGCATCAGCCAGCTATGTGATGCTGGTTATCAGGTTTGGTTTACCAACTCAGCATGTAATATTGCATTAAATAACAACATTGTTTTAATTGGTAATAGACAAGATAATATATATCTAGTTGATTTCAATTCATCTAAAGTAGATATTTGTTTATTTAACTCCCTTAGCAAACCTAATGAACTATGGCATAAAAGATTAGGACATGTGAACCTTAGAACCATTGCTAAGTTATCCAAAGACAACCTTGTTAGAGGACTACCTTCTGGTCCCTACAAGAAGGAAGGACTTTGCAAGGCTTGTTAATTAGACAAGCAAACTAAAAATACTTTCAAGTCACTTAATAAGAGTGATTCACCTAGAATTTTGTACTTATTGCACATGGACCTTTTGGACCAATTAATGTACAAAGCCTAGGAGGGAAATCTTATGCTTTAGTAGTTGTAGATGACTTCTCAAGATTCACTTGGGTGTTCTTTCTGAGAAAGAAGTCTGATAACTTCAAGATTTTGACAGATTTTCTCAAAGGCATACAGATTGAGTTCAATACTCACATTGCCCTGATCAGAAGTGATCATGGGACAGAGTTTTATTCTCTTCTTATGCTAGAGTTCTGTCAGAAGGAAGGTATCAGGCACACTTTCTCAGCTCCGAGAACTCCTCAACAAAATGGGGTAGTTGAAAGGAAAAATAGAACCCTTATTGAATCTGCCACAACATTGTTGACAGATGCTCACCTTCCTCTAACCTTTTGGGCAGAGGCTGTGAACACCTCCAACTATGTTTTGAATAGAAGCCTGATACATAAACTGAAGGGTAAGACTCCCTATGAGTTACTCAAAGGGAAGAAACCTAAAGTAAATTATTTCAAAATTTTTGGTTGCATTTGCTTCATTCACAATAATGACAAGAAATACCTAGCTAAATTTGAAGCCAAAGCTGATGAAGGAGTGTTTCTGGGATACTCCATGATTAGCAAGGCTTATAAGGTTTTTAACAAGTGCTCTAATAAAATTGAAGAATCCATGCATGTTACATTTGATGAAACTAATATGTCTTATAAGGAGAAGGAGACTTCTACCATAAGCAATTTGCAGGAACATTCAATTTCAGAAAATCTGAAGCAGCTTACCATCACAGACAAAGATTCATTACCTTCAACAATTCAACAAGACGCTGAACTTAGTGACAATGAAGAGGAATCTCAGGTTTTGGAAAGCTCAAATGGTCAACAAATTGAAGAACCAGTTGTTGTTCCACAAGAGGAAACAACAACACAGGTTGGTGCACCATCAACACCCCTTGTTGATTTAGTAACAACAAGAGATCACCCAATTTCACAAGTAATTGGAGATATCTCAGTAGGTGTGCAAACAAGGAATCAAGTTAATCACAATATTATGCACACTTGCTTTCTTTCTCAAATTGAGCCTCAAACAATACAAGATGCAGAGCAAGATCCAAACTGGATCATTGCAATGCAAGAGGAGTTGAATCAATTTGAAAGGAATAAAGTTTGGGAATTAGTACCAAGACCAAGGAACCAGCAAATTGTTGGAACCAAATGGGTATTCAGGAACAAGTTGGATGATCAAGGAATAATTGTGAGAAACAAGGCAAGACTTGTTGCACAAGGATATTGCCAAGAAGAAGGGATTGATTATGACCAAACCTTTGCACCAGTTGCAAGGTTGGAGGCCATAAGAATCTTTCTTGCATATGCAACTCACAAGAGATTCAAGGTATATCAGATGGATGTCAAGAGTGCATTTCTCAATGGAGACATCAAGGAAAAGGTTTATGTAAAGCAACCTCCAGGTTTTATCTCTCCAACCTCTCCTGATCATGTTTTTAAACTGCATAAAGCTTTATATGGTCTCAAGCAAGCTCCTAGAGCATGGTATGAGACCTTAGCTTGTTTTTTATTGGAAATGATTTTAAAAGGGGTAGAGTAGACCAAACTCTCTTTATTAGAACCCATAGGTCCCATATCCTACTAGTATAAATTTATGTAGATGATATCATATTTGGGTCTACTGATTCAAACTTATGCAAAAAGTTCTCACAACTTATGCATTCAAAGTTTGAAATGAGTAGCATGGGTGAGCTTGCTTTCTTTCTAGGATTGCAAGTTAAACAACATGTGGATGGCATTTTCATTTCTCAAACCAAGTATGCAAGAGAACTGGTTAAGAAATTTGGAATGTCTGAAGCATCTTCTATGAAAACACTTATGCCTACAAATGTTGTTTTAGATGCTGATGAATCTGGAAAACCAGTTGATCAGACAAACTATAGAGCAATCATTGGCTCATTACTTTATCTAACAGCTAGTAGACCAGACATAATGTTTGCTACATGCATTTGTGCTAGATTCCAAGTAAGCCCTAGAGAGTCCCACCTCACATTAGTTAAGAGGATTCTTAGGTATGTAAAAAGTTGTCCTAATCTAGGTCTCTGGTATCCACATGACTCAGGATTTGATCTAACTGGATTTTCAGATTCTGATTATGCTGGATGTAGAGTAGACAGGAAAAGCACCAGTGGAACTTGTCAATTCCTTGGTGATAGACTTGTCTCCTGGTTTTGTAAGAAACAAACTTCTGTGTCCACATCAACTACTGAAGCTGATACATGGCTGCAGGCAGTTGTTGCTCACAGATTTTGTGGATTCAAAACCAGCTCCTAGACTATGGCTACAACTTAGAGATGTCTAAAATTTTTTGTGATAATACTAGTGCAATTTGCATTGCACAAAATCCAGTTCTCCATAGTAGGACTAAGCACATAGAGATCAGACATCACTTCTTAAGGGATAATGTAGAAAAGAAGAAAATTGCACTAGAATACATTTCCACTGAACTACAAAGAGGAGATATTTTCACCAAGCCCTTGGATTAAAAGAAGCACTTCTTCTTCCTCAATCAGTTGGGAATGCTAGATGGAGACAGTATAAATTAAAACTCCAAGATTTTGAAACCCATAATTAACAGGAATAGGAAAAATTTCATTTTAAAATTACTCTGTCTGAGTGGTTTCTTTGAGCTCTGAACTAAGCTCGACGCTGCGTCGAACTAAGATTGACGGTCCGTCGTCCTCAAAAGCGTCGAACGTCGACCTCAACTTCTAGCGTTGAACTAAGTTCACAGCTCCCTGGCTTCTTGAGTTTTTTTTTCTCCCTTCGGTCGACGCCTTCGTTCAACGTCGACCTGAGCTCGACGTATAGCATCAGCCCAAGCGTCAAAAGTCGACCTAAGCTGCACGCTGTTGAGCCGTTTCAGTTCTCCTAGAGCCTTAGAGCGTCGACCTGAGCTCGACGTTCTTTCCATTTCTGCGTCGAACCCTAGTATAAAATCATTCTTCTCCGTCGTTCGCAGTTGCGCTCTCATATTTTCTGCTCAAGCTTTCTCCCTCCAAATCCTTTACTATTGATCTTGGAAGGTATCTATTTGCAGGATAATGGCAATTGCTGCAGGTGCATTGGCGGCAATGAAGTTTGATTCAGGTTTTGACATCGACATCGACTCCTTTGATGGATCGTCGCAGAATTTTCTGGATATTCTGAAGCTATTCAAAGAGCAGCACCTGGTTAACTTCATGACAACCAGGATTCCTCTTCCAGGATCTGAAATCAAAGAGTGGATTTTTACTGCAGTGAATTCAGATAACAGTACGATGACTGGAACAATTTCAGGGAATGAGGTATCCATTTCTCCTCAAATCATTTCAGAGGTTTTCGGTTTTGCTGTTGGAGATGATGAGATAGAACTCTCTGTGGAAGAGTTTGTTGTGATGCTAGACAGAATGGGGCATAATTCTGGTAACCCCTCTAAACTTTTAAAAGTTAACCTAGCTATTGAGTTTAGGCTGTTAGCAGATATCACAGGCAAGGTAATTTGTGCAAAGAGGACTGCACATGATGCCATTACTAGGCATCAGTTTTGCATTATGGCTGCAATTTTGGATAAGAAGCATCCCAATTGGGGTTTGATTGTTTTTGATATGATTAAGAAGAAAATGGATAAGAACTTTGTCCACTTTGGAAGGGTTCTTGGTTTGATTCTGAACCACTGTTGCCCTCAGTTGCTTGTGTCCTCAAAGAAGCACATCAATGCTTCTAAGAGGCTCACTTGTGCACTGATTGGCAAGTGGGACAGGAAGATTGTGAACTTCAGGGCAGCTGCAGCAATGAGGACTTCTGCAGACACCAGGACTGTAGAGGTCACTCTTCCTCAGTCTACTGGCCCAGAAGCAGGGGTTTTGCCATCTTCCTCCATCATCCTCCCATCCTCTTTCATTCCAACAACAACAATCATCTCATCCACTCAACCCATCCCTTCATCCATTTCTACTATTGCATCCTCCATTCCACCACTCATCACTTTCCATCCCCTCCACTATTTTCCTCCCATGAGCTTGGACTCTTCATCTCATGAGGACATCCTTTCCCTTGACATTCATGATGAATCCTTCATGGATGCCTCTCCCTCCTCTCCTCATGACTTCCACCCTTCATCAACATTTTCAGAACTTCTCCTATCCTCCATCCATGAACCAGCTATCCCTCCCATGTCTGCACCACCAACAACATCTTCTACCTTCACCTTCTCTGCTGCTCCCTCTACCTCTACTGAAGTCCCACTTGAGCAAGTAGATCTTTTGCCTTTGGCCAATAAGCTTTTTGATATTTTGGCCCCTAGGCTCTCCTCTCTATTGGATGCCAAGCTGGCTCCTCTAGTCCTTTCCCTGAGCTCTCTCTGCCTCAGTCTCATCCCTCTCATCCTATCTGGCATGCCCTTCTTCTAGGGGCCTAGAGTCAGCTGCCACTGATTCTAGGCAGGGGGAGATGTCAGCAGAAGAAGAGCTGCAGCCTTCAGCAGTACAGGTAGTACAGGGTTGTTCAGAGACAGTTTCAGCAGTAGAAGTTCAGATGACCTCTGAGGCTCCTCCTCAAGGTTCAGTTCAGATGATCAGCAGTGCCTTAGACTTTCAGTCCTTGGCATCTTCTGTCCAGTGCTTCTATCTTCCAGAACATCTTCACTTCAGAAACTACAGCCTCCTGCCTCCTCAAGAAGACCTGTCTAGGGCCATTGTCCCTTTTCAGAAGATCATTCCATCCTCCTTGGCTGTTGATGCCATGATCCTTGATGAAGCAGTGGTAGCTGTGGCTCCTGCTTGTGATGATGTTGTTGTTGAAGCAGTAGTAGCTGCTAAGACTGTTCCCTCAGAAACTTCAGGTGAATTGATTGAGACACCAGATGAAGTTGAGACCATTGTCTCCCAAGTTCTTCAGGAACTAGCCACCTCAGCCTCTATGGCTCCTGAGGCTATTTCCTTTCCTGCAGTGTTAGACTCCTCTTCTACACTGTCAGTAGACCTTCATCCAGTTACTTCTTCAGCTGCTCCAGCCCCCATCAATTTTCCTATCTCAAAGAGAACTTACATAGATCCTTATGATGAATCTCAAAGCTCAGAGGATGAATTTACAACTGATTCTGATGACTCCTCTGCAACCATTGCAAGGAAGAGGAAAGCAAGATCCAAAGCAATGAAAAGAGTTCCATTGGCTAGAGCCACAGATCATGAAATCCCTTACCACATCAAGTACAACTGTGAAATCACTGAGCCCTGGATGCAATATTCTCTAAACCAAAGAAAGGCAATGAAGAAGAAAATAAAGTTCAATGAAGGCCCCTCCAAGCCTGTCCATCAGCCTCCACCTCCACCTCCTCCAGATGTAGGTGCAAGTGCAAGCCTCTCTTCCAATCCTTCCCCATCATCTCTGCATGGCAAGACCTATCAGTCAAGAAGATCCCAAGGGTATAACCAGCAAAGGGGAAATCAGCAAAGGGGAAACCAGCAAAGAGGATACAATAGAGGCAGGAAGTCCAGAGGAAGATCAGGATCTCAACCTTACCAAAGGGGAGGACCCATTGATCCAACCTCTGGTCCCTATCCTTACAGACCCAGAGTTGACTTCACTCTAAGAACTCATCAAGAACACTCTGCCAACAGATATGAACCAGCTATTCCTTTTGAAGATCCTACTAAAACTCCAGCTTACAGGAAGGCCAGGATGACTGAGATGGCTGCTCTGAATGAGATTGACAGAGCTAGAGCAAGAGGTCTGGACACCTCTCACATCAGCACCATGTCAGATCAAAGGAGAGAAGAATTGGAGAAATACAACTCAAAGAAATTCTTTGATTCTGATAAGTATATGCAGCTTCATCCTGCAGCTGTACCAGCTAGTGGAAAAGGTCAGAAATCCTTAGGTGCAGCTGAAGATTACAGATCCAAGAAGGATGCTACAAATCCTAACAGGGAAATTATCTTCAAGGGAAGTGATCAAGACAAAGCTCCAAAGGAAAAGTAATGTAAGGTGTTTTATTTCTTTTTCTCTGCTGGATACAGGACATTAAACATTATTGCTGCTATATAGTGTTATATATGTTGCTTTATTCTGTCATATGTCTGGTTGTATTTTATTCAGCTTTGTCTTGCTTTACTTCTTTTTGAATCCCTAAATTCATGTAAATAGTAATCCTAATCCAAATAGGGGGAGATTGTTGGAACACCCTATTACTATTTGGGTCAGGATGACTATATTTCTATAGGGATTTTGTGTTGTGACCTCCTTGTTGTTATAAAGGTCACATAGGTTAGTTAGAGTCGCCTTTAGCTCGACGCAGAGTCGACTTCAGCTCGACGCAGAGTCGACCTCAGCTCGACGCAGAGTCGACCTCAGCTCGACGCTGAGTCGACCTCAGCTCGACGTGGAGTCGACCTCAGCTCGACGTTCCGTCAAGCCCAGTTCTGCTTTCTGAAACCACTCTCTGGCCGACGTGTGTCGTGCTCAGATCGACGTTTTATTGTGAGCTCGACGTTTTCCAGGCTCCCGTCAGTTTTGAATAGGAATTCAAATTCCTTCTGTCAGAACAATTAATGCTGAAGATTTATTGGCCGTTACAGCAAATCTGGTGCATGACTCAAGGAATTTTTTAAGGAATGTTTGCCTGACACTTCCTTCTGAGACATGGACATTTAAGGAAAGCATTTAATGCTTGCTGCCAACGGCTATCAAAGACTCAGAAGAAGAACACAGAGATATTATTCTATAAGTTAACAGAGAACAACAAGACTTCTTCTTCTTGCTCTCTGTGATATTCATTCAAGCTTACACACAGGAATTCTGATTGCTTCAGACACAACCATCCAACTTGTTTGGATCATCTTTTGCTGGAGCAGATCAGATCATTGAAGACCTGTCACCCTTGTGCAAAGCTCTCCTTCCTGAACTACTTCTTGATCTCAGGGGGAGCTTTGACAACATCAACAGATCCACTTTGCTTCTCTCTACTTATTGATAGAGAAGACAACATCAACTTTTTCTTTTTCTTTCTGTACAGGGTTTTAACTCCCTTCAAAAGTTACCTTTGGTTTTGCTGAAACCTGGTCAAAAATCAGCCCTTTGGTTTGTGAGAACCTGGTCAAAAACTCTCTGGTGCTCAAGACACTTGATCAACTCATCTTGAAGTGGATTCCTATCTAGGGTGATAGAAGAGTGGACTACCCAAGATTTTGTGGAACCACTATAGCTCCTTGTGTATTCTGGTTGCTTGTTTCTTTGTGTTTATCTTTGTGCTGTGATTCTCTTCTTACTTTGATTAATTGTTATAGCACCATACACTAAGTAAATCTAAGCCTTCTCTCCATACAAGTTTTAATTTGCAAAACTATTTTAAATCACTCTATTCACCCCCCCCCCCCCCTCTAGAGTTAGGATTGATCTTATCCCTCACTTCCAGGTTCCATCTTATTCGTGAGATTGTCGAACGAGGAGATGTGAACGTTTGTAGAGTGCCGACTGAGGAGAATATTGCGGATCCACTGACAAAGCCTCTCGTGCAGAGAAAGCATGATGGTCATTCTAGATCAATGGGTATACGATACCTAAATTATCAACTCTAATGAGAGTCTTGTGGGTTGCATGTAAACATATATTCTGTTGGCTGTTTATTGTTTATTCATATGATGAATTATGTACCTAGATTTTTCTTTTATAATTAATGGCATGTTCTTTTATTATGGTTTCTCTATGCGATAGTTAAATGTTAATATAATAAATACCCTTAGAATGTTCGCTTCCATAGGACATTAAGTACGTGACTTGAATGTGAGAGCCTGTGATTTATTTGAAGCTTCATTCTTAAAAGGTCCCTGGTCGTTGTATCATCATATAAACTAAGGGTGATGATGATACATTAAGACTAGCACGTGTGTTGACTGATGACCAGTTCTCATAGGTCATGATATTGTGATATCAAGTCATCATGTGGGTACTTGTTAATGAACAAGTTGTACTGGACAGACCCAACCTGAGACTACTCTGTGGATTGTTATCTAAACGTGTCACGAGTAGGTCTCAATTGACAATGGTGTTGTGGTCCTTTGACCTGAAGTCACAACATTCATCAAGTGAGGAAAAGCATGCTTTGATGCCATTTAAAGTCTTCCTTGAGAAAGGTTGATGATAAGGGTGGTTTTTGGGTACGTTACGAATCATTTGGGTGTTTGTGTGTGAGCAGATATGGGATTTGTCCTCCTATATGACAGGAGTTGCATCCATGGGCTCCTTGATGGAACTGGACTAATAAATGCATGGCCATGCTTGGTTGAGTCAATATGTGATATTGGACTCACCATTCTCTGGAAGTCCGTTCTAGATCAAGAAACTTGGATTGAGCTATTATGAGGGTGACACGCTCCATGCCTCTAGCTCTTTCCGGATGTAAGGGACAAAGGGACAAAGACAACGCTGGAACATTGTTCATAAAGGCTTATGAGTTACGAACTCTTATTGCTTGGGTAGCAATGATGCATTGCTAGATGCCACTCATTGTTTGTGAGGTTTTTGGTTTGATACTTTCAAGATCAAGTGGGAGACTGTTGGAGTTACCATGGTGATCTAGAAGTGGTCAAACATGTAATCTCACTGCCAACGCGATATGAGCCTGCAGGGTCGCACATAAGAGCATGTGGAGAAGTTGGAAGATTGACTGTGTTGGTAAAGGTTACCAATCACCATACATAATAGGGGGTCAGGAAAATGTTGCCAAGGAGATTCGTCGAGAATCATTCGTTGCGAATGATTTGTCGAGAATTGTCGAGTATGCCTCGATGACTCTCGACGAATTAGTCGAGAATCGAAATGTTTGATTCCCGGCGATTGGTGATACTCGACGATTCTATCCTTTATTCTCGACGATTCTATCCTTTATTCTCGACGATTCTGCAGATGATTCTCGCCGAATCTGTCTGCTGATTCTCGCCGAATCTGGATCTGATTCTCGCCGAACTTGGAGTTCATTCCCGGCGAATGACTCTGAAACCCTATGCTGTGTGGTCTGCGGATAGCGATTCTTTTAGGTCTGTTTATACCTTTGGTATAAATAAGGACTTAGGGTTTTGGGAGGATATGTGAATGTGTGCTTTTCTCCTGCGGCCGGATAGAACCCGACGGAAGCGTTTTGTCGTGCCGATCCGCCGCATCCCGTACTTCGCCGGATGGAACAGTTCCGCTTCCGCCTCCTCGTTCGCTCCGCCGACCTCCTCCTCTCCGGCGACAGTCGTCGGTGTTGTTATTCCTGGCGCGGACCTAGCAGTCTGTGGAAGTGCAAGGTGCAGTTGATCTCCCTCCAGACCGTGCGACGAAGCTCAGTGTTCTCCTGCTCATGTGGATTTTTGTAGAGACGTAGACATTATTCTACGTAGAACTCGCCACCGACAAGGACTCAAAGCTTGGAGCATCTCTGTTGAGTTTTGACTCAACATCGGAAAGGTAACTTTTACCTAGTTGTTTGTTAACTTCTTGATTCAATATTCATGGCCCGATCCCAATCTCTTTGGGTTGTTCTTGATTTTTATTACTTCCGCTGCGTGCACAAGTGTTGTGCTATCCTCATAGAGAAACCCAACACTATTGTTATTGTACCCAACAAATATCCTAACTTGGGATTTGGCAGCAAACTTAGTTAGATAAGACTTGTCATTGTTAAGGACATAACACTTGCAAACAAAGATCCTAAAATAGGATAAGTTTGGTTTTCTACCCTTCAAGATCTCATAGGGAGTCTTTTTGTGGCTTTTGGTGATAGAAGCCCTATTGATTATGTTGAAGTTGGTGACCGGGCGGTCTTGCGGTCTGGCTTGGCGGATTGATGGCCGCGCGATCTGGCGGTTTCCCTTCAGCGGTCTGGTTGCTGTGTGTTGCTGTCTATGGTCCATGCGGTCTAGCGGTTTGTCACTGGCAACTTGGAGACCGGGCGGTCTAGCGGTCTCACATGGCGATCTCTCTCTCTCTCTCTGACAGTTGCCGAGCGGATAGCCCTTCTGTCTAACCGTGCGGCTTGTGCGGTTTGTGTCTGTACAGTCCGCTTGTGTCATGTAATTTTTTAGTCCCACATCTTTTATTTGTATTCTCTCTTCTCTCCTCCATTCTATATAAGGGAGGCCATACCTTTGTAATAGATACCTTTTTCGGATAATAAAGTTTCAGTTTAAACCGCTTTCGGCTTGTTTTAGTTCGTTTCTCACATGGTATCAGAGGACTCGGTCCTTTCCTCCTGATTGTGAGCCCTCCCTGTCCGCGCGGTTTGCTTCGCCTGCTTGCGACCTATCCTAGCGGTCTCTTTCTCTCCTCTTCGTTGCCTTCGATGTGCGTGACCTCTTTGTTCCTGTGCTTAGTCGCCGCCCTTGTTCGCCGTGACCTGTTGCCCTGTTCGCCGCGTCCTGTTGCCTTGTGCCTTGTTTTGCCTGTTGCTTATGTTCGAGCGGACTGTCTTTTAGTCGCTCGACTTCTATCCCTCTGTGTAATACCCCTATCCGTCACATAGTATATAATAGTAGGTCCGGCCGGGGCCCGACGCAATATACTACGGACAGACCGGTTGGTTACGCATTGAAACCATTCAACCAATCACAACGTCCTACACAGCACCTAGCGGAAGCAATTATTAAGTTTCACAAATGAGAACCCTGCTAACATGAATGTCCACTATGCAAAAAGGATAGGAATGTTTAATACACGAATAATAGAAATGGCCTTAAGGCCTTACACAGTTTGCTTGACATAGAAGTGTTTTCATACTTCGGCTCGCAGGCCGGCCACACATGATAACAATGAAACACTCAAAATTATGCCTTCAAGGGCCGGCTCAGCAACTTGGGCTTTGGCCTGCTATTTTCCGTTCGGCTCCGCAGCACCTGCAAGCAACAAACCACCGCCCGGTGGCAAACAAAAGCAACGGTCAGCTATGCTGACCAAATTATAACGACCCCGCCCCAGAATTGAGGCGGCGATGCCCTTTCCCTGCACTTTATTAGTATAGGCAACAGTTAACAGTGTAATCACACTACATCACAGGCGTAGGATCGCACGGCCACACACCCCGTGCACTCAGGGCACCTACTCGATGAATCCGGTCAAAATCCGTGGCTACACCACCACCCCTTGGATGGCAAAACTCGTGAGCAATGTAGTCTTTCCGGTCTATGCCTAAGACTCGCACAACCATGCCAATGGCCAGTCTCTTTTTCAGATGTCTATCACCAAACCGCATAGCCCCAGGTCCGCGTCCACTTGCCCGTTGCTCACACTGCATAGTCACATTAAGACGTACGCGCGGGCCAAGCTTCTCCGGGATCCCAAAAATTCGATCACACAAGCACATTACCCAGTTATGTTCAAGTTGGCTCCCCGGCCACCTTGTTGGCAAAACCCGCTTTTGCCCAATTTTCCGGGTGCACCTTGGAGTTAGTCTCCAAGGCTCCCTGTTGCAATCTACCACGTAGAAAACCCGAAAAACGCCCAAACACCCGGAGTCTTCTCCGGTTCATATGCAATGCAACATCACCGATCCGGCTCTACTTGTCCGGATAGGCTTCACACACAATGCCTATGCCCGTTTTCGCATACGGACTCTATACAAGGGGGACTTTACATATCTACCCCAAGGAACGCTCCAACTCTTCGCTCACCCGCGAGAGAGGGCTTCCTATGCAAAGGAAAAGAGGGCTTCACATGCCCTAGGATGAGAAATCGTTACCCTTGCGTTCTTCCGCGGCGCCATGAAAAACTACGCGGTTGGAAAGCACCGCAACGGCATCGCCTTCGCGGATCTGAACTCGGATCGCGATTCGGAGCTCCGAAGCTCCACCGGCGGCCGGATCTTGGCCTTCCTCCTCCTCCTTGCTCTCCCCTCTCTCTAGACTTTAGAAAGAGAACCAAGGGGATGAAATGAGGGATTGCAAACCCTATTTCCGAGTTTAAACCGCCCGCATCCACCCCCAGCCGTCGGATCCCAAGCCAAGGAAATCGAACGGCTGCGATTCAGCCCAAATTTACAAAATTTGGGCCGAACACGGCCTGCGACACGCCCGTGTCCAGGGCCGTGTCGCCCATTCGCCGTCTCGACCGACGCGAAAACCAGCACACGGCATTCGACACGGCCTCCGACACGCCCGTATCGCATGTGACACGGCCGTGTCATGACCCGTGTCACGCCCCATGTGCAACTGCCAACACTTGCTTCCCGAGGAGGAAACAGCCTGCGACACGGCACCCGACACGCCCGTGTCACATGTGACACGCCCGTGTCTGTGACCGTGTCATGGCCCGTGTGCATGACTCAGAAAACTCCCTAGCGTGACACGCCCTGGGACACGTCCGTGTCCCAGGCTGTGTGCCTCAACTCGACGATCGCCGATCGTCAAAACGCCGACCACATGACCCGTGGCCAAACACGCCCGTGACACGCCCGTGACACGCCCATGTCACGCCCGTAATACGCCCATGTCACGCCCATGACACCTGCTCCAAAACCCAGACTGGGCTTAAAACGTCACCCGTCCCTCAATTGAGTTTTGGGGTGTTACAACTCTCCCCCTCTTAAAAGAATTTCGTCCACGAAATTACAAAAGGTGAGAAAACAGAAACTATCAGCAGTACTCAAACCGGAACAACTCCGGGTACACTTCCAACATAGAATTCTCTCACACCTAAGAGAGCTCCTCGCTATCGCAATTGACTCACTAGAGCACGACTATCCTGATCTCCTTGAGACAAAGTCGCTCGACTACACGGTCTCCAGAATGAACAGATTTGACCCTGGCTGTCAACCTTTCGTCCACCAAAACTTGATCACTCACGATCAATTTAAAAGGCTCTTGCACCGCCTCACCAAACCGCTCTAGAAATCTCAAGTGGTCCATGGTATACCGTGCTCAGCTTCCCCAAGCGTCGCTCCCGTGAAACACTCTTGAACGACTATAACTTCCAATCCGCCATCCGATTACTCCACATTCCGATACGTGGCATTAAAGTACTTAGTCTGCCTCTCCTGAGCGATTAACAAAGGTTCTCATAAGGTTCGCCCCAAAGGGGGTAATGTTTAACACCTCTTGCTTTAAACACAACTTCGTGTCGTCCGTTTCTAGCCTCGACAACGGCATGCCACGACTCCTACCAAAAAGGGCCTCAAAGGGCGCCATTTGTATGCTAGCTAAAGTTGTACGCAAACTTTACCAAAACAGATGGCCTTCCGACTGCTTCCCGAAGTCCAGAACGCACATGCGAAGCACGTCCTCCATCATCCTGTTGACCCACTCGGTCTGCTCATCCGTCCGCGGATGTAAGACTGGACTAAACTACAACTTAGTCTCCGGCACTTTCTGTAACTACGTCCAAATGTTGGGTGTAAAATGCCCATCTCGATCGCTCACAATGTCGCGGGGCACACCGTGCAGTCTAACTCTGTTATCCAAAAACATTTGCCAGTTACTCCGCCGAATTATCCCTCCTATGCGGAATGAAGTGCGACCCTAGAGTCAACACAACTACGATCACCCACACGACGTCGCTTCCCCACTGTGACTTTTGCAAACCATGCACACAGTCCAGTCGAACTTCCATTCAGAACTAGGCAAGGATTCGAGAATCCTCTCGGCTTTTGGCACTCCGCCTTGACTAAGGCGCACGCTGGGCACTTAGCCACAAACAACGTTACGACTCTCTTGAGCCTCGGCCACCAAAACAATTTCTTCAGATAACGACACAACTTCGTGCTTCCTAAGTAAGTTGAGTACTTGGTATAACACACCACAACTCCACTTATCAATTGCCCACGCTTGGGCCGCACAAACGGTTGTCTTTCCTTGGTAGCCCACCTACAACCGTCGATTTGAGATTTTGACCCACCGAGCCGCACCCATGATTTCCTTCATGCAGCTACACAAACCATAGTCTGCCAACTACGATCAGCCATGTCATACTGGACTTCCGACCAGTTCAAAATACGCTTCGACGCTAGTCTGCTTGTCAACGCAAGAGATAGCTAACTTCTCCACCTCCCAGGGCAACCTCTCAACATGAATCTACACCAGTTGGCTTGGGCGGGAGCCCTGCGTCTCAATGTACCCGCAACTACATTGCCTTACAACGACACCAAAATAATTTTCGAACGTATGGTCCCCCAGGACTCCATACATTTTATCAGACTCCTATGATCGGTACACACACCGATTTATGCGCCGTACGAGCAATGCCTCCACAGCTAAAGCGCAAAACACACGGCCGCTAACTCCAGATGGCGTGCCGGGAAATTCCTCTCGTGCTTTTACAGCTAACGCGAGCCATAAGACATAACATTACCACGCTGCAGCAGCACGCAGTCCAATCCACTGCCCAAGACAGCATTGTAGATCTCACGGCTTTTGGTTCCACTCGGCGAACTTAACACTGGCGCCGTGGTTGACCAACTCTTTAACCCTTCAAAGTTTGGGCGCACTCGCGCATCAAAACAACCTTTTAAACTTTTCCTTGATAACGTTGCGAGGGGTAATTCTATCTGCGGGAAGTCCCCTACGAAGCGCCTGTAGTAGTCGGCCACCCCAGAAAACTCTGGAATTACACTACCGAGACAACACAAGCCACTCTCGCATCGCGACTAACAACACTGGATCCGCGCTCACCCACTCTACCAACTATAGGACCGAGGAGCGCTACCAAGGATAACACAAGACTCGCGCTTGGAGAACTTGACGTATAAATAGTTCCTCCTTAGCGTCCCCAGAGCCAGAAGTAGGTATTCAGAAGTGATATTCTTTGCACTTTAAGTACACCAATGTGTCGTCGATGAAGACGATCACAACAATGGACTAGGTACTCCATGAACGTTCCGTTCATCCGGTCTATGAACACTGATGGCGTATTTGACTGCCAGAAAGGCATGATCGTAGACTCGGATTGCTCATTCCTCGTGCTCAATGCCGTCTTTGCGATATCACTTACCCTCATTCTAAGTTGAGGGTAACCGGACTTACGATCCACTATTGAGTCCACCGAAGACCCGACTAACTGATCAAATGATCATCGATCATTTGGATCTAGTACTTGTCCTATTCCTGCAAACTTATATAGCTTTCTGCAACAGATACACAATTTCAAGCTCCCGTCCTTCTTGGTAAAAGGACCGGTGCGCTCCAAGGCAACGAGCTTGGACGCACATACCCTTGCTCCATCAACTTTTCTAGTTGAACCTTTAACTCCGCTATCACCTTAGGCATCAGCCTATAAGGAGAGCGTGACATAGGTTTGGCACCTGGCATAACTCAATCATGGAGTTGATCTCTCGCTACGGTGGGGCGCCAGGGAGATTATTCGGGAACACATTGGGATACACACAAACCACTGGGATACTACCCAGAGTGGACTTAGGCATTACAGCCTCCACTAATGTGAAGAACAGCTCTGCGCCAGCACGAACTGTCTTGACCACCGGGAGGGCAGACGTCAGTGTCCTGCTCGATCCCTTCAGTTCCACAAACGTTGTCTCCTGCACAACACCCAGCTAGGTCACTTTACGGTTGCAAACAGTAAAAGCCCTCTGCCCTGAAAGCCAGTTAATACCAATTATGACGTCGAACTCTACTAGCGGCAATAACGACGCTAGCAAGTCGAATCCTTGACTTTCAAAAAGACTCTTACCACCAAGACTGAATCTCTGCGCGCACTGGACGACTACTGGGTAATAACCCATCCGGATTGCCAAGATTCCAAAATAAAGCCTAGAACTTCAAGTTCTAAGTAAACACACATAAGGCAAGAAGCAAGGTTGTTAACAATTAAACCATACCTGACGACCCGACGGTCGGCCACATGGCCTCTTGCTGGACAAGGATGTTCACTCCCGGTTGGGCCGGAGTAAACAGCGATACGGCGGACGCCACCGCCTTGCCTTTCTCTTTAGATATCGACCCTGACTTCTTTTTGGACATTGGGCGTCCACTCCAACAATCCCGGGCATAGTGCCCCGGCTTTCCACAAACAAAGCATGCATCCGGGGTTTGAACTGTAGTCGCTCCGGATGTGCAAGAGGAAGGGACTAGCCCCAACCTCCTAGCCTTCTTATGCCACCTACGGTACCCAGATTTTGAGGTTGGCATTTTGAACATCGTTTCCTTTGCCATAGCATCTTCAACTGCTCCTGCCAAAACTTTCCTTGTCTTCTGAGCACTCTCCCAAAACTCTCTGGCGAGATGCCCTTTCTTGCCACAAGAATAACAATTGAGGGTAGTTCGGGTAGTAGATGACCCAGCCTCCTTTCTCGGCATCTTTCGATAGACAGTCCTTATAGGATCTCTAGGGGTTGGTACCCTATCCACTGGTACTTGGTGAGTTTTCCCCAACTCCACCTCCAAAGCTCTAGCCGACTCCACCAAAGCTCGGAATCCCAATAACTTTGGTCCTAGCAGTAGGATACGCAACTCGCTGCGCAGACTGTTATAAAATCTATCAACTATAGATTGCTCGCTTTCCCATTCAAAGCCTGGGTAGTGCCTTAACATAAGGAACATCTGCAAATATGCGTCAACTGAATGCGCTCCCTGCACCACAGTCATGCTCATCTGCTTCTCTAAATGACCTCCAAATGCCCTTTGCTCCAACATACCGCCCGATGTTGGGGCCATCTCAGGGACAAAGGGTTGCACATTACTCCCATGTTGTGCGTTGGTAACAGCGAATACCGCTTCAACCACCCTTCTTATGGTTTCCAAAGACGTAGGGGTCTCAGGAACGTTACTTGGTGCCGTACTTTGCTCAGCAAACGTGTGTTCAGACTGCCACGCTCCACTTCCGAACACCTATAGCCGTTCAAAACACCATAAGTGACTGAACAAAATTGCAAAAAGCAATTATAGGAACACGCAGGTTCCTCAAACATGTGTATTTTCATTCCTAAGTGGACATTCATGGGTTCTTTTCATGTTATAACGATGACGCACACACATGTGCTCACCACCCCTTAAAGTGAATTCGTCCACAAATTCATTTAAGCTTGACCGAAACCAGTAGTCTGATACCAATTTGTAACACCCCTATCCGTCACATAGTATATAACAGTAGGTCCGGTCGGGGCCCGACGCCATATACTACGGACAGGCCGGTTGGTTACGCATTGAAACCATTCAACCAATCACAACGTCCTACACAGCACCTAGCGGAAGCAATTATTAAGTTGCACAAATGAGAACCTATTAACATGAATGTCCACTACGCAAAAAGGATAGGAATGTTTAATACACGAATAATAGAAATGGCCTTAAGGCCTTACACAGTTTGCTTGACATAGAAGTGTTTTCATACTTCGGCTCGCAGGCCGGCCACACATGATTACAATGAAACACTCAAAATTAGGCCTTCAAGGGCCGGCTCAGCAACTTGGGCTTTGGCCCGCTATTTTCCGCTCGGCTCCGCAGCACCTGCAAGCAACAAACCACCACCCGGTGGCAAACAAAAGCAACGGTCAGCTATGCTGACCAAATTATAACGACCCCGCCTCAGAATTGAGGCGGCGATGCCCTTTCCCTGCACTTTATTAGTATAGGCAACAGTTAACAGTGTAATCACACTACATCACAGGCGTAGGCTCGCACGGCCACACACCCCGTGCACTCAGGGCACCTACTCGATGAATCCGGTCAAAATCCGTGGCTTCACCACCACCCCTTGGATGGCAAAACTCGTGAGCAATCTAGTCTTTCCGGTCTATGCCTAAGACTCGCACAACCATGCCAATGGCCAGTCTCTTTTTCAGATGTCTGTCACCAAACTGCATAGCCCCAGGTCCGCATCCACTTGCCCGTTGCTCACACCGCATAGTCACATTAAGACGTACGCGCGGGCCAAGCTTCTCCCGGATCCCAAAAATTCGATCACACAAGCACATAACCCAGTTATGTTCAAGTTGGCTCCCCGGCCACCTTGTTGGCAAAACCCGCTTTTGCCCAATTTTCCGGGTGCACCTTGGAGTTAGTCTCCAAAGCTCCCTATTGCAATCTACCACGTAGAAAACCCGAAAAATGCCCAAACACCCGGAGTCTTCCCCGGTTCATATGCAATGCAACATCACCAATCCGGCTCTACTTGTCCGGATAGGCTTTACACACAATGCCTATGCCCGTTTTCGCATACGGACTCTATACAAGGGGGACTTTACATATCTACCCCAAGGAACGCTCTAACTCTTCGCTCACCCGCGAGAGAGGGCTTCCTATGCAAAGGAAAAGAGGGCTTCACATGCCCTAGGATGAGAAACCATTACCCTTACGTTCTTCCGCGGCGCCATGAAAAACTACGTGGTTGGAAAGCACCGCAATAGCGTCGCCTTCACGGATCTGAACTCGGATCGCGATTCGGAGCTCCGAAGCTCCACCAACGGCCGGATCTTGGCCTTCCTCCTCCTCCTTGCTCTCCCCTCTCTCTAGACTTTAGAAAGAGAACTAAGGGGATGAAATGAGGGATTGCAAACCCCATTTCCGGGTTTAAACCGCCCGCATCCACCCCCAGCCGTCGGATCCCAAGCCAAGGAAATCGAACGGCTGCGATTCAGCCACAATTAACAAAATCCTGGCCGAACACGGCCTGCGACACGCCCGTGTCAAGGGCCATGTCGCCCATTCACTGTCTCGACCGACGCGAAAACCAGCACACGGCATTCGACACGACCTCCGACACGCCCGTGTTGCATGTGACACGGCCGTGTCACGACCCGTGTGCAACTGCCAACACTTGCTTCCCGAGGAGGACACGGCCTGCGAAACGGCACCCGACACGCCCGTGTCACATGTGACACGCCCGTGTCTGTGATCGTGTCATGGCCCGTGTGCATGACTCAGAAAACTCCCTAGCGTGACACGCCCTGGGACACGCCCGTGTCCCAGGCCGTGTGCCTCAACTCCACGATCGCCGATCGTCAAAACGCTGACCACATGACCCGTGGCCGAACACGCCCGTGTTACGCCCGTGACATGCCCGTGTCACGCCCGTGACACGCCCGTGTCATGCCCGTGGCACCTGCTCCAAAACCCAGACTGGGCTTAAAACGTCACTCGTCCCTCAATTGAGTTTCGGGGTGTTACACTCTGCTTGATTCTGCGGCTTGGTCGTGGCTTTCCTAGCCGCTGGTGTCTGACATCGTGACCGCTGCAGATCTTCTTCTTCTTAACTGCGCGGATTGTTTCCTAACCGTGCGGCTTGTTGCCTTCTGCGGCTTGGTCGTGGCTTCTCTGGCCGCTGGTGTTTGACATTATGACCGCTGCAGTTCTTCTTCTTCCTTACCGTGCGGCTTGTTGCCTAACCGCGCGGCTTCCTGTTGTTTGCTCCTATGGCTCTTTCTGATGGTTCTACTGCCACCACTCCTGCCACAACCCCTATCGCCAATCCGGCTCCGCCTCTCCCTCCTACTCCTTTCGGGAACCTTGGCACCATTTCCAAACTAGTCGGCTCCAACTACTCGGATTGGAGCGTCTCTTTCACCTTTTTCCTTCGCTCGCAACACAAATGCCACCATCTCGTTGATGACCCTCCTCCTACCACTTCACCTCTCTTTGATGACTGGGATGCGAGTGACGCTCTTGTGCGTACTTAGCTCGCTAACAGCCTATCTGATGAGTGCCTTCCCATCATCCATCATGATAAGACAGTCAAGGCCGCTTGGATTAATCTGGCCGCCCTGTACTCCAAAGGGGCTCAGACGTCCCGCATCTATACATTGTATGCGGACCTCTTTGCCCGACCTTCCTTGTCTCTTGCTGCCACCTACCAACAGGTTCAGGCCCTTGGGGCTGAGATTCTTCAAAATCGCCCCTTTTCTGCGGATTTGGCTCAACAACACAAGCACTTCCAGGAGCTTCTGGTTGTGTGTTATCTGCTCTAGCTTCCTGATACTTATTACATAATCCGCCAGCAAATTCTGGGTGAGACAGAATCTCCTACCATAGATGCCACCGCTGCCCGCATCGCCGCTGTCACCTCTCTCCTTCAGCGCCCGCTTCTGCCCGCTCCTTCTTCACCAGACCTCTATGTTAATAAAACTCAGCGGAGTGGCTCTGGTAACCGCAGTCACCAGTCTGGCGTACGTATTTCTTCTCGCTATCTCTGCTCTCACTGTGGTCGCACCGGACATACTTCAGATCGCTACTGGATAAAGCATCCCCATCTTTGCCCCTCCGGTGACTCCTCCGCCTCCTCTTCCAAGCCGTTTGCTTCTGTGGTCACATCATCAGGTAGTGCCCACGTGGTGACTCAAGGTAAATGGCTTATTGACTCTGGTGCAACTAATCACATGACAGGCAATCCTCAATGCTTCTCTCTCCTCGAACAACATGATTGGTTCCCCCGGTCCTCGTTGCAGATGGTTCTCCCTCCACGGTTCATGGGTCGGGAGTGGTTCATATTACTCCGTCCCTTCGTCTAGCGGACACTCTCTATGTGCCCAAGTTTCCGTGCAATCTATTGTCGGTTACCTCTTTATGCAAGCAGCTTCAGTGTTCTGTGACGTTTACTCCGACTTCTTGTTCTTTTAAGGATCCGAGCTCCCAGCGGACGATTGCTACTAGGACTGAGAGCGGCGGCCTCTACTTCCTCGACAACGTTTCCGCTTTGTCCGCCTTCTATTCTTCTTGTACGGATCTTTTCCAATGGCATCTCCGTCTCGGTCATCCTCCACCACGGCTTCTATATCAGCTTCTACCCCACCTCCCACCCTCCAGTACTCCTCTCAACTGCGACGCTTGTCAACTTGGCAAGCATCACCATCCCTCCTTCCCTCCGAAAAAAGGTCGGGGCTCCACTCGTCCTTTCGATCTAGTGCACTCCGATGTCTGGGGACCTGCTCCTACTCTCACCATTGGTCGGGGTAGTTCTTATTTTGTAACTTTCATTGATGATTTTTCTAGATGTACTTGGGTGTATCTCTTACGAGATCGCTCTGAACTTTTTGATGTATGGCTCTCCTTTTATCATTTAATTAAAAATCAGTTTGGTGTTTATATTAAAACATTTCTCTCTGACAATGCTAAAGAATATTTGAGTTATGTTTTTTCTTCTTTTTGTGTACAACATGGAATTATTCATCAGACGAGCTGTGTTTATACATCCCAGCAAAATGGGGTGGCTGAACGCAAAAACTGTCACCTCCTCGATGTCGCTCGCACATTGATGACTCAGATGCATGTCCCTCGCTCATATTGGGGCTATGTTGTTCTCCTTGCCTGCTACCTCATCAATCGCATTCCTTCCTCAGTTCTCCACGGGAAAACCCCATTCTCCATACTGTATCCAGGCAAGGAGCCTTTTCCTCTCGCTCTCTGAATCTTTGGGTGCACTGAATTTGTGCATGCCCCGTATGCCACTCGTGATAAGCTCTCCCCTCGCTCCACCAAATGTGTCTTTCTGGGGTACTCCACCACTCAGAAAGGCTACTGTTTCTTTTACCCTGTTCTTCGTAAGCAGTTCATCTCCGTTGACGTTACCTTCTTCGAGAATGCCTCCTACTTCTCGGATGACTCCTCATCTTTTCCCCAAGCTTCCTCTTCTCTTCCCCCAGTCTCTGATTCTCTTGTTATTCCCTTCGTTCCCTTGTCTCCTCCTGCGATATCCACCCATGCTCCATATTCGTCCATTCCTCTATCTCCGCCTCAATCTCCCTCATCTCCACTGTCGTCGCTCTCTCCTCCCAGGCCATCTCTCTCTGCCACGGATGCTCTGGATGCCGAGGAACCCGACGACCTGGATCTTCCTGTAGCTCTTCGCAAAGGGGTGCGGACGTGTACCCTACACCCCCTTATTGTTGTTGTTACATATAATCGTCTTACTTCTTCTCGCAGGGCCTTTGCGCTGGCTATCTCTGCCACTGCCACTCCTCATTCCTACCAGGAGGCCCTTGCTATTCCTCACTGGAATATGGCCATGGATGAGGAAATGGCGACCCTGACGGAGCGAGGTACCTGGACTCTTGTTCCTCCTCCCTTCGGTACTGAGGTTGTTGGCTATCGCTGGGTCTTTGTGGAAAAATTTAGCCTGGATGGCGTTGTGGACCGTTATAAGGCTGGTCTTGTTGAAAAGGGCTTTACTCAGACCTATGGGGTTGATTACTTTGACACCTTCTCTCCCGTGGCTAACCTCAGCACTATACGGGTCCTTCTCTCTGTGGCGGTCAATAAATATTTGCCGATTTCCCAGTTGGATGTTAAGAATGCCTTCCTTTATGGTGTTCTTCTGGAGGTCGTCTACATGTAGCAACCTCCTGGGTATGTTGCTCAGGGGGAGACACGAGTATGCCGGCTGAAGAAGGCAATCTATGGTCTCAAGCAGAGCCCTCGAGCTTGGTTTGACAAGTTCAGCAGCATTGTGGCGGCCGTTGGTTTTTTGCGCGCAGCTCTGCCGATCACTCTCTATTTATTCGCAAAACCTCGTCGGGGCTGGTGGTTCTTGCTGTGTATGTTGATGATATTCTTCTCACTGGCGATGACCATGAAGGGGTAGCCTTGACAAAGCGGCATCTTCGTCAACATCTGGTCACAAAAGATATGGGCTCCCCGAAGTAATTTTTGGTGATCAAAATCTCTCGAAAGCCCAACTCCTTAGTTCTCTCCCAGCGTAAGTATGCCCTTGACCTTCTAAAAGAAGCAAGATTGACTGGAGCCAAACCTGCCCGATACCCTATGGCTATTGGAGAAGACAAAACCTGGGTAGATGATTCACCTCTTCTTTCAGATACTACGCGGTACAGGCATCTAGTTGGCAAGCTCATATATCTCACAGTGACCAGGCCCGACATTTCCTATGTTGTAGGCAAGGTGAGTCAATTCATGCAAGCACCCAGGGAGTGCCATCTTTAGTCCGCCTTGCGGATCTTGGAGTATGTCAAAGCAGCCCCTGGGAAAGGATTACTCTTTCAGAAGAATGGTCATCTGAGGGTTGAAGCATACTCAGATGCGAGTTACGCTGATGACAAAGGGGATCGCAAGTCTACCGTCGGTTTCTGCACCTTTATTGTGGGAAATCTGGTAAGTTGGAAGAGCAAAAAGCAGTCTGTTGTTTCCAGGTCCAGTGCTGAAGCAGAGTATCGGAGTATGGCATTGACCACATGTGAGTTAAAATGGCTACGGGCTCTCATGCTGGATTTAGGAGAGGTTTACAACCATCCTCTACCTATGTTCTGTGACAACAAGGCTGCCATATACATCTCCAAAAATCCAGTCTTCCATGAAAGAACCAAGCACATTGAGGTCGACTGTCATTTCATTCATGAAGAGATTTTGAAGGACCAAATTTGCACTCCCTTCGTCACTTCTGATAAAGAGCTGGCTGATATCTTCACCAAGCCAGTATCCGCCTCGTTTTTCCATATTTGTGAAAAGCTGGGCATGATCGATATATATGCTCCATCTTGAGGGGGAGTGTTGAAGTTGGTGACCGGGCGGTCTGGCTTGGCGGATTGATGACCGCGCGGTCTGGCGGTTTCCCTTCAGCGGTCTGGTTGCTGTGTGTTGCTGTCTATGGTCCAAGCGGTCTAGCAGTTTATCACTGGAAACTTGGAGACCAGGCGGTCTAGCGGTCTCACATGACGATCTCTCTCTCTCTCTCTGACAGTTGACGAGCGGTTAGCCCTTCTGTCTAACCACACGGCTTGTGCGGTTTGTGTCTGTACAGTCCGCTTGTGTCATGTAATTTTTTAGTCTCACATCTCTTATTTGTATTCTCTCTTCTCTCCTTCATTCTATATAAGGGAGGTCTTACCTTTGTAATAGATACCTTTTTCGGATAATAAAGTTTCAGTTTAAACCGCTTTCGTCTTGTTTTAGTTCGTTTCTCACAGATCACATAACATACAGTATTTACTTCCTCAGCACAGAAATATTATGGGAGAGAAGTGTCACTCAATAGAGTTCTACCCGCCTCAATCAGTGTTCTCATCTTCCTTTCAGCAATACCATTTTGCTGTGATGTTCTAGGTGAGAAGAATTCTTGGAAAATCCCAAATTCTTCACACAGTCTTGTCATACTCTCAGATTGAAATTCTGTACCATGGTCACTTCTGATTTTGACCACTGTACTGTCAACTTCATTCTGAATTTGCTTGACAAAACTATATAAAACACTTGGGGTTTCTGATTTTTGTCTCAGAAAGAACACCAAGGAATATCTAGAATAGTCATCTACCACCACAAAAGTGTAGACCTTCCTAGCTAGACTATGAACTGGCATAGGACCAAATAGATCCATATGTAAGAGGTATAGACACCTCACTGAATCCTTGTTTTCAAGGCTATGATTGGAGGATTTTGTCTGCTTGCCTTTTTGACAAGCTGAGCATATCCCATCCTTTATACACTTAACTTTTGGACCATACCTTACTAACTCTTTGCTAAAGAGTTGGCCAATTGTTTTGTAGTTAAGATGGGCCAGCCTCTTGTGCCATTTGACACAATGAGAGGCTCTCTCATCAGCTACAAGACAAATAGGAGAAACATTGTTCTCACACTCAAAGTTAAGACAGTACACATTTCTTTTTCTATATCCTATCAATATGACCTTTTGATCACTTAATATTTCGATATGACATCCATTCTTAATAAATGAAATGTCATATCCTAAATCACTCAGCTGACTTATGCTTATAAGGTTGTGTTTCAAACCCTTCACATAGGCCACTTGAGTGATAGTAATCTAGTTATTAGAAATGTTACTAAATCCTTTGATGATTCCTTTTTCAGAACCACCAAAGATTACTTTAGACCCATTTATGATAGATAAGTACTCCTTCAGCAACCCCCTTGTTCCAGTCATATGCCTGGAGCATCCACTGTCCAAGTACCATATAGGGGCATGGTAACTTGGACTCACCTGCAATAAAGAATTACCTCCCCTTAGATCCCAAATAAGTCTTGGGTCCTTAATTCAAGTTAGCTTCATACTTAAAAAATCTACCTGCTGCTCTTCTAACAGATAGACTATTGTTCTTCCTGACACTGTGCCAGTAATCTAAGGCATAATGGTCTGTCTTGCCACAACACCAGCATTCATACTTGTTGTATCTATTTTTAGATACATTCTTGGTAGTCTGGTTGACAGTAAATCTTTTGTTTTGTGCTGGTACTACTGCAGCTACACCCACTATTTTCTTAAGAATATGGGGTTTATGGACATGGGCTGCCTTATTGACATAAACACCCTTGTCATTCAGAACTTCAGTCTTACTATGACCATGAGTATTCTCAAGGTCATACTTGTAAGAAGGCACTTGTACCTTTCTAAAGACTACAAGGACTTTAAAGTTCAGTGGCTGGATTGAGGCTTTGCCCTTTCTCTTAAATTGGACAGCCCTGGTGTCACCTTTATAGCCTATTCTAGCCTTACCCTTTTGAGCCACAAACTCATCAATTAAGGGTAAAACTGATTTTGGCTTGGAATAACTAGCCACCAAATCTTTTTCCTTTTGAAGTCTGGCTTCCAGACTTTTAATTAGATCATTTTTGTATGTTATTGTGCCCATCTGAATAACAGTTATAGTTTTCAGTTTGGCAATCTCATTCATTTTTTGATCCAACTCTTTCTCTAACTCAGATGCAGCCATCTTATGATCTGCAATTTCCTTAGCCTGAGTTTTGGCCAGATTTTTGCTTTTCTTTAGTGTCTGCAACAAGTCCCCATATTCATCTATCAGCTGATGAATATCACCTTCAGACTCAGACCCATCCACATCACTTGATGCAGATGTAGCTGACTCTGTACCAGTACTACAATCTGAATTTTTAGAAATATATTATACCTTACTAGGACCAGGCTGATCCTGACACTTTTCTTCTTCTAACACAGCCATCAGTCCCATACACTGATGGTCTTCTTGTTCATAGATAGAGTTCAGCACTTGCATAAACTCATCTTCTTCATCTGCTGCATATAGACCAATGTATGGCTCAGCTTCAGATTCAGACTCTGAAGATGATTGGTCTGTCAAGCTCTTCTCCTTCTTGGCAACAAAGGATTTCTCCTTCTTGCTCTTTTGATGAGTTTTCTTTTTATTAGCAGACTCCTTTCTTTTTTCTGGACACTCAGCCACAACATGTCCAGGCATATTACAGCAGTAGCAAACTATCTTTGATGTTGTAGATTTGTTAGGCTTAGACCTGCTCATGTCCTTCCTAGATGACTTCCTCTTTTGATAATAGTCATCCACAGACTGAGATGTGGAGGGCCTAGACATCCACTGCTTCTTCTTCAGGAATCTCTGAAACTACCTTGTGAAGGCAGCAAAGTCTTTATCTGAGTCACTGCTATCATAACTTTCGTTGTCTGAATTATCTGAAGTAATTTAAACAACTATCTCAGGAGGTGATGGAGACATCCTCCTATTATTCCTAGTGGCTTCCACCTTGAGGGCCACAGACATTTCTATATGCTCCCCTTTTGCACTTTTCTCTTCCTCTTTCCTAGCCATCAGCTGCATCTCATATGAAGACAATTTTCCAAATAAAGTTGGAGGAGAGATATCTGCAAGTTTGGCCACTTCCCTAATGACACAAATCTTAGTGTCCCAATCCTTTGTCAAGGATCTTAGGAATTTATCATTCAGTTCATATGTACTGAAGATCCTTCCATAGGACATCAGCTTATTTACTATTCTATAGAACTTTTTATAACACTCAGTTATACCATCTGACTTTCCTTGTCTGAAACTCTCATATTCCTGGTTCAGCATAGATTTTTTATCTTGTCTGACTTCTTCAGAACCCTCCATGTAGAATATCAAGGTGTCCCACATTTCCTTGGAGATCTTGCAGTGAATCAAATTTTGAAAGGTTGAATCATCTATGGCACTTACTATGATATTCTGGGCTCTTTTATCCATAGTTGCCAGGATGATCTCTTCCTTAGTCATTTCTGAAAAATCCTTAGGAGTTCTTTGATTTTCATCTAGAACTGATAACTACATTGGAATATAAGGACCTTCCATTAATATAATGTAGATCCTTGGATCAGAGGCCTCCATAAAAAGTCTCACCCTTTCTTTCCATATTCAAAATATCTTTTTCCGACATATGGGTAATTTCATAGAACCTAGTTCCTTATGATTTTCTCCTGAACCCATTTTCTTGATCTTGAATCTGCCTTATGGATCTTACTCAGACTGTTATGTCCTTCTTTGAGCAACCTCTCTCTGATACCACTTGATAGAATTGATTTCAAGATAACCCAAACAACTAGAGGGGGGCGGTGAATAGGTTCTTTTCTTTTTTTTACTTAAGGCAGAATAATATTTCAGTTCTTTAAATAGAATCTAATTATTCTACAGCTATCACAGCACTGAATTCACAATCACACACACATCACAGATTGCACACAGGTTTGAAAGTGAGGGTAAGATCTATCTTAACTCTAGAGGGGGGTGAATAGAGTATTTTAAAGTAAATTTACAATTTAAAAATTGCACTGCAGTAAAGGCTTAATTTATGTATAAGTGTAAGGTGCTTTGATGTAGAAATAAAACTAAAGCAGTAAAATAAAAACCACAGTACACAGCAGAGAATAAGCACAAGAAACCAGAAGACACAAGGAGCTATAGTGGTTCCCAAAAAACCTGGGTACATCCACTCTTCTACCACCCTTGGTAGGAATCCACTGCAGGATGAGGTGATCAGGTGTCCTGGGCACCAATGAGCTTTTGATAAGGTGCTCAAAAACCAAACTAGATTTTTTCATCAGGTGTCTTGCCACCACCACTGAGTTTTGACAAGGCTCTAAGAACCAGAATCAAAACTTTTGAAGGGAGTCTTGATAACCCTTTTACAGCAGGAAAAGAAAAAGGAAGAGGTGAAGTTGTCTTCTTTGTCTCAATCACTGAGAGAAGACTTAGTGGATTGATTGTGTTGTCAAAGCTCCCCCTGAGATGTAGATGGTTCAGAGATGAGAGCTTTGTTAGGGTGATAGGCCTTCAGAAGCTTCATATCTCCAGCAGAAGATGATTTCAGTAGAGGCTGAAATGTGAGTTGTCTGGAGTCTTTGAAGTTGAAACTATGAACACTTTACAGTATGTTAATGTTCAATCAAACTCTTCAGGATTTATCACTTGATTTTCCTCTGAGTTTTTCTAACTATCTGTGTATGTCTGTATTGAGTGATAGATAGATTGATTGTTTTTTTTCTTGATCTGCTGTAGGATGTTTTATTCTTTGATGATCCTTTGTCCAAGATAGCCGTTAGCAGGCAATAAATGTCTTCCATAAATGTTTTGTCTTCAGGAGGAAAGTCCAATAGACATTCTCGGAGAAATCCCTTGAAACTTGCTCCAGAATAAATGAAAACGGCTAGCAAATCTCTTGAAATAAATGCTGAGAGAATTTGAAAAACATTACAAAAGCTGACTGAATTTGAATCCTCAAAGTCATCGATCTCTCAAAAAAACATCGATCAGAGCTCTACGATCGTCGACCTGAGCTCAGAGATTGGATTGAACATCAGACAGAAAATGTCGACCTGAGCTCTACGATTGTCGAACTGAGCTCAGCGACTTGGAAACAAGCTGAAGGCAGATCGTCGATCTAAGCTCGAAGATCGTCGACCGGAGTTCGACGACTTAGCAGAGTTAAGCTCAGAGAGCGTCGAACGGAGTTCGACGTTTCGTCGACCTGAGCTCGACGACCACTGTCTTTGCCTCAGCTCTAAGTCTTGAACAATGAATGGTCCTGGGGGCAGCTTCAAACCTATGTTTTAAGCCCTAGACTCATTCTAACTTGACCTTTTCAACTATACATCTAGGTCAAACTGATTTCCTAAAAACATAGTGATCCTTGCCCAAATTAGTAATAGGGTGTTCCAACAATCTCCCCCTATTTGGGTTAGGATTACTATTTACATAGCTCATAAATAAATACAAAAGCAAATACAGACAAGCAAAAAGAATTAAAGCAACAGAGCAGAACAAGCAGCATAGCAGCATTCAGATAGAACATCAGCAAGTGTTTTAAAAAGAATGAACTGTCTGCTTACAGAGATCACTTCTTTTCACTTCCTTTCTTAAACAAGATTTCCCTGTTGGGATTGAGAGCTTCTTTCTTTGACCTTCTGTCATCCTCTGCACCTAAGGAGGTTTGAGATCTTGCCCTGGGAACCACAGCCTCAGGATGCAGTTTCATGTAATCCACTGGGTCAAAGAACTTCCTTGAGGCATATCTTTCCAATTCTGCTTTTCTTTGCTCTGGCAAGGTAGTGATGTTGGAGGTGTATTTTCCTTGCTCTTTGGCCTTCTTCAACTGATCTAAGGCAGCAAGTCTTTCATCCTAGCAGTCCAAGATAAAGGATTGTTCTCTGGATCTTCAAAAGGGATTGCAGGTTCATATCTATTAAAGGTTTCTGAAGCAGCAGCAGTCCTTGCATCAACAGTTTCTCTGAGCTTATAAGGGAAAGGACCTTGAGATGAGTCCAAATGCCTTTGTCCTTCCCTTTGATGTCTTGATTGAATCCTGTGATCTCTCTGATTACCTCTGTATTGTCCCCTTCTGGACTGATAACCTCTTTGATATTGCCCTATGGGATGATATCTTTGTGAAGATTGGGAGGGGCTTTGCTTTGGAGCAGAGGTTAGAGAAGCTGAGCCTCCACCTGATCCTGAATTTGGAGGAGGAGGAGGAGGAGGAGGAGGAGGCTGAAATTGGGATGAACCTTTCTTATACTTATCAAACTTTCTTTTCTTCTTCATGGCCTTTAGTTGGTTTTTAGAATATTGCATCCATGGTTCAGTTATCTGGCAATCATGTAGAATATAGTAGGGTATATCATTAGCATCCTTGGCCTTAGCAGGAGGGACCTTCATCATGGCCTTGCTTCTTGCTTTCCTTTTCTTTGCAATAGTACCAAAAGAATCATCAGATTCTGTATTGAAATGATCACTTTCAGAACTTTGAGGTCTGTCATACAAATCATCTATACTTTTGATATATTCTTCTTGAACTTTGGATTTCTCAGAAACAACAGGGGCAGGAGGTGTTGATACAACAGCAGAAATCTCAGCAGTACTCTCAACAAGATCAAATGAGATAGCAGGAGTCTCAGATACTTGCACTTCCAAAAATTTGGCCAATTCTTCATCAGCAGAATTATCAATAACAGTAGGCAAATCAACAGGCAGCATTTCAATGTCTATAGAACCAGCAGATATAACATCAGCAACAACATCAGTACAAACAGAAACAACAACATCCACAACCTTAAAAGAGTCTATATAAGATGCAATCAGACTGGGATCACATTCTAAAATAGGCACAATGGCCTTAGTAATGTCTTCAATTTGCTGAACTGGTGAAAATCTTTTGTGAAGAGAATCAAAATCACTCAACAGTGACCTGAGGTCCACTATAAACATTGGAACTGGAGCAGCAGCAGCAGGCACTTCTTCAGGTTCATGAGCTTCATGAGGCATCTCCCCCTAGCTTGATGCAGGCAGGGCTGGATCAAGGCACCCTAATGAAAGAATTGCCTGAGGAGAGGAGAGAGCTGACAGTCTGTTAGATAGCTCCTGGATAGAGTTTAGGAGTGGAGCCAAGGAGGTCTCCAGCAAGGCTACTAGCTTGGGGGCCAGTATCCTATAAAGCCTATCTGCTAGACCAGAAAGATCCACTTGCTCAAGGGATACTTGAGTAGAGGTGAAAGAAGATGTGGCTGGAACTGATGGAATGGCTGCATGAGGTGAGGATGAGAATGGAGGGATGGATGGCTGAGATATTGGGATGGTGAAGATAGATGATATAGGTGTGGAGATGGATGGTGAGAAAGATGGTTGATCAAGGATGTCATTGAGGAGCTGTTGGTAAGAGGAGGATGATGGAGGCTCAAGAGGTGAGGAGGGGGAAACATCCATGAAGGAGTCATCCACAATGGTGAAAGATGGTATGGAAGAGTCAATGGATGGATAGTAATACAAAGGATGTAATGGTTATGAGGTGGTGGCTGGAGGAGGAGAAATAGGTGATGAAATTGTGATGGGGGATGAGATGGCTGATTGGATGGTTGATGAGGAAGGTAAGGCAGAAACAATAGGAGGAGGAGAAGGAGGAGCAGAGGAGGAGGCAGGCAGTCTCTCAATGAGGGCAAGTGTTGCTGCAGGGGAAGAGACTGAAGCAGTCCTTGTGCCTGAAGCAGATGTTGCTGCATCAGCCCTGTTAGGGTTGATAATCTGCCTGTCCCATTTGCTGAAAAGGGCACAGGTGAGCCTTTTGGATGCATTGATGTGCATACCATTTGAAACCAATAAATCAGGACACCTGGAATGAAAGAAAACCCCTAGAATCCTTCTAAAGAATACACAACCTTTGTTGATTTTCTTCTTGAGCAAGTCAAAGAAGATAGACCCCCAATCCAAATGTTTCTTGTCAACAATAGCTCCCATTAAGCAGAACTGATACCTTGAGATGGTATCATGAGCTGAGTGCTTTGCTAGAAGCACTTTTCCCACAATATCAGCCAGAAATTGAAATTCAATTGACAAATTCTTTTTCAAAAGCTTATTAGGGTTCACAGCAGAGTGACCCATTCGATCTAACAATGAATCATATTCCTCTCCAGACAAATCAATGGAGTCATTCCCAGTACTTAAGGTGAATACTTCTGTCAAAAGATTAGGGGACAATGGTACCTTAGTCCCGTTGATCGTGCCGACAATAGTATTTTCATTCTCAGTTATTGCAGTAAAAATCCATTCCTTTATTTCATCTGCTGCAATCTTTATTCTGGTGGTCATCAACTGAACTAACTGCTGTTCGCGGAAAAGATTCGGAATATCTTTGAACCACTGATCGCTACCATCGAAGGAGTTCATATCTATGCCAAAACCTGTATCAAATTTCATTTTTGAAAGAGCGGCGACCGACACTGCCATCTGTACCTGCAAAGATTCAACAAACACGACCAAGTGTAGAGAGTTTGGAGGGAAAGAGAAAAATTTGCAGAGAGTATGAAAGCGTAAACGACGAACGGCGGCCGAAAAATGATTTTATATTAGGTTTCGACACGAAAAAGGAAGGATCGTCGATCTCCGTTCGACGATCAGGACTCCTAAGGGAAGCGGAAAGGTCTTCAACATCGTAGATCTCAGTTCGACGATCTAGAGAACGTCGAGCTCAGTTCGACGATCGAAGGCCTGAAAGAGATAGTATACAACTATCTGACAAGCTCTGAACTCCGGTCGACGTTTTGGGAAAACGTCGATCTCCGTTCGACGTTTTTCTGGGGAAAACGTCGAGCGCAGTTCAGAGACAGAAACTATCCTAAAGACACAAAAAGAAATGAGTTTTTAGCCTAATCATGGTCTGTTTTTAGCTTTTCAAAATCTTGTAATTTATTTTAGGCTTCCTCCATCTAACATGCCTAACTGATTGAGGAAGAAGTTGTGTTTCTTTTCATCCAAAGGCTTGGTGAAAATATCTCCCCTTTGCAAATCAGTTGGGATATATTGAAGTTCAATTTTATTTTTCTCAACATTATCCCTTAGAAAATGATGCCTAATTTCTATGTGTTTTGTGCTACTATGGAGGACTGGATTTTGTGCAATGGAAATAGCACTCGTGTTGTCACAAAATATTTTAGACTTCTCTAAGTTGTAACCATAGTCTAGGAGTTGATTTTGTATCCACAATATTTGTGAGCAACAACTGCCTGCAGCCATATATTCAGCTTCAGCAGTTGAAGTTGACACAGATGTTTATTTCTTACAAAACCATGAGACAAGTCTATCACCAAGAAACTGACAAGTTCCACTTGTGCTTTTCCTGTCTATTCTACATCCAGCATAATCAGCATCTGAAAATCCAGTTAAGTCAAATGCTGAATCTTTTGGATACCAGAGACCTAGATTTGGACAGCTTTTAACATACCTAAGAATCCTCTTTACTAAAGTTAAGTGTGACTCTCTAGGGCTAACTTGGAATCTAGCACATATACATGTAGCAAACATTATATCAGGCCTACTAGCTGTAAGGTACAATAAAGATCCAATCATTGCTCTATATGTTGTCTGATCAACTGGTTTCCCATGTTCATCAGCATCCAATACAGCATTGGTAGGCATGGGTGTTTTCATACATGATGCATCAGACATACCAAATTTCTTAACCAGTTCTTTTGCATACTTGGTTTGAGAAATAAATATGCCTTCAGCATGTTGTTTGACTTGCAATCCTAAGAAGAAGGATAGCTCACCCATGCTACTCATTTCAAATTTAGAGTACATAAGCTTGGAAAACTTTTTGCACAAGTTTGAATCAGTAGAACCAAATATAATATCATCTACATAAATTTGTAATAGTAGGGTATGGGACTTATGGGTTCTAATAAAAAGCGTTTGGTCTACTCTCCCCCTAATAAAATCATTTTCCAGAAGAATGCATGCTAGGGTCTCATACCATGCTCTAGGAGCTTGCTTTAGACCATATAATGCTTAATGCAGTTTGAAAACATAATCAGGATGAGTTAGAGAGACAAAATCTGGGGGTTGTCTGGCATAGACTTCTTCTTTGATCTCCCCATTGAGAAAAGCACTCTTCACATCCATTTGGTAGACTTTGAATCCCTTTTGAGCAGCATAAGCCAGGAAGATTCTTATGGCCTCTAACCTTGCACCTGGTGTAAAGGTCTGATCATAGTCTATTCCCTCTTCTTGAGAATATCCTTGAGCAACTAGCCTTGCCTTGTTCCTTACAATAATTCCTTGATCATCCAATTTGTTTCTAAACACCCATTTTGTTCCAACAATGGAATGATCCTTTAGCTTAGGCACTAGTTCCCAGACTTTGTTTCTTTCAAATTGATGCAACTCCTCTTGCATAGCAATGATCTAGTGTGGATCTTGCTCTACATCTTGAATGGATTGAGGTTCAATTTGAGAGAGAAAGCAAGTGTGCATCAAGTTTTGGTTGACCTGATTTCTGGTTTGCACACCAGCTGAGATATTTCCAATCACTTGGGAGATTGGATGATCTCTTGATGTTACTAAATCAACAAGTGGTGTTGATTGTTCACCAACCTGTGTTGCTGTTTTCTCTTGTGGAACAGCAACTGGCTCTTCAAGAAGATTTTCTTCCAGATGTTGAGCAGCTTCTTCATCTTCACTACTTTCATCCTTTTTAGTAACTTGCAATCTATCCAAGTCTTCAGCTAGAGAATGCACCTGCAAATATTCTATGGTAGAAGCATTCTTCTCCTTGAAAGACATATTAGTTTCATCAAAAGAAATATGAACAGATTCTTCTATTTTTAGAGTAGTTTTATTATAAACCCTATAAGCTTTACTGATCATGGAGTATCCTAGAAATACTCCTTCATCAGCTTTTGCTTGAAATTTTGCTATATATCTCTTGTCATTGTTGTGAATATAACAAATGCAACCAAAGATTTTGAAGTAATCTACTTTAGGTTTCTTCCCTTTGAGTAATTCATAGGGAGTATTGCCCTTCAGTTTATGTATCAAACTTTTATTCAGTACATAGTTGGAGGTGTTCACTGCCTCAGCCCAAAAGGATAGAGGAAGGTGAGCATC
Organism: Platanthera zijinensis; assembly: GCA_039513925.1. Classification (NCBI taxonomy): domain Eukaryota; kingdom Viridiplantae; phylum Streptophyta; class Magnoliopsida; order Asparagales; family Orchidaceae; genus Platanthera; species Platanthera zijinensis. The sequence continues at coordinate 73,114,272 of CM077097.1, forward strand.
TGACAATAATGTAGTTGCAGATTCAATTAGGGTTCTATTTTTCCTTTCTGCTACCCCATTTTGTTAAGGAGTTCTAGGAGCTGAGAATGTATGCCTGATCCCTTCACTCTGACAGAACTCTTGCATAAGAAGAGAATCAAACTCTGTCCCATGATCACTTCTTATCAGGGCAATATGAGTGTTGAACTCACTCTGTATACATTTGAGAAACTCTGTCAAACATTTGAAGTTATCAGACTTCTTCCTCAGAAAGAACACCCATGTGAATCTTGAGAAGTCATCTACAACCACTAAAGTGTAGGATTTCCCTCCTAGGCTTTGTACTGTAATGGGTCCAAAAAGATCCATGTGTAACAGATACAAAATCCTAGGTGAATCACTCTTGTTAAGTGACTTAAAACTATTTTTAGTTTGCTTGCCTAATTGACGAGCCTTGCAAAGTCCTTCCTTCTTGTAGGGGCCAGAAGGTAGTCCTCTAACAAGGTTGTCCTTGGATAGCCTAGCAATGGTTCTAAGGTTAATATGTCCTAGTCTCTTATGCCATAGAATATTAGGTCTAGATATGGAATTGAACAGGAAAATATCTACTTTAGATGAATGAAAATCTACTAAGTAAATGCTACCTTTTCTGTTACCTGCCAACACAGTTGTGTTGTCCTCTGACTTGACCTTGCATATAGCTTTGTTGAAAGTCACTTGATATCCTTCATCACAAAGTTGACTGATACTTATCAAGTTGTGCATGAGTCCTTCAATATAAGCTACTTCTTGAAGGTGACTGTTCCAATTTGGACTGCACCATATCCTTTTGTTGTTCCAAAGTTCTAATCACCAAAGATTACTTTGAGTCCAAGCTTGGCTTTAAAGGATGTGAAGTTGTCCTTGTTCCCTATCATGTGTTTTGAGTACCCACTATCCAGATACCATGGTTGGTTTGATGTTGGATAGGTCTTCACCTGCACATAAACAGCTTATATGTTTTTGACCCAGTTTACCTTGGGCCTAGGTTGATATCCCTTAAATTCAGAAATGAAAGACATCCCAGGTTGACTCTTATAACCTTCAGGATGGTATCTCCTAGGAGGTACTATCCATTCAGTATAGGGGTTGAAACCTTGGGATGTAGGACTTCTAGGATTGAATCAAGATGTACCTTTGAAGGATTGTTCAAAGTCCTGATCTCTGTTCGACGATCGTCGAGCTGAGGTCGACGATCTTGGGTCAGATCGTCGATCTCTGTTTGAAGATCGATTGTCCGGGATTTCAGAGTTCAGGTGTCTTCGAGCTGAGTTTGACGATCATTTCTTGGATCGTCGAGCGCCGTTCGACGATCGTCGAGCTCTGTTCAATGCATTCTGTTGAACAATATCTTTCTTTGGCAAATCTGCATTCTTCCTAGCTACCTCTACAACTTCCTTCCCTTTATCAGAGATAAATTTGACTGGAGTTGTCAAAATTATAGGCTGGCTGGATGAAGCTCCCAAGCCCAGTGTACTATTAAGTCTAGAGTTCACTGTGCATGTGATATCCATCAGTTTGATGCTTCTCCCATTAATGGATTCTTCAAACTGCTTGGCCTTGGATAGTTCACTCTTCAGTGAATCTATCTCCTTCCTATAGTATTCTAACTCTTCAGAGAGTTTGAGGTTCTCTGATTTTAAAGTGCTATACTCAGACAGTTGTTTTATGAGGGAAGTGATTTCCTTCTCAGACTCCAACAGATCTAGGCATAGTACTTTAAACTCATGTCTAAAGTCCTCAGAACTGAAATCAAATGAATTGATTACCTGATCTTCTTCTAATTGAACTTCTGAATCTGATTCTGACTCTTCTGCTTCTGAATCTGTTTGAGAGGCATTGATAGCCATCATGCAAAATTCCTTTTCATCAGCATCATCCTCATCATCACTGGAGCTGGATGAGGCTTCAGAATCCTCTTCATTTTCACTTCATGTCTCAGCAACAAATCCCTTCCTTGTATGTGTGTTCTTGCTGTAGGAGGGTTTGTCTGAGGTATTATTCTTGAAGTCTTTCTCCTTTCTTCTTTCTCTTCTATCTTTCTTGTCCTTATTTTTGTTTTCTGGACAGTCAGGCACAATATGGCCTGGTTTTCTGCAACCAAAACATATAATTTCTTTGTTGTTATTTGATTTATCATACCTTGGCTTATCATGTCCCTTGTATGATCTCTTTCTGAAGTCTTTTCTAGCCATTTTGTAGAATCTTTTGGCCAGTAGACTTAGGAGCTCATCATTTCCTGTAGCTTTATCTTCAGGCTCCTCTTCTGTAGCTTTGAAGGCTATGGTCTTCTCCTTTTTGATGACTGGAGAAGTAGCCTTTTGTTCTTCTTCTCGATTTTTAATGAGCAGCTCATAAGATTTGAGCTTGCCCAGGAGAGCTTCAGTTGTAATCTCATTTCGACTTCTGGCATCTTTGATTGGCCAGATTCTTGAATCCCAAGTGCTGGGGAAGCACATTAGGATTTTTTCATTCAGCTCAGTCAATGAGATTTCTTTATCCAGAGTCTTTAACTCATTGACAATCAGACTTAATCTATTGTACATGTCTGCTACTGACTCAGCTTCTCCTTTCTTGAAGTTTTCATATTAGGATATGAGATGGGATCTTCTGTCTTTTCTCTCATCAGCAGATCCTGAGACAATCTCAGAAAGTTTGTCCCAAATTCCTTTGGCTGATTTGCATTCAGCTACCTTCTGAAATATCTCATCAGACATTGTCTGAGCTATAAGATATTCATGGCCTTGGCATCTGCAGTCTTCTACTTATTTATTTCAGCATCTGTTCCTGAAGGAGGTGGAACAGCATTTGTACTTGAGCTTGCTGGTGGACTTGGGCATACTGTCAAAACAGAATTAAATATGTCTTCATCAATAGAATTCATATAAAGTCTAATCCTTGCTTTCCAAAGTGCAAACTTGGATAGATTGCACACTGGAGGCCTGGTGCTTGAATAATCTTTGTTCTGTGCCATGTGTTTATATAAAATTTAAATATAATGAAAATAACCCTCTTAAAAGATTGATCTTATCAAGGATCTTTTGGTTCAGGTGTTAGCCTGTATGAACAACCAACCTAGTGAAGATTCAGTTGTTGAGTAACTAACCTCCCTTTGATACCAATTGAAAGTGAGGGTAAGATCTATCTTAACTCTAGAGGGGGGTGAATAGAGTATTTTAAAGTAAATTTACAATTTAAAAATTGTACAGCAGTAAAGGCTTAATTTATGTATAGGTGTAAGGTGCTTTGATGTAGAAATAAAACTAAAGCAGTAAAATAAAAACCACAGCACGCAGCAGAGAATATGCACAAGAAACCAGAAGACACAAGGAGCTATAGTGGTTCCCCATCAACCTGGGTATATCCACTCTTCTACCACCCTTGGTAGGAATCCACTGTAGGATGAGTTGATCAGGTGTCCTGGGAACCAATGAGCTTTTGATAAGGTGCTCAAAAACCAAACTAGATTTTTTGATCAGGTGTCTTGCCACCACTGAATTTTGACAAGGCTCTCAGAACCAGAATCAAAACTTTTGAAGGGAGTCTTGATAACCCTTTTACAGCAGGAAAAGAAAAAGGAAGAGGTGAAGTTGCCTTCTCTGTCTCAATCACTGAGAGAAGACTTAGTGGATTGATTGTGTTGTCAAAGCTCCCCCTGAGATGTAGATGGTTCAGAGATGAGAGCTTTGCTAGGGTGATAGGCCTTCAGAAGCTTCAGATCTCCAGTAGAAGATGATTTCAGCAGAGGCTGAAATATGAGTTGTCTGGATCTTTGATGTTGAAGCTATGAACACTTTACAGTATGCTAATGTTCAATCAAACTCTTCAGGATTGATCACTTGATTTTCCTCTGAGTTTTTCTGACTATCTGTGTATGTATGTATTGAGTGATAGATAGATTGATTATTTTTTTTCTTGATCTTCTGTAGGATGTTTTATTCTCTGATGATCCTTTGTCCAAGATAGCCGTTAGCAGGCAATAAATGTCTTCCATAAATATTTTGTCTTCAGGAGGAAAGTCCAATAGACATTCTCTGGGAAATCCCTTGAAACTTGCTCCAGAATAAATGAAAACGGCTAGCAAATCTCTTGAAATAAATGCTGAGAGAATTTGAAAAACATTCCAAAATCTGACTGAATTTGAATCCTCAAAGTCGTCGATCTCTCAGAAAAATGTCAATTTGAGCTCTACGATCGTCGACCTGAGCTCAGAGATTGGATTGAACATCAGATAGAAAATGTCGACCTGAGCTCTACGATCGTCGAACTGAGCTCAGCGACTTGGAAACAAGCTGAAGGAAGATCATCGATCTGAGCTCGAAGATCGTCGATCGGAGAGTTGAGCTCAGAGAGCGTCGAACGGAGTTCGACGTTTCGTCGACCTGAGCTCGACGACAACTGTCTTTGCCTCAGCTCTAAGTCTTGAACAATGAATGGTCCTGGGGGCAGCTTCAAACCTAAGTTCTAAGCCCTACACTCATTCTAACTTGACCTTTTCAACTATACATCTAGGTCAAACTGATTTCCTAAAAACATAGTGATCCTTGCCCAAATTAGTAATAGGGTGTTCCAACAAGGTTTATAGTGGTTCCCCAAGGTATGGGTGCATCCACTTTCCCCCTTCACCTATCCAGCAGTGTGCTAGAATCAGCCTAACTTCTTCCTTCTTCTCAGATCCACAGATCTTACAGCTCAGAACCCTGAAAGGTTCATACAACTCAGAACCCTGAAAGGTTCCTACAACTCAGAGTGTATCCACACTCCTAGAGCTCAGGCTAATAGCCCTAACTCAGCCTTGACACAAGGCCTACAACTCAGAGAATAAAATCTCCTGCACTCAGACTCAAAAGCCTTACCACTCAGAGATCTATATCTCCTACACTCAGCCTTTATAGTATAGGCTTACAACTCAGATCTTGAAAGATCCTACAAGAATTTGAAAAATCTTATAGTTTAACTCTTACCCTTGTTGAGAGAGAAGGGATAAAAGGTTTCTTGATCAGTTCTTGATAAAACTGATTGCTGAGATCAACCTGTTCTTAGCTTTCTTCAAAGCTTCTTAAATCTGAACTCAGTAGGGTTGATCTTCTTTGAAGTTGACTGGCTGGCAGCTTCCTTCTTAGATTTCAAAAATAGATCTGAATTCTTCTTAGCAGATTAGTTTAAGATCTGCTTCTTAAGAGACTTGTAAATGTCTCCTACTTTACTTCAACAGCTGGAGATCTCTCTCACTCTCCAAATCTTCTGAAGTTTCTTCAGAATTCTTGTTTTAATTCTCCTTAGACAAATTCTGAGTAGATTGCCACTTCAGATTGTCTTCTTAGATCTTCTCACGAAAATCTTCTTCTGTGTGATGTGCTCTTTCTTGATCAATGATCAATACTTCAATAGTTATTCGTGTTATTGTTTTTTTTATTTGACAGAATCCATCTTTATATAGACTTGATCCATGGTAACCGGATGATCCGGTTTCTAACCACCTTCTGACAGGTCTGATAGCTTCAGCAAACTTATTGGAATACACAGCTGTCAAGTCTCCAGTCAGTTCTTGAACCTTTGTCTTTGTCAGCAAAGCGTCGAGACTGATCTTCATTATGTGTCGACACAAGTAGATTAAGTGTCAACACAAGCTTTGGTGGTGTCGACACAGCTCCTTTGGTGTTGACACAGCTTCTCGACACTGCATCTGTAGAATGTGTTGACACTGCTTCTTTTTGTCGACATAGACACTTCTTCACATCACAATAATCAACATTGTTGAAACTCTGCTGTGTGTCGACACAAGTCCTGTGTGTCGACACAGTTGATATAGTCTAAGAATTCTGTGTGTTGATACTGCCTCCAGGTGTTGACACAGTTGATGTCGACTAATACTTCTGTGTGTCGACACTGTCACCTGGTGTCGACACAGTTGAAGTCGACTAATACTTCTGTGTGTCTACAAAGCCTCCTGGTGTCGAAACAGTTGATGTCGACTATTAAACTCTGTGTGTCAACGCAGTTGCTTCTGGTGTCGACACAGCTTTTCCAAGTGTCGACACAAGCTTTCTTAAGTGTCGACACATGGACTTAAAAACTTTTTTCTGCATATTAGCATATACTTAACCTGCACATATAAACTCAAAATAACATCGAATACACCTTGATGTATATTATTGATCTATGTGAGACTTCTCCAAATCAGGTACATATTTTCCCATGTACCCAACAAAAAGTCCACTTTATCCCTTCAATTCATTCCATTTGTACGTTAGCAAACAATTGGAATTCTTCTTTGTAGCCTGCGACAATTCCTGCCCCCATTAGGGAGCACCTCCGGCTGCGAAGACCTCGTCTTACAATTCTCTAGTCAATGCATTAGACTCAACCCACTAGGACTCATAACTAACCACGACAACTTATAGTATGCCCTAGTCAAAAATAGACCATAAGTATGAACTTGGTTAAGGTAAGGAGATATCCAAAGAGAATAAAGGAGGAGTTTAACACGAGAATGACTACCTAAGCCATAAACTCAGGTGTCCCTATCAAGGATTACTCAAATCGGTAGGACTGCCTTAGGGAGAATTGAGACCAATAATCTATTAGCAGAATGGTGGAAGACACATAGTATCAACCCTCGTACCAGTAACAATATTTCATAGAGACAACCATGATTTCTCCTTTCCTTTTGTAACGGACTCCCCAACACCACGCTCGCAAGGACGGCCACCGGCACCCCCAGCACCACGCTCGAAAGGGTTCAGCCTAACCAGGTCTGCAGACCATGCACCCCAACCCCTCTCTGTGCCTGTTATTCAACAGCGGTAGGTTGTTGCCACTTGGGATCAAACCAAGGACCTTGATAAGAGACTCTTTACCATAGCTTGTTGAGAGATGTGGTAAAGAGTATCTTATCAAGGTCCTGGGTTTGATCCCAAGTGGCAACAACCTACCGTTGTTGAAAAACAGGCACAGAGAGGGGTTGGGGTACATGGTCTGCAGACCTGGTTAGGCTGAACCCTTTCGAGCGTGGTGCTGGGGGTGCCGGCGTCCATCCTTGCGAGCGTGGTGCTGGGGAAGCCGTTATAGAAGGCATGCAGTTACAGCTGACAGAATTACAAAGGTAGAAATCTGGCAAAGTTCAAAAGCGTTGAGTGAGCTCAACTCACTCAATGTCATATGGACAGAACCGTTGAGACAAGGTTATCCTGTCAAAGTATAAGCAGTGGAAGCCATAATTTTGACTAAGTCCAAAAGCGTTGAGCGAAGCTTCATCACTCAACGCCATGCTAACCATGTCAACGCCAAAGCTTAAGGAGACAGAAAGTTCAACTAAGTGAAGTAGCGTTGAGTGAAGCTCATTCACTCAACGCAGAGTGAAATGGCTCTGAGTCTAGCCTTATTATGAAGAATCCAGAAAATTAGCTAAGTCCAGAATCGTTGAGTGGGGCAAGCTCACTCAACGCTCTCAACGCCATCAAGCAAAGTTGAAAAATTTGACTAAGGCAAAAACCACTGAGACAACTGAGAAGAATATCTCAGCAGAACCGTTGAGACAGTTGAGACAGGTGAGAAGAAAACCGTTGAGACAGAAGTGTCTCAGCTATGAAGAAGAAACCACTGAGATAGTTGAGAAGGAACCGCTGAGAAAAATCCAGCATAAATCTTCTAAGTCTAGAAAGTGGAATTCGTCGAGCTCAGCTCAGAGATCGTCGAGCTCAGGTTAAAGTTCATCAACCTGAGCCCATCTTTCGTCGAGCTTAAGTTGAAGGTTGAAGATTCAGCTATCATAATCATCGACTAGAGTTCAGATTTCGTCGAACACAGCTTTTTAGCTGTAAGGAGAAGATTTCATCGAACTCAGCTTTCAAATTTCGTCAAAAATAACTTTCTCCTGTAAGAAGAAATCAGCTATCAGAATTTCATCGAGCGGAGTTCAGATTTCTTCGAACTCAGCTTTAACCTGAAGGAAGAACTTAGCCTAGAGAATTCATCGATCTTAGCTTCACTATTTCGTCGAGTTGAGCTCAGGTTCTGTCGAATTGAGTTCAGATTTTGTCCAATGCAGAATTCCAGAAATGTTAGTTGATTTTGGCTAAGTCCAGAAGGATGCTGACTCAGCAAAGTCAACAAAGTTCAGATTCGATGCAAATTGCCATTAACATCACCGTCAGTCTACAGTGAATCTCAAGTTAATAAAGCTGAGGGTTTAATCACCGTTAAAACTGAGACACGTGTCGATCATCTTGCCAAATTTGATGAGATTATAAATAGGAGAAGTGATCGAGATCTGATTAAGTTTTAAGATTTTTGAATTAAGTTTTCTGAAAAAACGCGAAGCGGAGTTCGTCGTCTTCATCCGCCATTGTTGCAGAAGCAAAAAACTTCAAGTTCAAATCAGAAGGGCTTCTGAGTTAGCTGTTGCGATCATCATCTTCTACAGCAAGTTCAGAGTAATTCTCTGAGGAAGACAAATCGGCCTAGGCGTGCCCTACTTGAAGTTATCTTTTCGATTCAAGCCAATCCAGAATTTGAATATCAATTCGCTGGATCAAAGAAAAAGAATGAAGGGCTAATAATTGCTCAGTCCAGATCGGGAGACATTCTTGAAGGAGAAGCAAATTGATCTGCTAGTCTATTCCAGAACAAGACAGGCTTCAATTCAATATCGGTGGATCATCTTGTTGCTGTGAAGACAAAGTTCGGGCTGAAATCTACTCAGTCCAGGTAGATAGACACAGAAACTTCCCTCTGTTGTCTGTAATTCAATATTATTGATTAATTCTATGTAAGATTCATTTTGAATCTGAGTGTTAAGGCTAAGGCTTGAGGTGTCAGCCTGCTGTTTTAAAGGCTGAGGTAGGGCAGGGATTGCCTGAGTTGTAAGCCTGGTTATAAAGGCTGAGGTAGGGCAGGATTGCCTGAGCTGTAGGAGTGTGGATTCACTCTGAGGTAGAGTTCATGGGAAGAACTTGAGCTGTAGGATCTTGGCGATCTGAGTTATAACGGTCCAGGCCCGCCAACCTGCGGGACCCAGCTGGCACCGCCGGCCCACCAGTAGTCCAGACCCGGGCCCACTACTGGCAGTAAGCCTATCACATTCAAGCCTGCAGGCCATACACCCCAACCCCTCTCCATTCATAGGCGGGTTGTTGAGGCCGGGGATCGAACCCGAGACCTCCTTGATAAGGAGTTTTCAAATCACTCCTCATCACCAACTGATCTGCAGCTCAGTTGGTGATGAGGAGTGATTTGAAAACTCCTTATCAAGGAGGTCTCGGGTTCGATCCCCGGCCTCAACAACCCGCCTATGAATGGAGAGGGGTTGGGGTGTACGGCCTGCAGGCTTGAATGTGATAGGCTTACTGCCAGTAGTGGGCCCGGGTCTGGACTACTGGTGGGCCGGCGGTGCCAGCTGGGTCCCGCGGGTTGGCGGGCCTGGACCGTTATAAAAAGTGCACTTTTTATAACGGTCCAGGCCCGCCAACCCGCGGGACCCAGCTGGCACCGCCGGCCCACCAGTAGTCCAGACCCGGGCCCACTACTGGCAGTAAGCCTATCACATTCAAGCCTGCAGGCCGTACACCCCAACCCCTCTCCATTCATAGGCGGGTTGTTGAGGCCGGGGATCGAACCCGAGACCTCCTTGATAAGGAGTTTTCAAATCACTCCTCATCACCAACTGATCTGCAGCTCAGTTGGTGATGAGGAGTGATTTGAAAACTCCTTATCAAGGAGGTCTCGGGTTCGATCCCCGGCCTCAACAACCCGCCTATGAATGGAGAGGGGTTGGGGTGTACGGCCTGCAGGCTTGAATGTGATAGGCTTACTGCCAGTAGTGGGCCCGGGTCTGGACTACTGGTGGGCCGGCGGTGCCAGCTGGGTCCCGCGGGTTGGCGGGCCTGGACCGTTATAAAAAGTGCACTTTTTATAACGGTCCAGGCCCGCCAACCCGCGGGACCCAGCTGGCACCGCCGGCCCACCAGTAGTCCAGACCCGGGCCCACTACTGGCAGTAAGCCTATCACATTCAAGCCTGCAGGCCGTACACCCCAACCCCTCTCCATTCATAGGCGGGTTGTTGAGGCCGGGGATCGAACCCGAGACCTCCTTGATAAGGAGTTTTCAAATCACTCCTCATCACCAACTGATCTGCAGCTCAGTTGGTGATGAGGAGTGGTTTGAAAACTCCTTATCAAGGAGGTCTCGGGTTCGATCCCTGGCCTCAACAACCCGCCTGTGAATGGAGAGGGGTTGGGGTGCATGGCCTGCAGGCTTGATGTGATAGGCTGACTACCAGTAGTGGGCCCGGGTCTGGACTCTGGTAGGCCGGCGGTGCTAGGTGGGTCCCGCAGGGTTGGCGGGCCTGGACCGTTATAAAAAGTGCACTTTTTATAACGGTCCAGGCCCGCCAACCCTGCGGGACCCACCTAGCACCGCCGGCCTACCAGAGTCCAGACCCGGGCCCACTACTAGTAGTCAGCCTATCACATCAAGCCTGCAGGCCATGCACCCCAACCCCTCTCCATTCACAGGCGGGTTGTTGAGGCCAGGGATCGAACCCGAGACCTCCTTGATAAGGAGTTTTCAAACCACTCCTCATCACCAACTGAGCTGCAGATCAGTTGGTGATGAGGAGTGATTTGAAAACTCCTTATCAAGGAGGTCTCGGGTTCGATCCCCGGCCTCAACAACCCGCCTATGAATGGAGAGGGGTTGGGGTGTACGGCCTGCAGGCTTGAATGTGATAGGCTTACTGCCAGTAGTGGGCCCGGGTCTGGACTACTGGTGGGCCGGCGGTGCCAGCTGGGTCCCGCGGGTTGGCGGGCCTGGACCGTTATAAAAAGTGCACTTTTTATAACGGTCCAGGCCCGCCAACCCGCGGGACCCAGCTAGCACCGCCGGCCCACCAGTAGTCCAGACCCGGGCCTACTACTGGCAGTAAGCCTATCACATTCAAGCCTGCAGGCCGTACACCCCAACCCCTCTCCATTCATAGGCGGGTTGTTGAGGCCGGGGATCGAACCCAAGACCTCCTTGATAAGGAGTTTTCAAATCACTCCTCATCACCAACTGAGCTGCAGATCAGTTGGTGATGAGGAGTGATTTGAAAACTCCTTATCAAGGAGGTCTCGGGTTCGATCCCCGGCCTCAACAACCCGCCTATGAATGGAGAGGGGTTGGGGTGTACGGCCTGCAGGCTTGAATGTGATAGGCTTACTGCCAGTAGTGGGCCCGGGTCTGGACTACTGGTGGGCCGGCGGTGCCAACTGGGTCCCGCGGGTTGGCGGGCCTGGACCGTTATAAAATCAATTTTATATTAAAGTAGACCCAGAGGGCTACAACTTTTGTGTCTGGTCATTTTTCCTAAATCGGCCTCTAAGTGCCTCATTTTGCAGCCTTAAAATATACTAAACCGAGTATACTTTTCCTTATAAAATTATTTACATAATTTATAAATATAAAACGATTTACTGTTCATCTTCTTCATGAACCCGAACAGACACAGGAAAAATCATTTTTCCTGTAAGCATTCCGTGATCCGTTGCCGGCCGTCCGGTCACTTCCCTGGCCAGCCACCACCACCACCACCTCCGTTGAGGCGATGGCTAGCGGTCGGCGGTGGTTTGGCCGCCGGAGGTGGCGGTTTCCGGCGAACTCAAAATATCTTTTTCATGGTTTTTCCATGAAAACGAGAGATGGATCCGGCTCCGTTGAGCGCGAACCTCCTTTCTAAGAATCCTAAGATCTACCCATGAAAGAGAAGGAGTAGAGGAGGACCTTGTTCGCGGTTTGGAGGCGAGAAGAGCGACGAGGTGCCATGGCGCGGTGGTGGCGTTGCTGAACTCCTCTTTACAGCAAGAACAAGGATCTGCTTGGTTTGCTTGAGCGTGTAAACCCTCTCCTCTTGTCCAAGTGGGCTTTTATAAACAGGAAGGTGGGAAAGCGAATGGTTTAAGCCATTATGGCCATGAAGTTCCCTCCTTAACGTTTCGGTTACGGTGAAGAGATAAGAAACGGCGGAACTGAACAGGTGTGTCCAGCTGGCGGTTTTCTATTGGACCACCTTTTCCTCATTTATTATATAATTTCAGAAGGAAAACGGCCGGTAGTTACTCCTGGTGTAACTTCCCACACCAGCATTTATTACCGCGCGTGTTGGAATAATTTCGGGTCTGAACCGTCGTTTCGGCCAAAGTCACGGGCGTGACACATAGGTCACGGGCGTGACAGGCCCGGGTAGCCCATTCTGGGTTCGACGATCGTCGAACTGAGATCGACGATCGTCGATCGGTGGTCACGGGCGTGACACCTGTGTCACGGGCGTGACAGCGTCTGGCGGTTAAATATGGTCGACGATCGTCGAATTGAGGTCGACGATCGTCGAAGGCTGGTCACGCCCTAGGTCACGGGCGTGACCTCTAGGTCACGGGCGTGACATGCCCGAACGGCAAATTTCTGACTCGACGATCGTCGAACTGAGGTCGACGATCGTCGAAGGCTGGTCACGCCCTAGGTCACGGGCGTGACCTCCAGGTCACGGGCGTGACATGCCCGAACGGCAAGTTTCGAGCCCGACGATCGTCGAATTGAGGTCGACGATCGTCGAAGGCTGGTCACGCCCTAGGTCACGGGCGTGACACTCATGGTCACGGGCGTGACATGCCCAGACAGCGCGTTCGACGATCGTCTCGTGGAGATCGACGATCGTCGAAGTAGACACGCCCCGGTCACGGGCGTGACGGGCCGGTCACGGGCGTGACCAACCCGTAACCCGCAATATTGGTCGCTTTATTTCCAATTTTGGGCTTCCTAGGGTTCCGTCACGACCAATCTGACTCCTAGGGGTCTAGCCGGAAATGGGATGTTACAAATCCCAATAAACAAAACAAAAATTTCGTCCCCGAAATTGAGGTTGAGCCTACGGGAATTTCTATCGGAATAAATTAATCTTGTAACATCCCATTCGATCTTTCTATTGGGTTCAGGCGACCGTTCGTTTGATAACGAAGACAATCTCCCCAATAAACAAAAGATTAGCCCCTACCATTCTGATTAAGTGTGCATGCCTAGGTCCTAGATTTCCCTTGTCTAGTCTTATCATTCCAAAACAAGAAGGCAGTTTATAATATACCGAGAGGTGGTGAGATGTACCTGACTGAACAACTCCGGGTATCTTTGCCTCATCAAGTGCACTTTTTATAACGGTCCAGGCCCGCCAACCCGCGGGACCCAGCTGGCACCGCCGGCCCACCAGTAGTCCAGACCCGGGCCCACTACTGGCAGTAAGCCTATCACATTCAAGCCTGCAGGCCGTACACCCCAACCCCTCTCCATTCATAGGCGGGTTGTTGAGGCCGGGGATCGAACCCGAGACCTCCTTGATAAGTTTTCAAATCACTCCTCATCACCAACTGAGCTGCAGATCAGTTGGTGATGAGGAGTGATTTGAAAACTCCTTATCAAGGAGGTCTCGGGTTCGATCCCCGGCCTCAACAACCCGCCTATGAATGGAGAGGGGTTGGGGTGTACGGCCTGCAGGCTTGAATGTGATAGGCTTACTGCCAGTAGTGGGCCCGGGTCTGGACTACTGGTGGGCCGGCGGTGCCAGCTGGGTCCCGCGGGTTGGCGGGCCTGGACCGTTATATGAGTGGTAGGGCTTTTGCCTGAGTTGTAGGAACCAGTTGGGCTCTGAGCTGTAAGATCTGAGGACCTGAGAAAGTGGAAGGAAGTTTGGCCGAATCTAGCTTATTGCTGGATAGGCAAAGGGGGAAAGTGGATGTACCCATCAATTGGGGAACCACTATAAATTACTGTGTACTTTGTTATGTGTGTTGTGATTGTTGTGTGTGTTGTGATTGTTGTGTTTAACATAGTTGTGCTGAAATAATCTTTTAGCTGCCTAAGTTTTTAAATTGAACTTATTCACCCCCCTCTAGGTGTTTAGTTGTTCTTGAAATCAAGACTTTCAAGTGGTATCAGAGGGAGGTTTCTCAAGATTAGACTTAACAGTCTGAGTTGATCTCCATGGCAGTTATCAGAAGGCCAAAATGGGTTCAAGTGAAAATCAGAAAGAACTTGGATCCATGAAACTTCCTTTCTGCGGGAAGGAGACTTTTGGAATCTGGAAAGAAAGGGTCAGACTCTTCATGGAAGCATCTGATCCTAGTATATACATCACAGTACAAGAAGGACCCTTCATCTAAATGAAGACATCAGTCCTTGATGCAAATCTGCAGACTCCAAAGAAGTATTCTGAGATGACTAAAGATGAAATCATTTTAGCTACATTTGATAAGAGGTCACAAAACATTATTGTTAGTGCCATAGATGACTCAACCTTCCAAAACTTAGTCCACTGCAAGACATCTAAGGAGATGTGGGACACACTAGTTGTCTACTTGGAAGGGACTGAAGAAGTGAGGGAAGACAGGAAGTTCATGCTAAATCAGGAGTATGAAATCTTCAGGAAGAATAAGTCAGATGGCATAACTGAGTGCTATGAGAAGTTTTTCAGAATTGTTAATGAGCTGATGACATATGGCAGAGTATTCAACACTTATGAAATGAATGATAAGTTCCTCAGGTCTTTAACTAAAGACTGGGACACAAAAATCTATGCCATCAGAGAAGTGTCCAGACTTGCAGACACTCCACCACCAACCCTGTTTGGAAAGTTGTTGTCTTATGAAATGCAGCTGACTGCCAAAAAGAAGGAGGAGAAAATCAGCAAGTCTAGAGTCAAAGACAAGTCAGTTGCTTTCAAAGCTGAAGCCACAAGGAAGAGCAGGAGAAAGACTCCTTCTCCACCATGGAGAGATGTTGAATCTGACTTAGAAAGCTCAGAAACAAGCATATCAGACTGCCACATTTCTAATGAAGACTTTGTTGCCTTCTCTAGGCAATTTCAGAAGTTTATGAAGAAGAAGCACTGGAGAAGCAGGCCATCCTCTTCTTCTTATCCCAAGGAAGATTACTATAAGGGCAAGAAGAAATCTTCTAAAGAGGATAGGTATAGCTCTAAACCAAGAAAACATACTTCTTCTAATGTGGTATGTTATTGTTGTAGCAATCCAGGGCATGACATAGCTGACTGCCCTGTCAAAATAAAAGGTGCAAAAGAGCTGGACTGACTCCTCATCTTCAGAGTCAGAAAAAGAAGATGAAGCTAAAGCCTATATTGGGCAATTTTATACTAAAGAAAAATCTGTAGAGGCAGACTTCTTAGAGATGCTGACAGCTATTACTAGAGAAGGTGATGATGTTGCCAGGTCTGAAGAAGGGGTAAAATACAGCCAATGCCTTGGGATGATGGCTTTGACTGAGGAAGGACCCATCCAGGAACAGCCTGGCCCTAGTAAGGTACATTATACACCTTCTGTGTCAGAATATGTAACTAGTCCAGAGTAAGAAGCATCTGCATCAAGAGATGAAGATGGTTCTGAATCTGAAGGAGATGTCAATCAATTGATTGATGATTATGGTGAACTCCTACATACACTGAAGAGAAGCAGGCTCCTAGCCAAAAAATAGGTTGAGGAGATTGCCTCTCTAAAGCTGGCTATTTCAGACTCAGCAAACTTGCTGAACCTGAATATAAATGAAGTCAGCAAGCTGGAAAATATCACTGTTATTCAAATGGACACAATCACCTTTAAAAATAACCATATTAGGAATCTTGAAGGTAAACTCCAAAAGGAGAAGGAGCTTGTGGCTAAGTTCTCAAAACCATGTTCAGTATTGCCTTTGATTGATTTATTATCCTCCCAAAAGGGTAAGAAGGGGTTAGGCATCAAAGGGAGAACTAGTGCTGCCTATTCCAAAAGGAAGGGCAAAGCTCCAGTGCAGCCACTAGCCTCCAAGCCTCCAATTCCTTTCAGGAAAGTAATACTACCATCTAACAGTATGACTATGAGAGCATTTATGGTCACTGGGAGTATGGTGTTAGGAATGGCAAGGGTGCTAGTGCCTATAAGGCAACCCATGAAGAAATCCAAATTACCCATCCTGGACCATTTGTGTTTGGTGTACCAGCCCCAACACTCAAAAAAAATGTTGCAGCTCATTCTCAAAGTCTGTCTGTCCACAATCAGAATAAAGGAAAGTTTGTCAGCATACCATACTTGGGTATATCTGAAGCCATCAGGAGCTTGCACTCTAAAAAGAAGGCAGCTGCTGATAGGGTCCAAGAAATCCCTAGTACCTCTACTTCCAGACATATCCCAAAAAAAACTGTGGCTGGAAGACTTAAGAAAAAGGCTGCTGTAAGCCTGTAACAGCTGGACTGAGAGCTGATGATAGTAATGCTGTTAAGCCAACCCTTAAAAGAAGGTATAAAATTTATGTGTGCTGGTGTTGTGGCAAAGTGGGCCATTATGTCATTGATTGCTGGCACAATAATAGTGTCCAGAGAGATAAGGCCGGTTTACCTATTAGAAGAGCTGCAGGTAGGCATGTTAATTTTCAGTCTAACATGCACCTGGGTCCCAATAAGAATTGGGGTCCTGAGGTTAAATGATTTATTTGATGCAGGTAAGTCCAAGTGGCCATACCCCTATATGGTACTTGGACAGTGGATATTTCAGGCACATGACTGGAACAAGGAGCAAGCTAAAGAAGTACACTCCAATTGAGAATGGACCCAAAGTCATCTTTAGTGGTTCATAAAAAGGAGTAACCAAAGGGTTTGGTAAGATATCTAATGACATAATCACTATCACACAAGTAGCTTATGTGAAAGGTATGTTACATAACCTAATAAGCATAAGCCAACTATATGATCTTGGCTATGTCATTTCTTTCCTCAAGGATGAGTGTCAGATTAGGAGTTCAAGTGACCAAGGGGTCATCTTGACAGGCACTAGGAGAGGAAATGTCTATTGTCTCATTTTTGTTTATGAGAGTAAGGACCCTCCTATATGCCTAGTTGCATATGAGAAAGCTTCACATTGTGTCCAATGGCACAAGAGGCTAGCTCATCTGAATTACTGGACCATAGGCAAACTCTTTAGTGAAGAGTTAGTGAGAAATGATCCTAAGGTGAAGTGCATCAAGGAGGGTATTTGCTCCGCGTGCCAAAAGGGCAAGCAGACCAGGACCTCCTTCTAGATCCTTGTTACCAAAGACTCAATGAGGTGTTTATACCTCCTACATATGGATCTATTTGGTCCTATGCCAGTTCATAGTCTATGTAGGAAAGTCTACACCCTTATGGTTGTTGATGACTTTTCCAGATTTTCCTGGGTGTTCTTTCTAAGGAAGAAATATGAAACCCCTTATGTCTTTCAGTCATTTATTAGGCAAATTCAGAATGAACTTAATAGTACTGTGGTCAAAATCAGAAGTGACCATGGGACTGAGTTTCAGTATGAATGCATGACAAGATTCTGTGAAGAGATTGGGATTCAGCAAGAGTTCTCCTCTCCTAGAACACACCAACAAAATGGGATTGCTGAGAGGAAAAACAGAACTCTTATAGAGGCTGGTAGAACCTTGTTAAGTGACACATCTCTCCCAGAATATTTCTGGGCTAAGTCAGTAAACACTGCATGTCATGTCCTCAATAGGGCTTCAATTACCAAAAGCCACAAGAAGACTCCCTATGAGATTCTAAAAGGCAGAAAACCAAACTTATCCTTTTTCAAGATTTTTGATAGCAAGTGCTATGTACTAAATAATGGTAAGTCCTATGTGACTAAGTTTGCTGCCAAGTCCCAAGAAGGGATATTTGTTGGGTACAATAACAATAGTAGGGCATATAGGATCTATAACTTGACTACTCAAGTTATAGAAGAATCTGTCCATATTGTCTTTGATGAGTCAAACCTTATTAACTGTTAGCTTCTAAGCACCTCTTCTAGTTCTGCAGGTTTAAAGGATGTGATGGACAAGCTTACCATCAGGGAAGTTGATCCAGTAGGACAAGAATGGAAGATGATGGGTGCTGTCCAGGGGGAGCTCAAGACTCACAAGCTGAGGATGAAGAATAGCTAGCTAAAGACTATGCAATACAACCAGCTAAGAATAATGAGGAATAACAAACTGAAGTTATATTGCCTCTAGCTGAGAGACATCTGAGGGACCATCCAGCATACCAAATCATTGGTGATGTAAGACATGGTGTCCAGACAAGGAGCAAGAGCATCAACACAGCTCTATGTTCAAGCTTCTTATCACAAATAGAGCCCAAGAAGCTTAAAGATGCTATCAAAGACTCTTACTGGATTGAAGCTATGTAGGAAGAGCTGAACCAGTTCAAAATGTGTAAAGTCTGGAAGCTGGTTCCCAGAACAAAGGAACATAATATCATAGGAACAAAGTGAATCTACAGGAACAAGCTAGATGAGAATGGAATTATTGTCAAAAATAAGCCTAGATTGGTGGCAAAAGGATACATGCAAGAAGAAGGAATTGATTTTGACAAGACCTTTACCCTAGTAGCAAGGCTGGAAGCAATAAGGTTATTCCTTGCTTTTGCTGTCTATCAATGATTTAAAGTCTTCCAGATGGAGGTGAAGTCAACATTCCTGAATGGAGACTTAAAAGAGAAAGTATATGTGGATTAGCTACCAGGTTTTGTAGATCCTCACTTTCCTGATTATGTTTATGGGCTTAAGAAAGCTATATATGGGTTAAAGCAAACCCCTAGAGCATAGTATGAAACATTGTCTACTTTCCTCATTGATAAGAAATTCTCCAGGGGGGAAATAGATAAGACCTTATTCCTAAGGGAATTTAAGGGCAAGATCATCCTAGTCCAGATATATGTGGATGACATTATCTTTGGATCTACTGAAAATAACCTTTATAGGAAGTTTGCCAAACTTATGCAAGGGAAGTTTGAGATGAGCAGCATGAGTGAGCTAAAATTTTTCTTGGGACTTCAAGTAAGACTGACTGATGTTAGCTTGTCCATATCCAGTCTAAGTTCACAAGGGAGTTAATTAAGAAATATGGTATGGGGAATGCCTCCACCATGAGAACTCCAATGGGGTCAAGTATGCCTATAGGCAAAGATAAGGCAGGGAAACCTATTGATGAGTCTTTGTATAGAGGGATAATTTGCTCCCTTCTATATTTGACTGCGAGTAGGTCTGACATCATGTATGCTACATGTGTCTGTGCTAGGTAGCAGACATGCCCTAAATAATCTCATTATTTTGCTGTAAAGAGAATTTTAAGGTATCTTAAGGGGACACCATATCTTGGTCTATGGTACCCTAGGAATAGAGATTTTGAGCTAACTGGATTTTCAAATGCAAATTTTGCAGGTTGCAAAGAAGATAGGAAAAGTACCACTAGCACGTATCAATTCCTAGGTGGAAGATTGGTATCTTGGAGCAGCCAGAAGCAAACCAGTGTGGCTATCTCAACTGTAGAGTCAGAGTACATTGCAGCAGGTAGTTACTATGCTCAATTGTTGTGAATACAACATCAGCTTGAAGACTACAACATCAAGATAAGTAGAACTCCTCTTTATTGTGATTCTACTAGTGCAATTTCTATTGCTAGGAATCCTGTCCCATACAGTAGGACTAAGCACATAGAAATAATGTATCATTTTATTAGGGAGCATGTTAAGAAAGAAGATATTTGCCTAGAGTTTGTCTCCACTAACAAGCAAGTGGCTGATATCTTCACTAAGTCACTAGACGAAGCCAAGTTTAACACCTTCAAAATTGATTTGGGTATGTTGAACTTAGAATAGCTTCAGGTACTCCATAAGGTATTATGTTTGGTACAGGTTTGTTCTTTTTGCAGGTGTTGTAGATCTTGTGGAGAACAAGCTAAGAGCAAGTGCTCCTATTAAGGGAGAGCAAGTCCAGCAGCTACAGAACTAAAGGCTTTCAAGCTGTGAGCAGATTTTCTTATCAAGAGGTATCAGCAGCTGCAGGACTAGAGACTTTCAAGACTTTCAAGTGGTCTTTTCCAGTGGTGTAGAGACTTTCAATAATACTGAATTTCAAGTGTTGTCAAGTGGTATCAAGTGGTATCAAGACAACCCTTTATAATGGGAAAGTTGGCAGCTACACTCCGAGATTCCTCTACATCAGCTAGGGGGAGAACATAAGGGGAGAGACAGACCTGCTGCTCTTTCCTAACGATCAGAAGAAGTCAAAAAGGGGGAGAGATGAGTCTAATCAAGCTCAAAGGGGAGAGATAGAAGATGACTATCAGAAAGGATCAAGCTCCTTCATGATAGAAACACAAGTGGAGAAAATCATGGGGATATAAGGTTGATCAAGCAAGAAAGGATCAAGATAAGAGGTAATCCTCTAAGGTGTAACTAACCCTGCAACAATCCAGGGAGAGTAGGTAAAATTCATTTCACTGAATTTAATATGAATATTCTTTTATTGCCAGTGTAATGTGTATCTAATTGACAAAGGTACTTGATTAGTGATTTTGACATATTCAAATAGGGGGAGATTGTTGGGTCCATTGATCCCAATGGCCCTGATTTGATGATGTCAAACATGTCAATGAGATAGATATAGTTATATTTGATGTAGGTTTAAGTTCATGCATACAGGTTAGTCTTTTTCATAATGATTGGACATCTTGTTTAAGAGACAACGATAGGTGAACTCAAGGTGATAGGCTGGAAAGTCAGAAAAATGCCCAAGTCCAAAAGCATTGAGTGAAGAAAGCTCACTCAACGCCATTCAACTAATAGCATTGAGAGAAGGCAGACAGTCACAACTAACAGAATTACAAAGGCAGAAATCTGGCTAAGTCCAAAAGTGTTGAGTGAGCTGACCTCACTCAACGCTATTTGGCTAGAACCGTTTAGACAAGGTTATCCTGTCAAAGCATAAGCAGTGGAAGACATAATTTTGAATAAGTCTAAAAGTGTTGAGTGAAGCTTCATCACTCAACGCCATGCTAAGCCTGTCAATGCCAAAGCTTAAGGAGACAGAAAGTTCAACTAAGTGAAGTAGCATTGAGTGAAGCTCATTCACTCAATGCCAAGTGAAATGGCTATGAGTCTAACCTTACTGTGAAGAATCCAGAAAATTATCTAAGTCCAGAATCGTTGAGTGAGGCAAGCTCACTCAACACTCTTAACACCATCAAGTAAAGCTAAAAAAATTTGACTAAGGAAAAAATCGTTGAGACCGCTGAGATAGCTGAGAAGAATGTCTCAGTAGAATCGCTGAGACAGTTGAGACTAGTGAGAAGAAAACCACTGAGAAAGAAGTGTCTCAGTTATGAAGAAAAACCACTGAGACAGTTGAGAAGGAACCGCTGAGACAAAGCCAGCAGAAATCTTCTAAGTCCAGAAAGTGGAATTTGTCGAGCTCAGCTCACAGATCGTAGAGCTCAGGTTAAAGTTCATCAACCTGAGCCCGCCTTTTGTCGAGCTCAGGTTGAAGGTTGAAGATTCAGCATTCGTCGATCTCTGCTTTTACCTATAAGAAAGACTCATCTATCAGAATCGTTGACCGGAGTTCAGATTTCATCGAACACAGCTTTTTAGCTGTAAGGAGAAGATTTCGTCGAACTCAGCTTTCAAATTTCATCGAACATAACTTTCTCTTGTAAGAAGAAATCAGCTATCAGAATTTTTTCGACCGGAGTTCATATTTCGCCGAACTTAGCTTTCTCTTGAAGGAAGAACTTAGCTGAGAGAATTCGTCGATCTCAGCTTCACTATTTTATTGAGCTGAACTCAGGTTTCGTCGAACTGAGTTAAGATTTCGTCGAACGCGGAATTTCAGAAATGTTAGGTTATTTTGGCTAAGTCTAGAAGGATGCTGACTCAACAAAGTAAACAAAGTTCAGATTCGATGCAAATCGCCATTAATGTCATCGTCAGTCTACAGTGGATCTCAAGTTAATAAAGCTGAGGGTTTAACACCCGTTAAAACTGAGACACATGTCGATCATCTTGCAAAATTTGACGAGATTATAAATAAGAGAAGTGATCGAGATCTGATTAAGTTTTAAGATTTTTGAATTAAGTTTTCTGAAAAAACGAGAAGCGGAGTTTGTCATCTTCATCCGCAATTATTTTAGAAGCCAAGAACTTCAAGTTCAAATCAGAAGGGCTTCTGAGTTAGTTGTTGCGATCATCATCTGCTACAGTAAGTTCAGAGTAATTCTCTAAGGAAGAAAAATTAGCTTAGGCATGCCCTAGCTGAAGTTATCTTTTTGATCCAAGCAGAGTAAAAATCTAAAGATCAATTCGCTGGATCAAAGAAGAAGAAGGAAGGGTTGATAATTGCTCAGTCCAGATCGGGAGACATTCCTGAAGGAGAAATAGATTGATCTGCTAGTCTATTTCAGAACAAGCTAGGCTTCAATTCAAGATTGCTAGATCATCTTGTTGTTTTGAAGACAAAGTTCGGGCTGAAATCTGCTCAGTCCAGGTAGACAGACACAGAAAATTTCCTCTGTTGTCTGTAATTCAATATTATTGATTAATTTTGTGTAAGATTCATTTTGAATCTGAGTGGTAAGGCTAAGGCCTGAGGTATAAGCCTGCTGTTATAAAGGCTGAGGTAGGGCAGGGATTGCCTGAGTTGTAAGCCTGGTTATAAAGGCTGAGGTAGGGTAGGATTGCTTGAGCTATAGGAGTGTGGATTCACTCTAAGGTAGTGTTATTGGGAAGAGCTTGAGCTGTAGGATCTTAGAGATCTGAGTGGTAGGGCTTGCGCCTGAGTTGTAGAAGCCAGTTGGGCTCTGAGCTGTAAGATCTGAGGATCTGAGAAAGTGGATGGAAGTTTGGCTGAATCTAGCTTATTACTGGATAGGCGAGGGGGAAAGTGGATGTACCCATCAATTGGGGAACCACTATAAATCACTGTATACTATTCTGTGTGTGCTGGGATTTTGGTGTGTGTTGTGATTGCTGTGTTTAACTTAGCTGTGCTGAAATAATATTTTAGCTGTCTAAGTTTTTAAATTGAACCTATTCACCCCCCCCCCCCTCTAGGTGTTTAGTTGTTCTTGAAATCAAGACTTTCAATGGGTCTATTAAAAATTCTTGAGTCCCTTTGTTGTTTTCTTATTAACCTTTATATTTTCTTTTGCTTTCTTCCTAAGGTGATCTAGATCTTGTCCTTAACACCTACAATAAAACAGAAAAACAAACACACAGCAAGCACACAGTGATTTATAGTGGTTCCCCAATTGGGTACGTCCACTCTCCCTCCCACCTTTCTAACTTATGTTAGACAAGGCACAAACTCCTCCAAAATGCTCCTCAGAGCTTACACCTCAGGCCCTCAGCCTTACACTCAGGTTCTCTTCATAACCATACCTCAGAACAATAAAGGTTCCTACCTCAGAGCCCTGCAGTGCTCCTATAGCTCAGTGGTCCTCAAACCACCTACCTCAGCCTTATATCTAAGGCCTATAACTCAGGCTTCTCATCCCTACAACTTCAGGCACAAGGCCCTACTCTCAGAGTGCTGCAGTACTCCTACAGCCTAGTACCCTTCCAGGTACCTACCTCAGTGCCCTTCCAGGCACATACAGCTCAGCTTCCTCTAAGGCCTATAACTCAGTGACACACTTCTCACCTACAACTCAGTGACTCAATAGTCACCTACCTAAGGCACTAGGCCCTACACTCAGGCTCGGAGTACGACCCTACCTCAGATCCACACTTGGATCCTACCTCAGTACCACAGCAAGGCACCTACCTCAGTGACAAATTAGTCACCTACAACTCAGGCAAAAAGTGCCTTACAGCTCATATTCATGCAAGCTGAATCCTACAGGAAATAAATCAAGAAGTTGAAATAAAATAAAACCTTGACTCTGAGAAAAATCTCAGAGTCTACCCTGCTGGACTGAGAAAATATCAGTCCAGCTCTCTTGTTGTAGAAGGAATTAGTCTTCTTTTGTAGCTAGCTCCTTCTTTGATGCACTGAAGAACAGCTATCTGTTGTTGAAGGCTGACAACCCTTCACACAGCTATCTCTCCTTACTAATTTGATGAATCAACTATCTTGTTCTACATAGAACAAACTTGCTGAACTAGAAGAAGCTTCAACTATCTTTCACTGCCTTTCTAGCTAGCTCTGCTGGACTTGGCTTTTAAGCTCGTCGGAGAAGATTAAGTCCAACCTCCTCTCTTTTCATTTTCTTTTTTGTTTCTGTGTTCGTTAACCCTAATCCCCTTTTTTTCTTTTCCTTTTATATCTGTTGATTTGAATCAACGACACAATTTGAATGTGGGCCCCGCCAAGGATGGTCAGCGCCACCTCTCTTAGAAGAGGACAAATAGTAGCTTTCGGCACTACTGTAGCTTTCCCGCAACGGCATGAAATACTTTGTCTACGCTTGACGAATGGAGAGCTTGGTTCGATGAATTTTGACATCAGTTTGACGAACTTTTAACTGAGCTCGACTAACTCAGAATCTTCAGACTTTAACTTGTGCTCGACGAAAGGTGAGTTGGGTTCGACGAATTCTGAAATCAGTCCGACGAATTCTGAACTGAGCTCGACGAACTCAGAATCTTCAAACTTTAACTTGAGCTCGATGAACGGTGAGCTGGGTTCGACGAATTCCAAAATCAGGTCGATAAATTCTGAACTGAGCTCGACGAACTCAGAATCTTCAAACTTTAACTTGAGCTCGACGAACTCAGAATTCAATTCGACGAATTCTGAACTGAGCTCTCCTTTAGAAGCGTTGAGTGAGCCTGCCTCACTCAATGCTTCTAAACTTAGAGAAATTTTGCTGGCTTTATCTCAGAGGTTCCTTCTCAACTGTCTCAGTGGTTTCTTCTTCTCAGCTATGACTATCTTCTATCTAAGCGACTTCTTCTCAAATGTCTCAGCGGTTTCTTCTTTATAGCTGAGACTATCTTCTGTCTCAGTGGTTTTGCTGGGACCAACATTTCTCTCAACGTTTTGTGTTTAGTTTCTCAGTTGTCTCAGCGGTTATGTTGTGACATTCTTCACAGTTGTCTCAGCTGTCTCGACGCTTTTGCCTTAGACATTCTTCTCAGCTGTCTTAGTTGTCTCTGGCGTTGAGAGCGTTGAGTGTGCCTTCATCACTTAACATTTTTTTTCCTTAGTCAAATTACCTGACTTCCAGCTTGCCCTTTTTGTTCACCTGTCCAATCAAGGACAACCTGCGTGCATGAACTTGAGCACACATCAAATACATCTATATGTCTATGTCATTGACCAGTTTGACTTCTTAAAAATCTTGAACATTGGGGTCCATGGACCCAACAATCTCCCCCTATTTGAAGAAGTCAAAACTTTGCTTGATGAATAAAATAGGTCATTGACATACATAGTATATTCAATATAAAAACTAAAACTTGAGTAGCATCATTAGAGTTTGGAAATGTTACCAACATTTCTCCAGCCTGTGGAGAATTTTACTTACTCCCCCTGGCATGCTGCTCTCCTAGGTGAGCCATCCTTACTATCCTTATGTTGAAGCACCTTCAACACCACTTGGCTTTGAGCTTCCTGCATCTTGGCTCCTTAACTCCTCTCCCCCTTTTTGACTTCTATAATAGGGATAACTTTGTGGAGTTTTTCTCCCTCTATTTGTCTGGGATTTATCTCCCCACTTTGACTTAATTCCATTGCAGCTGTTAAGCTTGCTCCCCCTCAACAGTTGCACACTAGCTTCAATAACTTGAGTAAGGACTTGCACTACCTGCAAAATAGATAGTACTGCTGATGGTAAATAAGAGAATTGAAGCTACACAAGATTCAATATACCCAATTCAATTTGAAGGTGTTTAACTTGGCTTCATCTAGTGGCTTAGTGAAGATATCAGCTACTTGCTTATCTGTGTAGACAAACTCAAGGCTGATGTCTTCCCTTTCCACATGTTCTTTAATGAAATGATACCTAATTTATATATGCTTAGTCCTACTGTGGGAGACAAGATTTATAGCTATAGAAATTTCACCTGTAGAATCACAAAAGAGTGGAGTTCTACTTATCTAAATATTGTAGTCTTAAAGTTGATGTTGGATCCATAACAACTGAGCATAGCAGCTCCCAGCTGAAATGTACTCTAACTCGGCAATTGAGATTGCAACACTTGTTTGCTTCTTGCTGCTCCAAGAGACAAGCCATTCACCTAGAAATTGACAGGAGCCAGATGTGTTCTTCCTGTCCTCCTTGCAGCCTGCAAAATATGCATCTGAATAGCCTGTTAGTTCAAACTCCCCATTCCTAGGGTACCATAGGCAAAGATCTTGGGTGCCCTTAAGATATCTTAAGATTATTTTCGCAGCAGTCTAGTCAGATTCTTTAGGGCAGGCTTGATATCTAACACAGACACATATTGTATACATAATGTCAGTCCTACTTACAGTGAGGTAGACAAGGGAGCAAACTATACCTCTATATAGAGTTTGATCAATAGGTTTCCCTGGATCATCTTTTCCTATAGGCATACTTGAGCTCATGGGAGTTCTTATGGTGGAAGCATTCTCCATACCATATTTCTTGACTAACTCCCTGGTGAACTTTGACTAGGATATGGATAGACCATCATCAGTATGTCTTACTTGGAGTCCCAATAAGAACTTCAGTTCACCCATACTACTCATCTCAAACTTCCCCTGCATAAGTTTTGCAAACTTCCTGCAGAGGTTATCATCAGTGGAGTCAAATATTATGTCATCAACATAAATCTGGACTAGGATGATCTTACCCTTAGATTCCCTTAGGAATAGGGTCTTGTCTATCTTTCCCCCTTGAGAATTTGTTCTCAATGAGGAAGGTAGACAATGTTTCATACCATGCTCTAGGTGCTTGCTTGAGCCCATATAGAGCTTTCCTAAGTCTATACACAGTAGTAGGAGAGTTAGAATCTACAAAACCTGGAGGCTGCTCTACATAGACCTCTTCCTTCAAGTCTCCATTCAGGAAGGCTGACTTCACATCCATTTGGAAGATCTTGAATCCCTGGAAGATAGCAAATGCAAGGAAAAGTATGATTGCTTCCAACCATGCAACTGGGGCAAAAGTCTGATCATAATCAATCCCCTCTTACTGTTTGTACCCCTTGGCCACCAATCTAGCTTTATTCTTTATTATAATGCCATTTTCATCAAGTTTATTTCTGAAAATCCACTTGACTCCAATGACATTATGTCTATCTGGTCTGGGAACCAGCTTTCAGACCTTGCATCTTTTGAACTAGTTCAGTTCTTCTTGCATTGCACCAATCCAGAATTGGTCTTGATTAGCCTCTTCAAATTTCTTGGGATCTTCTTGTGACAGGAAGCTGGAGTAAAGAGCTGTGTTGAAACTCATGCTTCTGGTCTGTACACCTTGGCTAGCCTCACCTATTATCTGATCTGGAGGATGATCTCTCAAATATCTGACTGTTGGGGACAGCTTGACTGCTTCTTCCTGAGTATCATTTTCTTCAGCTGGATGGTCTTCATCTCCAACAAGATTGTCCTGTCCTTCCTCTGGACAGTATCCTTCTCCATATTTTTCTTGCACAGCTGGGTCTTTATCTTTGATGGAGAGCTTTTCCATCATAACTTCTATACCAACAGAACTAGGCAAAGAGCTCTACAGCTCACTGTCAATCATACTTGACTTATCAAACACTACATGGATAGATTCTTCTACAACTTGATTAGTCAAGTTATAGACTCTATATGCCTTACTATTATTGTTGTACCCAACAAAGATCCCCTCATGAGATTTGGCAGCAAACTTAGTCACTTTTTTGACTTACCATTGTTCAAGATGAAACACTTGCAACCAAAGATCCTGAAATAGGATATGTTTGGTTTTCTACCCTTCAAGATCTAGGGAGACTTGGTTAGGGTCGTCTGGGACTTGAACAAGATGATTTAGCTGGTCTAGCTCAGTCGGTCCCCACTCACGGGATATGGGGTTGTGTTGGGTATTGCATCCACAATAACCCATATTTACTAGAAGTCACCCTTAAACTAAGATGAATTAAGTTGTATTTGATCTTCTATTTTAGTTATGTGTTTGCCGGACTCTATTGCTAAGTGTCGACCAATGTCAGTCTATAGTGGGTCATAAACACAGGACCATACAATATAATCCCTCATTGTGTGATCCAAGGTGTTGACTCATGTGTAGCCTCTCTATTGGGATTCACTCCATATTCAAGCACTTGGATCAATGGATGAAGTACTGGTGATGATTGGATTCAATAAGGAAAACTTTCTGGAAGTCAGAAATTCTCTAAGTCCATTACTCGAGTAATCTGTTAGTTCTTGAGTAATATAAGTTAAAGTTCTCGAGTAATTAGTCTTATTACTCGAGTACAAAATTTAGTTCTCGAGTAGTATTACTTTAGTTCTCGAGTAACTAGGTTTAGCACTCGAGTAGACTTTATCTCTACCTCTCGAATATTTAGATTTTTATCTCAGAAAATTTCTAAGTATAGTTCTCAAGAAGTTCCTTTTCTCTCGAGAAATCCTATACCTTGTTCTCGAGAAGTTCCTTTTCTCTCGAGAAATCATTTCTTGTTCTCGAGTAACTTTCTTCCAGAATCAGAAATATTTTTCTAAGTCTTTGTTCTCGAGAAGTATCATTCTACTTCGCGAGTTGATTTTTAGTTCTCGAGTAATTCTGTTGTACTCGAGAAATAATTCTTCTGTCTCGAATACTTTCTGTTAGACTTCTTCTCGAGTAATTCAATTGACTTCTCGAGAACCCATCTTGTACTCGAGTAATACATTCTTCTTCTCGAGTAATTTCTGAAATTCTTTTCTCGAGTAATCTTCATTCCTCTTCTCGAGTAATAAACTTTACTTCTCAAGAAATACTTCTTCACTCAAGAAATGGAGTTCAGTTTTGTATAATTTCTGTTAAGTCCAAAATTGATGGGATTTTCAAATCACATGATGTGATTGGTCCACGTGTACGTCATTAAGATTAATTATGACGGTTAGGGAGATCTTATATAAGTTCTTGTCAACCGACTAACCCTAAAAAAAATAACAAGAAGGATTTTCATGCCGTCATAATTTTTCTAAGCTCTCTGAATCTTTCTCTCTATCCAAAAACGAAAGTCGCCGACGTCGCCGATCTTCATCGTGCAAGAGCTAGGGTTTTCGATTCAAAGGATTCAGACCAAGATTGATTTCCAGATCGTGATTATTGTTTGTTCGCCATCATCATTCCAATCGGGTGAAATAAAAAGTAATCTTTAGATCTCTTTCTTGCCGAGATTTATTCTTCAACAAATCTGACAGAGAGGCAATTTATAAAAAAGAAGATCCAGCCAGATTGTTTCAAGATTTGAAGATCATTTGTTTGTATTTTCAATTTTTCTCTATTCAATTCTTGTAGGAGATTTCTCTCCGAGTTGTAGGAAGTTTTATCTACCGAGTGTATATCTGTTTGGATCGAGATTGTAGGAACTTGGTTCTGAGGCGTAGGATTAGTTTTCAATCCGAGATAGTGGAGTATCCGAGTCTAATGGTTTTCTAGATTGGTGAGGGAAAGTGGATGTACCCAAGGTTGGGTAACCACTATAAATCTTTTGTCGTTTGTGATTGCTTAGTTGATTTGTGTGCATAGTCGCTAAATTTTTTATTCTTCAAAAATACGCACAACTCACCTATTCACCCCCCTCTAGGTGATTTAGGTAGACAACTGAACTCATTCAATTTGTATCAGAGGGAGGTTGATCGCTAAAAGGTTAACACCTTGATATGTTCCTTCTCTAGTTGTCTGTTATTATCTTCCAAGCATGGACAAGGCTAAAGATTTTGCCAAGCTTCCTTTGTGCACCAAGAATAACTTTCCCATGTGGAAAGAAAGGATTAAATTTTTCATGGAAGCTGTGGATCCTAGGATATTCATGATTATTAAAGAAGGTCCTTACATTCCCACAGGGGTGAGGAGTGAAAACCGAAAACCAACTAAACCGATCAAACCAACCAAACCGCACCGATTTTGACACCGAACTGCCCGGTTCGGTGTCGGTTCGGTCTGGAGCTTTTGAAAACCGAAGGACTATCGGTTCGGGTCGGTTTTCAAGTTGTGAAAACCGATCAAACCGAACCAAACCGAGTAATGTTTTCCCTCACATTTAGGTTTTTTGTTTAACATAATTTAAAATTTAATAGAAACTTGTCTTTGTTAATTGTTATACATAATATAACATTTTTATAACATTACTCCAATACTCCCTACCACAGTCCGCACTCCGCAGCCCACTCGCGGTGTCGACGATGACGAGACCGTTTAGGGCAACGACGAGACCGTCGAGGGCAACGACTGTGGCGACGGACGACTCCTCATTTTCTCTACAAGAGACACCCGTTTCTCCTTCAGATTTCTTATTTTTGGCGGTGTCTGGCCGTGCGGCGGGCGGCGACTCCTACTATTCATCTTCCTATTCCCTTCTATTACTTTGTTTTGTTGTTCAGGTATGAATAGTATGACTGACTGCTCTTCTTTTTTGGGGGTTTTTTCCTACATATGAGAGCAAAGACTCAAAGAGTAGTATCATCAGGGCTAACCGGCCAAGGCATCTTGTTTAGGGTTTAGGGCATCTTGAGTAGATATTATATTCAGAATTTTTGGACATCTTGTTTAGGGTTTAGGATCACCGACACCACCGTGATCATGTCCCTATTCATCTTGATTTGGACATCTTGTTTAGGGTTTGGCCGACCACCACTGGATTGCGATTGATATCTCTTTTATTTTTATGGTTTTATCTAGCTAATTGACTAACACATATATTGTTATTCTTCTGTAGATATTACTGGCTGAAATGAGCACTCCTTTACGGTCTACGTACCACGATCAAAGGTTAGTATTTTCATATATTTTCAATTGATTTCAATATGATATATTTTCTACCCTTGATATTGTTATTCAATTGCCTTGAGTTCAACTAGTCATAGTTTCAATCTCTTTACTTATTAAACATGATTCTATGGTATGATATAAAACACTTCATGTAGATAGTTCATAGCATAACTGTATCCTACATGGGCAAAAAATTCAAACAAATAAAAATAGTTTTGTATTAACTATCATATGTTTGTTCACAAAAAACTGACACCGAACCGCAAAAAACTGATTGAAAACCGAATCGACTTTAAACCGAACCGACCGGATTCGGTTCTGGTCAGTTTGGACAAACCAAAAACCGAGGCATGTTGGTTCAGTTTCAGTTTGGTCCCAAACTGACCCAAACCGAACCGCTCGCAGGCCTACATTCCCATGACTATCTCCACAATAGATCCAACAAAGAAAGTTCCAAAGAAATTGATGGATCTAGATAAAAACGAGATTGCACTTGTCTCCTTGGACAAGAAAGCTAAGAATATAATAGCAAGTGTAGTCGATGACTCAATGATGCAGAACTTGATCCACTGCCAATCTGCTAAGGAGATGTGGTAGTCCCATGTCACTCTGATGGAAGGAACAGAAGAAGTGAGGGATGATAGAAGATCCATCCTAAATCAGAAATACGAAGCCTTCTGGCAAGGACCTAAAGATACCATTACAGATACATTTGAAAATTTCTTCAAGATAGTTAACGACCTAAGAGTGTATGGCCGGGTCTTCACAAATATGGAGCTAAATGACAAGTTTCTAAGTTCACTCACAAAGGAATGGGGCAACAAAGTTTGTGCCATCCGAGAATTTGGCAAACTAGCTGAGACAGACCCTCAGAATCTATTTGGCAAGTTGATGTCCTATGAACTTCAGATAAACTCCATAAAGGCTGAAGAAGAGAAAACTCGATTCTCTTCAAAGAAAAAGTCTGTTGCTTTTAAGGCAGACAACTCAAAGAAGGGTAAAGCAACCTCACCTACACCTGCTCCAGAAGAAAGTGAAGTGCAATCATCTGATCCAAGCACTTCAGGCTCAGAGCTATCTGAAGGAAAGTTCTCACTGCTCTCAAGACAGTTCAAGAAATTCTTGAACAAGAAGAAGCAATGGAGAGGCAAGGATGCCTCATACAAAAGATCACAACATGACAGTGATCGACGAAAGAAAGACTCAAGTAGCCATGACAGGTATAATTTTAAACCTAACAAACATATTTTGACTGACATAGTTTGTTATTGTTGTAACAAGCCAGGTCATGCCATTGTTGATTTCCCCCACAAGAAGAAAGAGGGTGGAAAGAGAGATGAAAAAAGTCCTCATACAATTAGAAGAGGACAGAGAAGAGCCTAATAGCCAAGAAGGGCAAAACTCTTAGTGACATCGACTCATCTGAGTCGAGTGAAGAAGAAGAAGAAGCTTATTTTGGGCTTATGGTTCAGACAGATGATGAACAAGAGCCCCAGTTCACTGGGAAGGTAAACTCTCACGCTCCTCTTTCAGAATCTGATGTATCTGATCATGATCATGAGGACAGCTCTTTTGACGATGAGTCTGAACTCATGGCCCAGTATAAGGAGTTAATCAAGGCCTACGACAAATGTCGAAAGGTCATGAAAACTCAGGCAAAAGAGATTAAGTCTCTAAAGGCCGTAGAAAGCTCCCTGAGAGAGGAAGTCGTTAAGATGGACTCACTCAGAGAAGACTTAGATACTGCAGTTGATGAGTTCAATATGGCTATCAAGCAACTTGATCTGAAGGATGAAATCATTAAGGGATTGGAAGAGTTACTTGAAGCCGAAATGAAACTTGTTAAAGGTTTCTCTAACCCAAGGTAGTTCTTCCTCTTGTTGCTGAGTTCTCTGCTCAGACTAAGGGTATTGGACTAGGCCATGTTGAGGCTTATAGTAAATCTTCTAGGAGTAATAAGGCTCAGAGAAAGAATAAGGCTGCCAAGGAGGCCTCGGCCAAAGAAAAGGGGAAGGCCCCTCAAGATCAGACTATCTTTAAGAAAGTCATATTTCCAACTAATGAGTTTGATCTTGACTCATCCTATGGCCACTTGACTAGGCCTACTTATGTAGAGCCAAAGTCTCATTACCAAGGATGGACTTGCCCCAGAAACTTTGGTGAGAGTTTCTTTAAGACACCTTATGAAGAAGTCATTCTTCAGGGCTATGGTCCTTATGATAATGGTCATAACTTCAAGAAAGTACCAAAGGTAAAACCCAATGTGGAAAAGCCTGCGAAGGAGAAGAAATTATGTGATTGCCATCCTCATGAAGCCTCCTCCTCCAAGAATGCAACCCCTGCTAGACCACTATCCCAGAAGGTCAAGCAGGAGAACTTAAAGCAAAGATACAAGATGTTGAGTTAAAGTGTACCTGGTAACCTTCATCACATAATTGACTTATGGAGATGAGGTTATGCTTAAGTCCACTTACATAGATCACCCTCTTGAATGTGACAACTCCAATTCTTACTTGTCTATAGCCTTCAGATTGGCCATACCTTGAATCACCAAAGATTACCTTTGGTCCCAGCTTGGTCTTATAGTTGAGTAGATTTTCCTTGTTGCCAGTCATGTGTTTGGAAAAACCACTGTCCAGGTACCATAGTTGATTCACAACTGGACAGCTCTTTATCTGCAAGAAAAATAGTTAGTTGTTCTTGACCCAGGTTACCTTGGGTGTTGGGTACATTGGAAAATGTGTACTTGATTTGGATAAGCCTGACTTAGCTCAATGATATACATCAAGGTGTATTTGATGTTATTTTGAGTTTATATATGAAGGTTAAGAATGTGCTAGAATGCAGGAAAAATATTCTAAGTCCATATGTCAACACCTGAAGAAGTTGTGTCGACACTACAGTAAGATTGTGTCGACACTTGGAAATAGCTGTGTCGACACTTCAGAGGACTTGTGTCGACACCGGGAGGCAGTGTCGACACACAGAAGATTATAGTCGATATCGACTGTGTCGACACTGGGAGGCAGTGTCGACACACAGAGGCATAGTCGACAACAACTGTGTCGACACCTGGAGGCAGTGTCGACACACACTATGTTCTGAGTCTACATCAACTGTGTCGACACACAGGACTTGTGTCGACACACAGCTGAGTCTATACCAAGTTGATTGCTAATGAATGGTGAAGTGTTTGTGTCGACACAAATAATCAGTGTCGACACATTCTCAAGATGCAGTATCAAGAAGCTTTGTCGACATCAAGGCAGCTTTGTCGACATCACCAAAGGCTGTGTCGACACTTAAGTCACTTGTGTCGACACATATTGATAGATGGTCTCGACACTTTATGGAAGACAAACTCGACGCTTTGCTGATAGAGTCAAAGGCTCAAGAACTGTTTGAAGACTTGACAGCTGTAGGTTATGACAGGTTTACTGAAGCTGTCAGACTTGTCAGAAGTTAGTTATAAACCGGATCAGCCGGTTACCATGGATGAAGTCTATAAATAGACGGATTCAGAAGAAGAAGAAGAATAACAACATAGAGAAGAAGTATTGTCACCACTAACACAATTAGAGATTATTCTCTGATCAAGAAAGTACAAGTAACAAAGGAGAAGATCTAAGAAGATGATATGAAGTAGTTTACTATTCAGATTCCGTCTAAGTGGAATTCAATCAAGAATTCAGAAGTATCTTCAAGAGATTTGGATAGAGAGAGATCCAGCTATTTGAAGACAAGGAGGAGACATTCACAGGTCTCTCAAGAAGCAGATACTGAACTAATCTATCAAGGAGATTCAGATCTATTTCTGAAGTCTAAGAAGGAAGCTGCCAGTCAGTTTTATTCAAAGGAAATCAACCCAACTAAGTTCAAATTCAAGAAGCTTTGAAGAAAGCTAAGATCAAGTTGATTTCAGCCATCAGCCTCTTCAAGAAGCTGATCAAGAAATTTCTTATCCCTTCTCTCTCAACAGGGGTAAGAGATTACAAAATTCCTTTTCAAATTCTGTAGGATCTATTCATAGATCTGAATTATAAGCCTATTTTATAAAGGCTGAGTGTAGGAGATTTATTCTCTAAGGTAGGGCTATTTATGCCTGAGTTGTAGAAGATATTCTCTGAGCTGTAGGCCTTGTGGCAAGGCTGAGGTAGGGCTTGTTAGCCTGAGTTGTAGGAGAAGGTATTCTCTGAGTTGTAGGCCTTGTGGCAAGGCTGAGGTAGGGCTTGTTAGCCTGAGTTGTAGGAATCCTTCTAGATTCTGAGCTGTAGGATCTGAGGATCTGAGTTAAAGGAAGAAGTTAGGCCGACTCTAGCATACTACTATATAGGTGAAGGGGGAAAGTGGATTTACCTAGATTTTGGGGAACCACTATAAATCTGTGTGTAATCTATGATGTGTGTATGATTGTGATTGTTGTGCTGTGTTAGGTATAGAAATATCTGATTTATTCAAATAACTGTAGTTATATTCTGCCTTAAGTTAAATCAAGGAAAAGTACCTATTCACCCCCCCCCCCTCTAGGTGTTTAGGTAGTCATGAAAGTAAAACTATCAAGTGGTATCAAAGCCAAGTCACTCAAAGAAGGACTTAACAGTCTGAGTTAGATCCCTAAGGCAGAATCAAGAATCAAGAAAATGGGTTCTGGAGAGAATCACAAGGAATTAGGGTCAATGAAATTACCCATCTGCAGGAAAGAGATTTTTGGAATCTGGAAAGAAAGGGTTAGATTGTTTATGGAGGCCTCTGACCCAAGGATATATATCATAGTAAAAGAAGGTCCATATTTCCCAATGAATGTGTTTGCTCTAGATGCAAATCAAAGAACTCCTAAAATTTTTTTTGAAATGACCAAGGATGAAATTATATTGGCAACTATGGATAAGAGAGCTTAGACTATCATAGTGAGTGCAATAGATGATTCTACTCTCCAAAATTTGATTCACTGCAAAACCTCCAAGGAAATGTGGGACACCTTGATTGTCTACATGGAGGGTTCTGAAGAAGTTAGATAAGACAGAAAGTCTATGCTCAATCAAGAATATGAGAGTTTCTAACAAGGGAAGTCTGATAGCATATCTGAATGCTACAAGAAATTCTACAGGATATTGAATGAACTGTTGTCCTATGGAAGGGTCTTCAGTACTTATGAGTTGAATGACAAATTCCTAAGATCCTTGATAAAGGATTGGGATACCAATATTTGTGACATTAGAGAAGTGGCCAAACTAGCTGACATTTCTCCTCCAACCTTATTTGGAAAGTTGCTATCATATGAAATGCAACTAATGGCTAGGAAGGAGGAAGAAAGAAATACAAAAGGAGAGCATAGATAAAAGTCAGTGACCTTCAAGGTTGAAGCCACTAGAAAGAGCAGGAGGATGTCTCCATCACCTCCTAAGGAAGTTGCTGAAGTTATCTCAGAAAATTCAGAAAATCAGAACTCAGATAGCAGTGATTCAGATGCAGATTTTGCTGCCTTTACAAGGCAGTTTAAGAGGTTATTGAAGAAGAAGCAGTAGAAGTCAAGGCCCTCCACATCACAGCCAGTTGATGACTATTATCAAAAGATAAAATAATCAAGAAAGGAAAGGAGCAGGTATAAGCCCAGCAAAGCTACAACATCAAAAATTGTTTGTTATTGCTGCAATAGGCCAGAACATGTGGTGGTTGAGTGTCCGGAAAAGAGAAAGGAGTCAGTAGACAGAAAGAAGACTCAACAAAAGGGCAAGAAAGAGAAATCCTTTGTTGCTAAGAAGGAGAAGAGTCTTACATATCAATCCTCCTCAGAGTCGGAATCTGAAGCTGAAGCATACATTAGACTATATACAGCTAGTGAAGAAGAGGAGTTTATGCAATTGCTGGACTCCATCAATGAACAAGAAGACCATCAGTGCATGGGACTGATGGCTGAATCAGAAGACAACAAGTGCCAGGATCAGCCTGGTCCTAGCAAAGTACAAAGTAATTCTAGAATTTTTTTTATTACAGTACTTGTTCAGAGTCAAATTCATCTTCATCAAGTGATAAGGATGGATCAGAATCTAAAGGAGAAATTCATCAGTTGATAGATGAATATGGGGACTTATTGCAGGCACTTAAGAAAAGCAAAAACCTGGCCAAAAATCAGGCTAAGGAAATTGCAGATCATAAGATGACTGCATCTGGTTTAGAGAAAGAATTGGATCAACAAATGAATGAGGTTGCCAAGCTGAAAACTATTACAGTTATTCAGATGGGTACAATCACATATAAAAATGATCTAATTAAAAGTCTGGAAGTCAGACTTCAAGTAGAGAAAGATTTGGTGGCTAGTTACTCTAAGCCAAAATCAGTCTTACCCTTAATAGATGAGTTTGTGGCTCAAAAGGGTAAGGCAGGAATAGGCTATAAAGGTAACACCAGGGCTGCCCATTTCAAGAGAAAGGGCAAAGCACCAGTTCAGCCATTGAATTTTAAAGTCCCTGTAGCTTTTAGAAAGGTGCATGAGCCTTCTAACAAGTATGATCTTGAAAACATTCATGGTCATAATAAGACTGATGTTCTGAATAACAAGGGTGTTAATGCCAATAAGTCAGCCCATGTTCATAAACCCCATGGTTATAAGAAACCAGTGGGTGTAGCTGTAGCAGTACGAGCACAGAACAGAAATTCTTCTGTCAAAAATGTATCTAGACGTAGATACAACAAGTATGAATGCTGGTGCTGTGGCAAGACAGGCCATTTTGCCTTAGACTGCTGGCATAACATAAGTGTCAGGAAGAACAAGAGTCTACCAGTTAGAAGAGCTGCTGGTAGTTTTGATATGAATGGTGCTAACTTGAACCAAGGACCCAAGACTTACTTGGGTTCTAAGGGACGGTAATTCTGTATTGCAGGAAAGTCCAAGTTTCCATGCCCCTATATGGTACTTGGACAGTATATGTTCCAGGCACATGACTGGAATAAAGGGGCTATTGAAGGAGTACACATCTATCAAGGATGGTCCTAAAGTAATCTTTGGTGGATCTGAAAGAGGAATCATCAAAGGATTTGGTAACATCTCTTCCAACCAAATTACCATCACTCAAGTGGCTTATGTAAAAGGTTTGAAACACAACCTGATAAGCATAAGTCAACTGAGTGATCTAGGATATGACATTTCATTTGTTAAAAATGGATGCCATATCAAAAGGTCAAGTGATCAAAAGGTCATATTGACTGGGTATAGAAAGAGAAATGTTTATTGTCTTGATTTTGGGTGTGAGAACAAAGGTTCTCCTATTTGTCTTGTAGTTGATGAGAAATCATCTCATTGTGTCAAATGGCACAAGAGGCTGGCTCATCTTAACTACAAGACAATTGGAAAACTCTTTAGTAAAGAGTTAGTGAGGAATGGTCCTCAAGTTAAGTGTACAAAGGAAGGGATATGGTCAGCTTGTCAAAAGGGCAAGCAGACAAAATCCTCCTTTCATAGCCTTGAAAACAAGGATTCAGTGAGGTGTATATACCTCTTACATATGGATCTTTTTGGTCCTATGCCAGTTCATAGTCTAGGTAGGAAGGTCTACACTTTTGTGGTTGTAGATGACTATTCTAGATATTCCTGGGTGTTCTTTCTAAGACAGAAATCTGAAACCCCAAGTGTTTTACACAGTTTTGTCAGACAAATTCAGAATGAACTGGACAGTACAGTGGTCAAAATCAGAAGTGACCATGGCACTTAATTTCAATCTGAAAGTATGACAAGATTGTGTGAAGAGTTTGGGATTTTTCAAGAATTCTCCTCACCTAGAACACCTCAGTAAAATGGTATTGCTGAAAGAAAGAATAGGACTTAGATTGAAGCTGGTAGAACTCTATTGAGTGACACTTCTCTCCCAGAATATTTCTAGGCTGAGGCAGTAAACACTGCATGTCATGTACTCAACAGGGCTTCTATCACTAAGTACCACAAAAAGACTCCCTATGAGATCATGAAAGGTAGAAAACCAAATCTATCGTATTTTAGAATCTTTGGTTGCAAGTGTTATATCCTTAACAATGGCCAGTCTTATTTAACTAAGTTTGCTGCCAAATCCCAAGATGGGATATTTGTTGGGTACAACAATAATAGTAAGGCTTATAGAGTCTACAACTTGATTACTCAGGTTGTAGAAGAATCTGTACATGTTGTATTTGATGAAATAAGATTAATCAACAATAAGTTGCCTTGTAGTTCATGCAGTCCAGCAGGTATAAGCAATTGGATGGACAAGCTTTCCATTGCAGAAGGCTCAACTGCAGATGAAGTATTGGAAAATGATGGCTATTGTCCAGGGGGAGTACAAGACTCTCTAGAAGCTGATGATAACCAAGAGGTACAGCATAATGAAGAAACTGGAGGTGTTCAGCCAGAAGAAAGTCTTCCTCCAGCTGTAAGACATCTAAAGGATCATCCAGCAGATCAGATAATTGGTGATCTAAGACATGGAGTGCAAACCAGAAGTAGAAATCTGAATACAGTTCTGCACTCAAGTTTTCTATCTCAACTGGAGCCAAAGAAATTTGAAGAAGCTATCCAAGACCAACACTGGATTAATGTTATGCAAGAGGAGCTTAATTAGTTTAGAAGATGCAAGGTCTGGGAGTTGGTTCCTAAACCTAAAGACCACAACATCATTGGTACAAAGTGGATTTTTAGGAACAAGTTGGATGAGAATGGAGTTATTGTGAAGAATAAAGAAAGATTGGTTGCAAAAGGATACAGGCAGGAAGAGGGAATAGACTTTGATCAAACATTTGCCCCAGTAGCAAGACTAGAAGCAATCAAAATGTTCATTGCATATGCAGTATATCAAGGCTTCAAGGTATATCAAATGGATGTAAAATCAGCATTTCTAAATGGTGATCTGAAAGAAGAAGTCTATGTAGAGCAGCCATCAGGTTTTGTAGATTCTTTTAAACCTGGTTATGTCTATAGACTTAGGAAAGCATTGTATGGGTTAAAGCAATCCCCAAGGGCTTGGTATGAAACCCTGTCTACTTTCCTTATTGAGAACAAATTCTCAAGAGGTAAAATAGACAAAACTCTATTCCTAAGGGAATCTAAAGGTAAGATAATCTTAGTTCAGATCTATGTAGATGACATAATCTTTGGATCTACAGAGAACAACCATTGCAAGAAGTTTGCCAAACTTATGCAAGGGAAGTTTGAAATGAGCAGTATGGGGGAACTTAAGTTCTTCTTGGGACTCCAAGTAAGACAGACTGATGATGGATTGTCCATATCCCAGTCTAAGTTCACCAAGGAGTTAATTAAGAAGTATGGTATGGAATCATCCTCCACCATGAGAACTCCTATGGGAACAAGTATGCCTATATACAAAGATGATGCAGGTAAACCTGTAGATGAGTCTTTGTATAGAGGAATAATTGGCTCTCTATTATATCTAACTGCTAGTAGACCAGACATTATGTATGCAATATGTGTCTGTGTTAGGTACCAAGCATGCCTTAAAGAATCACATTATACTGCAGTCAAGAGGATTTTGAGATATCTAAATGGCATACCTAATCTAGGCCTTTGGTACACTAGGAATGGAGATTTTCTACTAACAGGTTATTCAGATGCAGATTTTGCAGGCTGTAGAGAAGATAGAAAAAGTACTACAGGTACATGCCAATTTCTGGGAGGAAGATTGATATCTTGGAGCAGTAAGAAGCAGACTAGTGTGGCAATATCCACAGCTGAGTATGAATATGTGGCAGCTGGAAGTTGCTGTACACAACTATTGTGGATTCAGCATCAGCTAAGGGATTATGGTATTCAGGTAAGTAGAACACCTTTATTGTGTGATTCTAAAAGTGTTATTTCTATTGCAAACAATCCTGTTTCATATAGTAGGACTAAGCACATAGAGATAAAATACCATTTTCTTAGAGAACATGTAGAAAAAGAAGACATCTCATTAGAATTTGTTAAAACTGATTTTCAATTTGCAGATGTATTTACTAAGCCTCTGGATGAAACTAAATTCAATAGTTTTAAAATTGAATTAGGAATGCTGACCATAGGTTAGTTTACCAAAAAATTGGCTAAGTAAAATGGTGTCGACATGTTCAGTAATAAGGTGTCGACACAGAGAATTCATGTCGACAATTCAGGGAAATTTTGTCGACACAGAGAAAATGTGTCGACACCTAAGGGACAAAGAGTCGACACATCGAGAAATGTAGTGTCGACACAACCAGAGTAATGGTATCGACACTTATAGATTTTGTGTCGACACTTATAATAAGAGTCGACACAGAATTTCTGATGAATTACTAAGTATCTCCTATGTCGACATATCATTAATTGGTGTCGGCACATAGTAGTCAGCGCCATGGTCGAGACAATAGAAGTTTATGTCGACACATTCCAACAGTGTCGACACTTTTAGACGGTTTTTGCCCGCCTTTTGATCTTCTTTGATTAGAAGGGTATAAATAGGTCAAGAACTTATTCTGTCGACACGCTCACCAGAGTTTCGAGACAAAAGCCTTGTGTATACAATCTCTCTCCTCTCCAATCAAGCTTTCTCTTCATTCCAATGGCGCCCAAGGTTGAAGACAACGTCAATGAAGGATATGAGTTGGTTAGGCATGCATTCAACGATGCCGAATCGGAGATCAAATAGGTAATTTCTCTTCTCACAGACAACGGATTAGACTATCTTGTCTCTGAACCTACGAAAATATGGAAGAAAGAAGTCCTTGAGTTCTATACCGGTGCATCCGTGGATTCAACCAGATTAAAGATCAAATCAACTGTCCATGGAGAACGAGTCAAGCTGACTCAGAAAAGATTGAGCAATATTCTACATCTTCCCAGGGTCCAAGATGAGGAAGAGGTTCCACCCTCAAAAACAAAGGAAACACTTCAATGGTGTTGATTGGATCCAACCATAAAGATAGGATCTGCCATCAACAGGAAAGGCATGAATCCTCAGGGGAAATTCCTGTCTGAAATTATAGGCAAAGTGATCTTATGTAAACCAGGTGGACATGATAGGATCTCAGCCTATATGTTTAGTCTGATGACAAGAATTGTCTTTAAAATTCCAACCAGTTGGTCAACAGTTTTGTTTGATAAAATCAAAGAAGGAATCAAGAAGCCAAACTTGGATAGAATTTTGAGTCTGTACCTGGCTGGAATCATTCCAGAGGTAATGCAACAGATTCCTGGATCCAAGATCAACCATATGAGGATAATGGACATGAGGTTATTCTCCAAATGGGATAGAGTTCTATCAAAGGAGTTGCCTGATGTGGACAGGCAGGAGACAACTAAGAAATCACCAGGACATGACCTTCATGTGCATGATCATGGCAATCCACCAAATCAAACAGAATAAGTTAAAGAGCAGACTGAGGACCAGACTGGGTCTACTAAAGTCCAGGAAGAGACTATACAAGCACAGGTGTAGGGGGAGCCAATTACTACACAAGTATAAGAGGAAGACAAAATAAACTTATCAGAAGATTTGTACACTGCTGGAATTGATGATTCTGCTAGAGAAAACACTGTATCATCTCCTGCTCAAGCACAAAATGAATACACTCTAGAAGAGTTGTTTCCTGAAATTGGAGAGGCAGCTGATAAGATTGAAACCCTTAGGGTTGAGGGGGAGCAAGGTGTTGTTGAGGGGGAGCAAGT
Source organism: Platanthera zijinensis (assembly GCA_039513925.1). Lineage (NCBI taxonomy): Eukaryota > Viridiplantae > Streptophyta > Magnoliopsida > Asparagales > Orchidaceae > Platanthera > Platanthera zijinensis. The sequence continues at coordinate 73,156,689 of CM077097.1, forward strand.
ACATGTTGAGGGGGAGCAACATGGTTCTGAGAAAGAAATTCCTACCACTCCTCCAGAAAGAGTTCATATTGAAAGTACTTCAGAGTATGAAAATGCAGAGGTCAGGGAGGCTAAGAAAAGAAAGCTAATGGTCTTCAAGAGGATAAGTCACAGCTATAAGAAAGCTCTCCAGACAACAACTCACCAAGCTATTACTGATTTTGATTACACTAAATTTATGATAAATTTACAAATCAAAATGGATGAGCAGAGATTGCTTCTTGAAAAATATGTGGATGAAAGCCAAAAGGCTCTTCAATTTGATCTAGCACAAGAGATAAAATCTATAAGATTTGAAGTTAATCAGAACAAAAGAGAGATGACAGATTGCTTCCACAAGGGAGGCAATGTTGTGGTATTTCTTGCCAAGCAACAAGAAGAAATCAAGAAGCAAGTGGATGAGATGGCTGTCAAACAAGGCTATGTCCTTGAGAATCAAATCAGAATGAATGAAAATCTGACTGAATCACATAATGTGATAGTCACTGAGTTCACAAACACTGTTGTTGCAATGACTGCTGCAAGGGCTAAAGAAAAAGAAGAACATGATCAGAAGCTACAAGCTGCCCTAGATGCAGTTAAATCTGCCATCACTTCATCTGAGAAGTTGATTAGTGACAAACTTCAAAAATTAAAGCCATTCTTTAAAGAAGGAATCAACTATCTGGATGGACAAATCAGATTTCAGAAAGATGACTTGAGAGAGCATGTGGCTAGAGAAGTCATAAAGGGGGAGAGGGTGTTAGTCTATGCTGGGTCTGACCATGCCAAATGGGTAACTAACAGCATAAGAGCCACTCTTGGATATCCACCCCTGTGTGATGATGATAATATGGCTGAGTCAGGGGTGCAACCAATTCTACTTGAAGGTAATCAACCTGAGGTTGCCCAAGTCATTTACCCTCCTGTAGATATTGGAATGATACATGAGCAGGTTCAGTCAATGTACAGCCCTCCACAACCTATTAAAAATGTGATTATTGAAAAGGTTGATATGCCAGATACTGCTATCAAAGCTCATCAAGATGCTCTATTATCAAAGAAAAGATTTAGAGAGCAAGCAGAATTAAAGCCAGACTTTGAGCAGTGGAGCCCCACTTAAAGGAATATCATTTTAACTGCATGGAAGGCTGTAAAAGATCAAGTACATGAAAGGGGAAAATGGTATAATGAGCATGAATGGAAAAAGTATGAAGCCAGACAAGAAGCCATAGTTCAACACAGGAGAAAGGCAAAGATGGGGAAGCTACCTCCTGATACTCAGGAACCTAGCAAGTATTTCCCCAAGCCCTTTCATTATTTTGAAAGATGAAGGATCAAGGCTGAAGCACAGAAGAAAGTTGATCTGAAAGACAAGAAGCCCATGGAAGATACAGAACCTCCTGCTCAGGCTCAGATAATATCTGGAAAAGGGATAGTCATCAAGGAGCCTGCTCAGCCTTAGTCTTAGCTTTACTAGTTTTTGTTCAAGAACTATGTAATTGTTAGTTTGTTAAAAGAAATCAATGTAAACATTTTGTAACAAACTTTTTGAGTTGATATACAAAACATTGTTCTGTGATCATTTATTTTTACATCTTTATTCTGTGATGTAACTATGATATGTGTTTTGTTTATATAGTACCTTGTCATATAATGCTTATATACATCATCATGTTTATTTTATAAGTGGTGTATATCATTAGCTAAAGGGTTATGACTTCTCCAAATAGGGGGAGATTGTTGGGTACATTGGAAAATTTGTACCTGATTTGGAGAAGCCTCACTTAGCTCAATAATATACATCAAGGTGTATTTGATGTTATTTTGAGTTTATATATGCAGGTTAAGAATGTGCTAGAATGCAGGAAAAATATTCTTAGTCCATATGTCGATACCTAAAGAAGCTGTGTCGACACTTCAGTAAGATTGTGTCGACACTTGGAAATAGCTGTGTCGACACTTCAGAGGACTTGTGTCGACACTGAGGGGCAGTGTCGACACACATAAGATTATAGTCGACATCGACTGTGTTGATACCGGGAGGCAGTGTCGACACACAGAGGCAGAGTCGACAACAACTGTGTCGACACCTGGAGACAGTGTCGACACACACTATATTCTGAGTCTATGTTAGAAATGAACTAAAACAAACCGGAAATAGAATAACTGAAATTTTATTATCAGAAAAAGGTGTCTATTACAAAGGTATGTCCTCCCTTATATAGAATGGAGGAGAGATGAGATAATACAAATAAGAGATGTGGGAATAAAAAATTACAGAACTAAGCGGACTATACAGAACAAACCGCACAAGCCGCGCGGTTAGACAGAAGGGCTAACCGCACGACTACCACCAGAGAGAGAGAGACCGCAAGGGGAGACCGCCAGAGAGCTCGGCAACCAGACAGCAACAGTACAGCAATCAAACCGCTGAAGGGAAACCGCCAGACCACGCGGTCTCTAACCCGCCAAGACAGACCATCAGACCGCCCGGTCTCAACTTCAACACTCCCCCTCAAGCTGGAGCATATATATCGATCATGCCCAGCTTGTCACAAATATTTTGAAATGAGGCGGAAACTGGCTTGGTGAAGATGTCAGCCAGCTCTTTATCAGAAGTGACAAAGGGAGTGCAAATTTGTTCCTTTAAGATCTCTTCACGAATGAAATGACAGTCGACCTCAATGTGCTTGGTTCTTTCATGGAAGACCGGATTTTCGGAGATATATATGGCAGCCTTGTTATCACAGAACATAGGTAGCGGATGGTTGTAGACCTCTCCTAAATCCAGCATTAGAGCCCGTAGCCATTTTAGCTCACAAGTGGTCGACGCCATACTCCGATACTCTGCTTCAGCACTGGACCTGGAAATAACAGACTGCTTCTTGCTCTTCCAGCTTACCAGATTACCCCCAACAAAGGTGCAGAAACCGGAGGTAGACTTGCGATCCCCTTTGTCATCAGCGTAACTCGCATCTGAGTAAGCTTCAACCCTCAGATGATCATTCTTCTGGAAAAGCAATCCTTTCCCAGGTGCGGCTTTGACGTACTCCAAGATCCGTAAGGCGGACTGCAGATGGCACTCCCTGGGAGCTTGCATGAATTGACTCACCTTGCCAATAGCATAGGAAATGTCGGGTCTGGTCACTATGAGATATATGAGCTTACCAACAAGACGTCTGTACCTCGTAGTATCTGAAAGAAGAGGCAAATCATCTGTCCAGGTTTTGTCTTCTCCAACAGCCATGGGACATCGAGCAGGTTTGGCCCCAGTCAATCCTGCATCTTTTAAAAGATCAAGGGCATACTTATGCTGGGAGAGGACTAAGGAACCAGGCTTCCGAGAGATTTCGATCCCCAAAAAGTACTTTGGAGAGCCCATATCTTTCATGACCAGATATTGAAGAAGATGCCGCTTTGTCAAGGCTACCCCTTCCTGGTCATCACTAGTGAGAAGAATATCATCAACATACACTGCAAGAACCACCAGTCCCGAGGAGGTTTTGCGAGTAAATAGAGAGTGATCGGCAGAGCTGCGCACAAAACCAACGGCCGCCACAATGCCGCTGAACTTGTCAAACCAAGCTCGAGGGCTCTACTTGAGGCCATAAATTGCCTTCTTCAGCCGGTATACTCATGTCTCCCCCTGAGCAACATACCCAGGAGGTTGCTCCATGTAGACGGCCTCCTGAAGATCACCATAAAGGAAGGCATTCTTTACATCCAGCTGGGAAATCGGCCAATCTTTATTTACCGCCACAGAAAGAAGAACCCGTATAGTGCTAAGACGAGCCACGGGAGAGAAGGTGTCAAAGTAATCAACCCCATAGGTCTGAGTAAAGCCCTTAGCAACAAGGCGAGCTTTATAACGGTCCACAGTGCCTTCCGGGGCAAATTTCACCACAAAGACCCAGCGACAGCCAACAACATCAGTACCGAAGGGAGGAGGAACAAGAGTCCAGGTACCCTGCTCCGTTAGGGTGGCCATTTCCTCATCCATGGCCATCTTCCAGTGAGGAATAGCAAGGGCCTCCTTGTAGGAGCGGGGCGTGGCAGTAGCAGAGATAGCTAGAGCAAAGGCCCTGCGAGAAGGTGTAAGAAGATCATATGAAACAATAGCAGTAAGAGGGTGTAGGGTACACGTCCGCACCCCTTTGCGAAGAGCTATAGGAAGATCCAGGTCAGCAAGTTCCTCGGCATCCGGAGCATCCGTGGCAGAGAGAGCTGGCCTGGGAGTAGAGAGCGACGGCGGCGGAGATGCGGGAGACGGTGGTGGAGAAGAGGGAGAGAGAGGTGGAAGAAGAGGAGTGGACAAGGGCGGAGTAGGGGTGAACATCGTAGTGGGAGATGAGGGAACAAAGGGAACATCAGGAGAATCAGAGGCTGGAGAAGAGGAGAGGAGTCATCCGAGAAGTAGGAGGTATTCTCGAAGAAGGTGACGTCAGCAGAAACGAACTGCTTACGAAGGATGGGATCAAAGCAACAATAACCTTTCTGAGTGGTGGAGTACCCCAGAAAGATACATTTGGTGGAGCGAGGAGATAGCTTATCATGGGTGGCAGAAGGGGCATGCACAAAGGCAGTGCATCCAAATATTTGGAGAGGGAGAGGAAATGGCTCCTTGCCCGGATACAAAATGGAGAAAGGGGTTTTTCCGTGGAGAACGGTGGAGGGAATGCGATTGATGAGGTAACAGGCAAGGAGAACAGCATAGCCCCAATAGGAGCGAGGAACATGCATCTGGGTCATCAAGGAGCGAGCGACATCAAGAAGGTGACGGTTTTTGCGTTCTGCCACACCATTTTGTTGTGAAGTATAGACACAACTCGTTTGATGAATAATCCTATTTTGCATGCAGAAGGCAGAAAAGTCATGACTGATATATTCTTTTGCATTATCAGATCGAAGAACTTTAATAGAAACATCAAACTGAGTTTTGATCATGAGATAGAAGGATGTCCATACAGAGAATAATTCGGAGCGATCATTTAACAGATACACCCACGTACAGCGAGAGAAATCATCAATGAATGTGACAAAATATGAACTACCCCGACCAACAGTAAGAGTAGGAGAAGGACCCCAAATATCGGAGTGGATGAGATCAAACGGACGGGTGGATCCACGAACGTGCTTCGGAGGGAAGGAGGAGCGGTGATGCTTACCAAGCTGTCAGGCTTCACAGTTGAGCGGAGGACTTTGTGGAGGAAGGTGGGGCAGAAGTTGACGAAGAAGATGAGGAGGAGCATGACCAAGGCGGAGATGCCATTGGAGCAGATCTGTGGAGGTGGAGGAGAAGGTGGAGAAAGCGAAAATGTTATCCAGGAAGTATAGGCCGCCACTCTCAGTCCCAGTAGCAATCGTCCGTTGGGAGTCCGGATCCTGAAAAGAGCAAGTAGTAGAAGTAAAAGTAACCGAACATTGTAATTGCTTGCATAGAGAGGTAACAGATAATAAGTTGCATGGGAACTTGGGCACGTAGAGAGTATCCTCCAAGCGAAGAGACGGAGTGACATGAACGATCCCCGTCCCATGAACCGATGATGAAGAGCCGTCAGCGAGAGTAACCGGGGGCAACCGATCATGTGTTTCTAGGAGAGAAAAACACTAGAGATTGCCGGTCATATGATTAGTAGCACCGGTGCCGATCAACCATTTTCCTTGAGTAACAACGTGGGCACTACCAGAAGACGTGACCACCAAGTCGAACGGCTTTGAGGAGTATATGGAAGCCATGAAGGGAGGACCAAAAGAACTGCAGCGGTCACAGTGACAGCACACCAGCGGTAAGAAGGGCCACGACCAAGATGCAGAGCAAGGCAAAAGGGGACGAAGAGGGAAGCACAAGCCGCGCGACTTAACAGGAGGTCGCGGCGACTAACAATCAGGAGCGGCTAAAGGAAGAGCCGCACAGAGGAGAACAAGCCGCTGCGACTTAGAGACAAGTCGCGGGGACAAGAGAGAGAGCGGCGAAGGAAGAAGGGCAGAGAGGCCGCCTAAACAAGGAAGAACACGCGCGAACAGAGAGAGATCGCAGCAGTTAGGAGAAAGAGATCTGCCACGCAAACAACAGGAAGCCACGCGGTTAGGAAACAATCCGCGCGGATAGGAAGAAGAAGATCTGCAGTGGTCACGATGTCAGACACCAGCGGCCAGAAAAGCCACGACCAAGCCGCAAAATCAAACAGAGGGAGAGAAGTTGGGCGGCTAGCAGACAGACCGCGCAAACAGAAGTGGAGGAAAACGGGAGGCAAAAGGCGAACAAGGCAAAAGAGGCCGCGGAGACAGGTCGCGGCGACTAGAGAAGAGAAGAAGGAAGCGGCGACTAGAACAGGTCGCAAGAAAGAAGCAAGCAACAGAAACAGGCCGCGCGAACAGGGCGCAAGCAAACAGGCGGAAGAAACAAGCCGCGGGAGACAGGCCGCGAGAAGAAGAGGCATCTCGCGCGGACAGGAGAACACACAGAATCAGCAGGCAAAGATCGATTCCTCTGATACCATGTTAGAAACGAACTAAAACAAACCGGAAATAGAATAACTGAAATTTTATTATCAGAAAAAGGTGTCTATTACAAACGTATGTCCTCCCTTATATAGAATGGAGGAGAGATGAGAGAATACAAATAAGAGATGTGAGACTAAAAAATTACAGAACTAAGCGGACTATACAGAACAAACCGCACAAGCCGCGCGGTTAGACAGAAGGGCTAACCGCACGGCTACCACCAGAGAGAGAGAGACCGCAAGGGGAGACCGCCAGAGAGCTCGGCAACCAGACAGCAACAGCACAGCAATCAAACCGCTGAAGGGAAACCGCCAGACCGCGCGGTCTCTAACCCGCCAAGACAGACCGCCAGACCGCCAGACCGCCAGACCGCCCGGTCTCAACTTCAACAGTCTACATCAACTGTGTCGACACACAGGACTTGTGTCGACACACAGCTGAGTCTAGACTAAGTTGATTGCTGATGAATGGTGAAGTGTTTGTGTCAACACAAATAATCAGTGTCGACACATTCTCAAGATGTAGTATCAAGAAGCTGTGTCGACATCAAGGTAGCTTTGTCGACATCACCAAAGGCTGTGTCGACACTTAAGTCACTTGTGTCGACACATATTGACAGATGGTCTCAACACTTTATGGCAGACAGACTCGACGCTTTGCTGACAGAGTCAAAGGCTCAAGAACTGTTTGAAGACTTGACAGCTGTGGGTTATGACAGGTTTACTGAAGCTGTCAGACTTGTCAGAAGTTAGTTATAAACCGGATCAACCGGTTACCATGGATGAAGTCTATAAATAGACGTATTCAGAAGAAGAAGAATAACAATATAGAGAAGATGTATTGTCACCACTAACACAATTAGAGATTATTCTCTGATCAAAAAAGTACAAGTAACAAAGGAGAAGATCTTCGAGAGAAGATCTAAGAAGACGATCTGAAGTAGTTTACTATTCAGATTCTGTCTAAGTTGAATTCAATCAAGAATTCAGAAGTATCTTCAAGAGATTTGGATAGAGAGAGATCCAGCTATTTGAAGACAAGGAGGAGACATTCACAGGTCTCTCAAGAAGATGATACTGAACTAATCTGTCAAGGAGATTTAGATCTATTTCTTAAGTCTAAGAAGGAAGCTACTAGTCAGTTTTATTCAAAGGAAATCAACCCAACTAAGTTCAGATTCAAGAAGCTTTGAAGAAAGCTAAGATCAAGTTGATTTCAGCCATCAGCCTCTTCAAGAAGCTGATGGAGAAAGTTCTTATCCCTTCTCTCTTAACAGGGGTAAGAGATTACAAAATTCCTTATCAAATTCTGTAGGATCTATTCATTGATCTGAGTTGTAAGCTACTTTTATAAAGGCTGCGTGTAGGAGATTTATTCTCTGAGGTAGGGCTTTTTATGCCTGAGTTGTAGGAGAAGATATTCTCTGAGCTGTAGGCCTTGTGGCAAGGCTGAGGTAGGGCTTGTTAGCTTGAGTTGTAGGAGAAGGTATTCTCTGAGTTGTAGGCCTTGTGGCAAGGCTGAGGTAGGGCTTGTTAGCCTGACTTGTAGGAATCCTTTTGGATTCTGAGCTGTAGGATCTGAGGATCTGAGTTAAAGGAAGAAGTTAGGCCGACTCTAGCATACTGCTAGATAGGTGAAGGGGTAAAGTGGATGTACCCAGACCTTGGGGAACCACTATAAATCTGTGTGCAATCTGTGATGTGTGTATGATTGTGATTGTTGTGCTGTGTTAGCTATAGAAATATTTGATTTATTCAAATAACTATAGTTATATTCTTCCTTGAGTTAAATCAAGGAAAAATACCTATTCACCCCCCCCCTCTAGGTGTTTAGGTAGTCTTGAAAGTAAAACTATCATTGAGTCTTTTATATTGCTGATATGAAAAGCTAGATATTACAGAAAATTCTGGTTGAGATTTGTATCCTAATGGATGATATCTTCTAGGTGGAATTATCCAATCAGCTAATGGATTAAATGGTTTCCTAGATTTATTAGAGTTGTTGTTATAGTTATGATTATTAGCAAGTCTTTCTGTGTTCGACGAAATATTGTGAGTTCGTCGATCAGAGTTCGACGAATTGGGATGAGATCGTCGATCTCTGCTCAGAGGATGAACAAGTTCATTTTTTGTACCCCAAATTCGTCGATCTCTGCTCGATGAACCATACACAATTCATCGGTCATAGTAAGATGAATGATTATTATTGAAATTTGCGTTCAGAGATCGTCGTACTGAGGTCGATGATCTGTTCATATATCGTCGATCTGAGTTCGATGATAACTGCTGAACATTGTTACTTTTATTATTCTTCTGGTTTTTAAGTTTGTTCTTAGTTTCTGTTGGGTACATTGGAAAATGTGTACCTGATTTGAAGAAGCCCAACCTAGCTCAATGATATACATCAAAGTGTATTTGATGTTGTTTTGAGTTGACATGTGCAGGTGAAGAATTGATAAAGTATGCAGAAAAAATTCTAAGTCCAAGTGTCGACACAGAGAAGGATGTGTCGACACATAGAAGAAAGTAGTCGACACAACACTGGGAAGCAGTGTCGACACATAGCAGTTAGTCTACAACTACACTGGGAAAAAGTGTCGACACAGAGGAAATATGTCGACACATAGCAGTTAGTCTACAACAAATACTGGGAAAGTGTGTCGACACAGAAGAAGTAAGTCGACACAACACTGGGAATTTGTGTCGACACAGAAGAAAAGCGTCGACCTCAACATTGGGAAAATGTGTCGACACAGAAGAATATAGTCGACCTCAAGTTTGTCTACACCAGCAGAATGTGTCGACACATTGTGATTGAGTCGACACATTATAGCAGTGTTAGAAGAAGACTGTGTCGACACCTGAAGGCTAAGTCGACACTTACTAAGTTATGATTCTACAACAACTGTGTCGACACACAGGACTTGTGTCGACACACTGAAGAGTCAAGACCAAGTTATTTTCAGAAGAAGCTGTGTCGACTCAAAGGCAACTTAGTCGACATCACTGAAGACTGTGTCGACACCAAGATCAATTGTGTCGACACAGATAGACAGATGGTCTCGACACTTTCTGACAGACTGTCTCGACAACTTGTGGTTCAAGACTAAGGCACAGGACTTGTTTGAAGACTTGACAGCTGTGGGTTGCCACCGGTTAACTGAAGCTGTCAGACTTGTCAGAAAACGGTTAGAAACCGGATCAGCCGGTTACCATGAAGAAAGTCTATAAATAGACAGATTCAGAAGGAGAAAGTAACTTTTGAAAACATTGATAAGAATCAAAAAGTTGAGAAGGATTACAATCCAATTCATTTCAAGAAAGTGCTAGGCACTTAAGAAGATCTTCTCCGGAAGATCAAAGAAGACTATCTAAGGATAGATCAAAGAAGAGTTCTAATCAGAATTCAGAAGAATCATTCAAAGTGCTGGATAGAGAGAGATCAAGCCAGAATTTGAAGAAGAAGAAAGAAACCACCAGTGGATTCTCAAGAAGCTGTTTGGAAATCAACTCAGCTAAGTTCATATTCAAGAAGCTTTGAAGAAAGCTCAGATACAGTTGATTTCATCAGCTGATCAAGAATTGTCTTGGCCTTTTCTCTCTCAATTCAGGCAAGACAGTTAAATAATATTTTCTATATTTCTGTAGGATCTGTTTACACAGATCTGAGTTGTAAGCCTGTGTTATAAAGGCTGAGTGTAGGAGAAGGGTCTTCTCTGAGTTGTAGGCCTTGGGGCAAGGCTGAGGTAGGGCTGTTGTGCCTGAGTTGTAGGAACCAGTTGGGTTCTGAGTTGTAGGATCTGTTGATCTGAGATTAGTGGAAGTTTGGCCGAATCTAGCATACTGCTAGATAGGTGAAGGGGGAAAGTGGATGTACCCAGACCTTGGGGAACCACTATAAATCATTGTGCAATCTGTGATGTTTTATTTTCTGTGATTGCTGTGATTATTGTGTTAGCCATTGAATTAAATTCTGCCTAGAAGTTTTTATAAAGAAGTAGAACCTATTCACCCCCCCCCCCTCTAGGTGTTTAGGTTGTCTTGAAAGTAAAACTATCAGTTTCAATCTGTTTAAGAACTTCATTAACCTTATTAACTTGTTCAGTATTTTTCTTTCCTTTATCAGAAACAAAATTTACAGGTTTAGAAAGATGATTCTTTTGGATTAGGATTGGTTCACTGGATGAAGCTCCTAACCCTAGTCTATAGTTATTAGTTCTAGCATTTAATATGCTGGTTATATCTAACAATCTTAAACTTCTGCCATTCAATGATTCTTATAATTTCTTAGCTTTGCTAAGTTCATATTTCAGAAAGAAAATTTGTTCATTTGCAGAATTTAGTTCAGCCTTTAACCTATTGTTTTCAGAAATAACATTTTCTTGGTTTCCTAGTCTTTCCCTAAGTGTCGTAATTACTTTTTCTGAATTTATTAGATTTATGCACATGATTTTAAATTCAGATTGAAATGATTCAGAACTATAATCAAAAGAAGACAATACCAGATCAGTTTCAGATGCTGAGGCTTCTTTAGTGTCTCATTCTTCCTCCTCTAAATGACTCCTGGAAGCATCAATGGCCATGAGGCAAACTTATTTGGCCCTTGCCTCCTTCTTCTTATTAGATCTATGCACATGGCTTTCAGCTATAAAGCCTTTCTCCTTCTTCTTATGTTTGCTGGAGGAAGGCTTGCTGCTTTGCTGTCTTCTGGAGTCCTTCTCTCTTCTCTTCTCCTTCTTCTGATTCTCTGGACACTCTGAGAGGAAGTGTCAAGGTTTCCTGCAGCCAAAGCACACCACTTCTTTAGTGGGGGTTTTATCATACCTTGGCTTATCATCATACCTGGATGACTTTCTTCTGAAATCTTTCTTTGTCATTTTATAGAATCTTTTGGCAAATAGACTCATCAACTCTTCATTAACTGTTGGAGTCTCAGTCTCTTCAGTAGCCTTGAATGCAATACTGTGCTCCTTCCTTGCTGGTGGAGGTGTTCTTTGCTCAGCTGCTTCTCTGGATTTGATAAGCTGCTTATATGACTTTAGCTTTCCCAAAAGAGATTCAATGGAAATCTTATTTAGGCTCCTGGCCTCCTTGATGGGCAAGATCCTTAAATCCCATGAGCTTGGAAAACACATAAGGATTTTATCATTCACCTCAGTGAGGGTGATGGCCTTATCCAAGGTTTTTAGCTCATTGATGATAGAGCTTAACCTATTGTACATGTCAGCTACAGATTCAGCTTCCTCCTTCTTGAAGTTCTCATATTGGGATATGAGATTTGATCTTCTATCCTTCCTTTCATCAACAGATCCAACCACCATTTAAATGAGGGAGTCCTAGATGGCCTTGGCTGATGTGCATTCAGCCACTTTCTGAAAAATGTCATCTGACATTGTTTGGGCTAGGATGTTCATTGCTTTGGCATCAGCAATTTTGGCCTTCTTCTGAGCCTCAGTCCACTCAGGTGGTGGAACAGCATTACTACTGGATATTTCTGTAGAGGTGGATGCCTGAGGGGGACATATCAAGATAGAATTGTAGATATCTTCATCAATATAGTTCATATACAATTTTATTCTTACCTTCCATATGGAAAACTTGTTTAGATTGCATACTGGAGGTCTGGTGCTTACATAGTCTTTGTTCTGTATCATGTTGTGTGTATAATTCAAATAGAAATGAAATATCAGATCTAACTTAGGATATTTAGTTCAAGGGTTAGCTTGTATAACCAAAAGAACCTCCTCTGATACCAATTGAAAGTGAGGGTTAGATCTGGTATACTCTAGAGGGGGGTGAATAGAGTATTCTTTGGGTTTTAAAGCTTTTGTTTTAAATACAAATTTGTTCCTAAACCTATATAATTTGTCACAGGCAAATAAAAAATATAAGTAATCACAACCACAGCAACCTAACTAGCACAGCCACAGCAAGGACAAAAAGAAAAGGGCATCCATAAAACACAAGAATTTTATAGTGGTTCCCCAACCTGGGTACATCCACTCTTCTACTACCCTGGTAGGAATTCACTCAGGTTTTTTATCAGGTGACTGCCACCAATGAGCTTTTGATCAGGTGCTCAAAAACCAAACCTCAAGTCTTTTGATCAGGTGACTTGCAACTAGGAATAACTTTTGAAGGGAGTTAAGAACCCTTTATACAGTGGGGTGAGAGAATGATTTTGTCTTCTCTTTCTCAAATACAACTGAGAAGACTTTTGTGGATATTGACTTTAGCAAAGAGCTCCACCTAATATATTGAATGATTCAGGAAGGTGGAGCTTTATTGTAGGGTAAGAGGCCTTCAGACTTTTTGCTTTGACCAGAAGATCTCCAAGAACTTTTTGACTGATGTTGTAGTTGTTGTCCTTTGAAGAATCCTGGGATGAAGACAGAAGAAGGCTCTTGATTTTTGAATAGCTGTTCTTCTTCTTCTTCAACTTAAAGTTCTTCCTCTGGTCTAGCACTTGTTTCTCTCTATCATTTTATTCTGTGTACTCTGCGTCTCAGAGTGCTGTACAGAGAGAGAGAGCAAAAGCTCCATGTTTTATATTGTTGTTCTGTTCTTCTGTATGTCTTGTTGTTCTCTGTGCGTCTTACCGGAAGGAGGAAAATCCCTTTTATATTTTACATATAAAATTGCTTTTTGAATTTTGAATTCCTTCCTGCATTCAATGCTGACGACCTATAGAACGTTTGCATTGATTGATTTCCCCAACTGTCCCTTTTAAAACCGGCAAGCAATAATCCTGATGAAGACTATAACTAATGCTCCGTCTAACGGTAATACTTAGAGAATATTTTAGCATTAATTACTCAGGAATTATTGCATTATAATAGGGACAGAAGGATGAAAAAAACCAAGGCTGGATTCGTCGAGCTGAGTCCACAGTTCGTCGAGCTGAGAATTGTTGTTCGTCAAGCTGAGATCCACGATCGTCGGCCTCAGAACTGTTGACTGCTGCTTGATGAATCTTTCCAATCTGTGTACCAAGATCGTCGAGCGGAGAACCAAGTTCGTCGACTGGAGTTTGATTCTGGACTGAGAAATATTGAGATGTTTTCTGGACTTGAGTGTTGAAGCAGATGATCCAGAAATCGTCGACCTGAGAACTGAGTTCGTCGAGCTCAGCTCAGGGAATTTTCTCTGATTTCATCGAGCTGAGCATGACTTTTGTCGACCTGAGTTCGACGAACGTCGAACTCATTTTCTGAGTCTTGATATTTCTCTAAGTCTTGAGTCTTTGGCAGACTGTTGATGGCTGGTCCATGCATTGTTGACTCTAAGGACTTGGCCTAGACTCTAGGACACAATCACTACCCTTTCTATACATGTTGGGTCATATGATCCTAACTTAGTGAACCTAGCCCAAATCCAACTAGGGATCTAACAGGTAGTGTATCCATTTTGAATGTAGCTTATGTCGAGGGATTGGAACGCAATCTCATAAGCATAAGCCAACTATGCGACAAAGGATACATAGTTGAATTCCATGTTGACAAGTGCTTGATAAATTCTGTTGACAATATGGAAATGATTCTATAAGGCACTCGAAGCAGGAATATATTTTGTTTAAATTTAATTTATATAGAATCTTCTACACCAGTGTGCCTTTTAGCAAAAGATAGTGCGTATCTCGGTGACTAATGGCATAAGATACTAGCACATATTAATTTTAAAACTATTAATAAATTATTTTCACTGAACTTAGTATGTGATGCCCCGAATGTCAAGTACGTCAAAGATAGACCTTGTCATGCATGCGTAAAAGGCAAGCAAACAAGGGCTACTTTTAAAAGTGTTATTGGCAAAGATTCTAATAGATGTCTACATCTACTTCATATGGACTTGTTCGGTCCACTGCAAGTTAGAAGTTTAGGAGGTAAGTATTGTACGTTAGTTATCGTTGATGACTACTCGCGATTTGCGTGGGTGTTCTTTCTGAAACACAAGTCAGATACCTTTGATGTCTTTACAAATTTTGTTAGGCGGATCCAGAATGAATACAATTGTTCTGTAGTCAAGATCAGAAGTGATAATGGAAATGAATTCAAGTCTGGGCCATGACAGAATTTTGTGAAAGCCTAGGTATCTTTCATGAGTTTTCCTCTCCTCGTACTCCACAGTAAAATGGAGTAGCTAAGAGAAGGAATAGAACACTCATAGAGGCCTGCAGGACTATGTTGAGTGATGCTTCACTACCGGAGTACTTCTAGGTTGAAGCCGTCAACACTGCATGCCACGTGCAAAATCGAGCGCTCATAAATAAGAACCATGATAAGACACCTTGCGAACTTCTAAAGGGCAGGAAACCGACTGTCTCATATTTTAGAATTTTTGGTTGTAAATGCTTCGTGCTTAACAATGGTAAGTATCACACTACCAAGTTTAGCGAAAAGAGTTTTGAAGGTATTTTTGTAGGTTACAGTAGCCAAAGTAAGGCATACAAGATATTTAATAGAAAAACTCTGATTGTAGAAGAATCAATACATGTTGTATTTGATGAGATGAGCTTGCTGCAAGGCAACTCTTCTACTATGCTTATTGAAGATGCAGGTACAAAGTTGAAAGAAATTAGCTTGGATGAACCAAACAAAGATGAAGGTGAAAAGTTCATCAAGATCACCACTCCAACCCCTATTGGAGAGGTAGATGATCAAGATGAAGAAGTAGTCTAAGTTGATGAAGTCACTCCAGTGGTTGAAGTTCTAGATGCAAGGACTCTAGAGCTCAGACTGTTGGTACCCTAGTTTGGATTTGAGTTCAGTATTCTCTTTTAGTCTCTTGACCCAAGATTTATCTATGGTCAAAGGTTAGTTGTTTAGTTAGTTTGCTCTAGTTGTAGAGTTATCACTTATCCAGATGAAAATTTGGTTAAGTTGTTTTTTGTTCGACTATGGTCGAACGCCGCTCGACTATCGTCTATCGACTGGTCGACGATCGTCTATCAGTTGTTCGACGTTCGTCTGTCAGCAGATCGTCTATCTCTGAGTTAGTTCAACTCTTGTTAGCTCGACGTTCTGTGGAATCTGCCTCGCCGATCGTCGAACCCCGCTCGACTTCTTCTGACCAGACAGATTTCTTGATAGTTCAACTATCTGCTTGGATAGTTCAACTATCTGATAGTTCGACTATCTGTTTTATAGGTCGACTATCTGTGTTGCTTGATAGTTCGACTATCTGTCTTGATAGGTCGACTATCTGTTGTGTTTGATAGTTCGACTATCTGCTTGGATAGTTCAACTATCTGATAGTTCGACTATCTGATAGTTCGACTATCTGTTTGATAGGTCGACTATCTGTTCTCTTTGCTAGGTCGACTATCTGTCTTGATAGGTCGACTATCTATTTTGTTTGATAGTTTGACTATCTGTTTGATAGGTCGACTATCTGTTTTGCTTGATAGTTCGACTATCTGCTCGGATAGTTCAACTATCTGATAGTTCGACTATCTGTTTGATAGGTCGACTATTTGTTTTCCTTGATAGGTCGACTATCTGTTTGATAGGTCGACTATCTGTTTTCTTTGATAGTTCGACTATCTGTTTGATAGGTCGACTATCTGTTTTGGTAGTTCGACTATCTTGTTTGGTAGTTCGACTATCTGTATCGTTCGACTATCTGTTTGATAGGTCGACGATCTCTGTGCTTCGGTCGACGATCTCCGAGGGTCGTTCGACGTTCTGCAGTATGTCTTTAGTAATTTTGTCCTCTTCTATTCTATGATTTATTTTATATTTATTTGGCATATTATTTCAGTTAATTTATGCTATTATTTCCAGACAATCTCTGCTCCATTCTTTATGCATAAGTAAATCTTTATCTGATAAAGTTGTTTGTCTTATTAGTTAACATATCCTGTTGCTTTATCTGCCATGCTGTCCTTTATAGCCGTTAGACTCAAAAACTCTTCTCTGGCCGTAAAGAGTTTCTTCTGATGAGACTTTCTCTAGTATTCTTTTATCTGATTGGATATGCAGCTTCTTAGAAAGCCTTTCCCCTTATAGCATGTCTGTCTGCAGGATTTGTTTTTGCTTTATGCTTTTTGCAGCCCAGATTGCAGATTCCAGAATAAGACAAAGATTCAAACTCAAATTAGAGCCGTTGAAAAGGCCCATATAAAAAGAGCTTCTTTTGAAAGAAGAAAATAGATAGAATACATACACTCAGCAACATAGAGAAAGAGGAAAAGCAAGAAAGTTCTACAGCTCTCAGAAATTCCCATTCAACTGAGAAGATCAAATCTCTTCAGCATTCTTCTTCATCCTGAGTTCATCCTGCTCACAGGAAGACTTTCACTCAGAGGCCTTTAGAAGAAGAAGAAGAAGAAAGGAAGCTGATTGAATAAGAACATTCATTCAACCATCAAGAGTCTTCTTCAAGCTTCTCCTTCAGAACCCCAAGACAGTTCTTTGTCTTAGTTCAGAAGAGTTCCTGCACCCTGAAGCAAGACTCCTTCCTGGATATTCTCTAAGCCAGGGGGAGCCTTGATTCTTTAGAGCTATCTAGCTCTGTGCAATCCACTAGCTTCTCCAATCTGTTTAATAATAGAGAAGAAGCCTTAACTCTCTCAACCTCCTGTACAAAGGGTTATTACTCCCTTCAAAAGTGAACCCTTGGTGGCAGGGCACCTGATCAAAAACCTGTGTTGGATTTTGAGCTCCTGATCAAAAGCTCAAAGGGTCTACTTGATCTACCTGAAGCAGATCAGTTGGTGGCAGGGCACCTAAACAAAAACCTGTAGTGGATTCCTACCAGGGTGGTAGAAGAGTGGACGTACCTATTTAGAGGGAACCACTATAAAATTTCTTGTGTCGTCTGTGCTGCTTATTTAATTTTGTTGGGTACATTGGAAAATGTGTACCTGATTTGAAGAAGCCCAACCTAGCTCAATGATATACATCATGTTGTATTTGATGTTGTTTTGAGTTGACATGTGCAGGTAAAGAATTGTTAAAGTTTACAAAAAAATTCTAAGTCCAAGTGTCGACACAAAGGAACATGTGTCGTCACATAGAAGAAAGTTGTCGACACAACACTGGGAAAGTGTGTCGACACAGAAGGTGTAAGTCGACACTACTCTGGGAAAAAGTGTCGACACATAACATAGTCTACAACAACACTGGGAAAAAGTGTCGACACAGAAGAAGTAAGTCGACACAACACTGGGAAATTGTGTCGACACAGAAGAAGTAAGTCGACACAACACTGGGAAATTGTGTCGACACAGAAGAAAAACGTCGACCTCAACATTGGGAGAATGCGTCGACACTGAAGAGTATAGTCGATCTCAAGTTTGTCGACATCATCTGAATATGTCGACACAGAAGAAAATAGTCGACCACAAGTTTGTCGTCACCAGCAGAATGTGTCGACACATAGTGAGTAAGTCGACACATTATAGCAAAGCTAAGAAATGAATGTGTCGACACCTGAAGGCTAAGTCAACACTTACTAAAGTTATGATTCTACAACAACTGTGTCGACACACAGGACTTGTGTCGACACACTGCAGAGTCAAAGATCAAGTTGTTTTCAGAAGAAGATATGTCGACACAAAGGCAATTTAGTCGACATCACTGAAGGCAGTGTCGACACCAAAGTCAATTGTGTCGACACAAATAGACAGATGGTCTCGACACTTTCAGACAGACTGTTTCAACACTAAGGCACAGGACTTGTTTGAAGACTTGACAGCTGTGGGTTATCACCAGTTAACTGAAGTTGTCAGACTTGTCAGAAAACGGTTAGAAACCGGATCAGCCGGTTACCATGAAGAATGTCTATAAATAGACAGATTCAGAAGAAGAAAATCAATCAACAACATATAGAACTGACCCTTTGAAATACATTGGATCAAAAAGTGGAGAAGGATTACATTCTACTCATTTCAAGAAAGTGCTAGGCACTTAAGAAGATCTTCTCCGGGAGATCTAAGAAGACTATCTAAGGGTAGATCTAAGAAGAGTTCTAATCAGAATTCAGAAGAATCATTCAAAGTTCTGGATAGAGAGAGATCAAGTCAGAATTTGAAGAAGAAGAAAGAATCCACCAGTGGATTCTCAAGAAGCTGTTTGGAATCAACTCAGCTAAGTACATTTTCAAGAAGCTTTGAAGAAGGCTAAGAAATAGTTGATTGCATCAGCTGATTAAGAATTGTCATTGCCTTTTCTCTCTCAACTTGGCAAGACAAGTTAAACAATCTTTTCTATATTTCTGTAGGATCTGTTTATACAGATCTGAGTTGTAAGCCTATGTTATAAAGGCTGAGTGTAGGAGTGTTGAACTCTGAGTGGTAGGGCTGATTGCCTGAGTGTAGGAGAAGGATATTCTCTGAGTTGTAGGCCTTGGGGCAAGGCTGAGGTAGGGCAGTTGTGCCTGAGTTGTAGGAACCTGTTGGGTTCTGAGTTGTAAGATCTATTGATCTGAGATAAGTGGAAGTTTGGCCGAATCTAGCATACAGCTAGATAGGTGAAGGGGGAAAGTGGATGTACCCAGACCTTGGGGAACCACTATAAATCATAGTGCAATCTGTGATGTTTTGTTTTCTGTGATTGCTGTGTTTTCATATTAATTAATAAATTGAATTCTGTCTAGAAGTTTTAGAAAGAGAAGCAGAACCTATTCACCCCCCCCCCCCCTCTAGGTGTTTAGGCTGCCTTGAAAGTTAAACTATCAAGTGGTATCAGAGGGAGGTTCCTCAAAAAGGACTTAACAGTCTGAGGTAGATCTGATAGGCAGATTCAAGAATCAAGAAGATGGGTTCTGGAGAGAATCATAAGGAGCTAGGGTCAATGAAATTACCCATATGCAAGAAGGAAATCTTTGGGATCTGGAAAGAAAGAGTCAGATTGTTTATGGAAGCATCTGACCCAAGGATTTACATCACAGTACAGGAAGGCCCCTTCATACCAATGAAGATATCTGTTCTTGATGCAAATATCCAAACACCAAAGACTTATTCTGAAATGACCAAGGATGAAATCATCTTGGCAACCATGGACAAAAGGGCACAGAACATCATTGTCAGTGCCATAGATGATTCAACATTTCAGAATCTGATTCACTGCAAGACCTCCAAGGAGATGTGGGACACATTGATTGTCTACATGGAGGGATCAGAAGAAGTAAGGCTGGACAGAAAATCTATGCTAAATCAGGAGTATGAAAGTTTTAGACAAGGAAAATCTGATAGCATAACTGAGTGCTATAAGAAATTCTATAGAATTGTGAATGAGCTAATTTCCTATGGAAGAGTCTTCAGTACCTATGAACTGAATGACAAATTCTTAAGATCCTTATCAAAGGATTGGGATACAAAGATCTGTGCCATAAGAGAAGTGGCAAAATTGGCAGAGATATCTCCTCCAACTCTGTTTGGAAAGTTGCTATCCTATGAAATGCAACTTATGGTAAGGAAGGAGGAGGAAAGAAACTCAAGAGGAGAGCATAGAGAAAAGACTGTGGCATTTAATGCTGAAGCCACCAGAAAGAATAGGAGGAAATCACCATCTCCTCCTAAGGAAGTTGAAGAAGGTAGTTCTGAAAATTCAGATAAGGGTTCAGTCAGCAGTGATTCAGATGCAGACTTTGCTGCATTCACTAGGCAATTTCAAAGGTTCTTGAAAAAGAAGCAATGGAAGTCTAGGCCTTCCTCATCACAGCAAGTAGATGACTATTATCAGAAAAGAAGGTCATCTAGGAAAGAGAAAAGCAGGTCAAAGCCCAGCAAAGCCACTACTTCAAAGATTGTCTGCTATTGTTGCAATAGGCCTGGACATGTAGTGGCTGATTGTCCTGACAAAAGGAAGGAATCTTCAGAAAAGAAGAAGACTTATCAGAAAGGCAAGAAGGAGAAATCCTTTGTAGCAAAGAAAGATAAAAGTCTGTCAGACCAGTCAACTTCAGAATCAGGATCTGAAGCTGAAGCATATATTGGATTATATGCTGCATCTGAGGAAGAGGAGTTTATGCAGTTGCTAGACTCCATCAATGAACATCAATGCATGGGTTTGATGACTAGATCAGAAGAGGACCTATGCCAGAATCAGTCTGGTCCTAATGAGGTAAACTGTCCTTCCAGTACATATGTTTGTAGTACAAGTGAAGAATCAGCTACATCTGCATCAAGTGATGAAGATGCATCTGGATCTGAAGGAGATGTCTATCAATTGATAGACAAGTATGGGGACTTGTTGCAGGCCCTTAAGAAAAGCAAGAACCTGGTTAAATCACAGGCTCAGGAAATTGCTGATCTAAGGGTTGCAACAACTGAGTTAGAAAAAGTCCTTGATCAAAAGTTAGCTGAAATTGCCAAGCTGAAGAATATAACTATTATTCAGATGGGCACAATTAATTATACTAATGATCAAGTAAAGAGTCTGGAGGACAGACTTAGAATTGAAAGGGATTTAGTGGCTAGTTACTCTAAGCCAAAATCTGTCTTACCCTTGATAGATGAATTTGTCACTCAGAAGGGTAAGGCTGGATTAGGATTTAAGGGTAACTCCAGGGCTGGCAGATTCAAGAGGAAAGGCAAAGCCCCTATTCAGCCACTAAACCTTTCAGTCCCCATAAGGTTTGGTAAGGAGAAAGTGCCTTCTAACATATATGATCATGAAGACATTCAGGATCATATCAAGACAAATGTTCTGAAGAACAAGGGTGTTAAGGCAAGCAGGCCTACCTATGGTCATAAGCCCTATGGTTTTAAGAAACCAGTAGGAGAAGTTGCAACAGCACCAGCAATGAACAGAAATGCTTCTGACAAGGATGTATCTAGATCTAGATACAATAAGTTTGAATGTTGGTGCTGTGGCAAGAGGGGTCATTTTGCATTGGACTGCTGGTATAACACAAGTGTTATAAAGAATAAGAGTCTACCTGTTAGAAGAGGTTATGATAACTTTATTAAGGCTAACCTGAACCAAGGACCCAAGACTTACTTGGGTTCTAAGGGTAAGTAATTCTGTATTGCAGGTGAATCCAAGTTACCATGCCCCTATATGGTACTTGGATAGTGGTTGTTCCAGGCACATGACTGGAACAAAGGGGCTGCTGAAGGAGTATTCATCTGTCAAAGATGGACATAAAGTGATCTTTGGTGGATCTGAAAAAGGAGTCATCAAAGGATTTGGTAACATCTCTTCAAACCTAATTACTATCACCCAAGTGGCCTATGTAAAAGGTTTGAAACATAATCTAATAAGCATAAGCCAGCTGAGTGATCTAGGATATGACATTTCATTTGGTAAGGATGGATGTCATATCAAAAGGTCAAGTGATCAAGAGATCATATTGACTGGGTATAGGAAGAGAAATGTGTATTGCCTTAATTTTGAATGTGAGAATAAGGCATCCCCCATTTGTCTTGTAGCTGATGACAATGCTTCTCATTGTGTTAAGTGGCACAAGAGATTGGCTCATCTAAACTACAAGACAATTGGCCAACTCTTTAGTAAAGAACTAGTGAGGAATGGGCCTCAAGTTAAGTGTATAAAGGAAGGGGTATGCTCAGCTTGTCAAAAGGGCAAGCAGACAAAAACCTCATTTCAAAGCCTTGAAAACAAGGATTCTGTGAGGTGCTTATACCTCTTGCATATGGATCTTTTTGGTCCTATGCCAGTTCACAGTCTAGGTAGGAAGGTCTACACACTAGTGGTTGTAGATGACTATTCTAGATTTACATGGGTGTTCTTTCTGAGACAAAAATCTGAAACCCCAAGTGTATTATTTAAGTTTGTAAAGCAAATTCAGAATGAACTGAACAGTACAGTGGTCAAAATCAGAAGTGACCATGGTACTGAGTTTCAATCTGAAAGCATAACAAACTTGTGTATAGACTTTGGGATTTTCCAAGAGTTCTCCTCACCTAGAACACCTCAGCAAAATGGAATTGCTGAAAGAAAGAATAGATCATTAATTGAAGCTGGTAGAACTCTATTGAGTGACACCTCTCTCCCAGAATATTTTTGGGCTGAGGCAGTTAACACTGCTTGTCATGTCATCAATAGGGCTTCTATCACCAAAAGCCACAGGAAGACTCCCTATGAGATTGTGAAAGGCAGAAAACCAAATCTATCCTATTTTAGGATCTTTGGCTGCAAGTGCTATATACTTAACAATGGTAAGTCTTATTTGACTAAGTTTGCTGCCAAATCCCAGGATGGGATATTTGTTGGGTACAGCACAAATAGTAAGGCCTATAGAGTCTTCAACTTAACTACTCAAGTTGTTGAAGAATCTGTGCATGTTGTATTTGATGAAACAAGATTAATCAATTGTGAATTGTCTTGTAGATCAAATGACTCAACAGGTATAAGCAAGAAGATGGACAAGCTCTCCATTGCTGAAGCTTCAAAGGAAGAGGGAGCATTGGAAAATGAAGGCTGCTGTCCAGGGGGAGTACAAGAGATAATGGAAGCTGATGAAAACCAAGAGGAACAGCAGAATGAAGAAGCTGGAGATGCTCAACCTGAAGGGAATCTACCTCCAGCTATAAGATATCTAAGAGATCATCCTACTGATCAGATAATTGGTGATCCAAGACAAGGAGTGCAAACTAGAAGCAGAAATCAAAGCACAGTTTTGCATTCTAGTTTCTTGTCTCAAATGGAACCTAAGAAGTTTGAAGAAGCTATCCAAGACCAGCACTGGATTGATGCTATGCAAGAGGAGCTGAATCAGTTCAGAAGGTGCAAGGTCTGGGAGCTTGTTCCTAAACCAAGAGGCCACAACATAATTGGGACTAAGTGGATCTATAGGAACAAGCTAGATGAAAGTGGAATAATAATAAAGAATAAAGCAAGATTGGTTGCAAAAGGATACAGGCAGGAAGAAGGGATTGACTTTGATCAAACCTTTGCTCCAGTAGCAAGGCTGGAGGCAATCAGAATGTTCCTTGCCTATGCAGCCTACCAAGACTTCAAAGTATACCAGATGGATGTAAAGTCAGCATTTCTGAATGGTGATCTTAAAGAAGAAGTATATGTAGAGCAGCCATCAGGTTTTGTAGATCCTCTTAAACCTGATTCTGTGTATAAGCTTAGGAAAGCTTTGTATGGGTTAAAACAAGCTCCAAGGGCTTGGTATGAAACCCTGTCTACCTTCCTCATTGAGAATAAATTCTCAAGAGGAAAGATAGACAAAACTCTATTCCTTAGGGAATCCAAAGGAAAGATCATCTTAGTCCAGATCTATGTTGATGACATAATCTTTGGATCTACTGAAAACAACCTTTGTAAAAAGTTTGCCAAACTTATGCAAGGGAAGTTTGAGATGAGCAGTATGGGAGAACTTAAGTTCTTCTTGGGACTCCAAGTAAGACAGACTGATGATGGATTGTCCATATCCCAGTCTAAGTTCACCAAGGAATTAATTAAAAAATATGGTATGGAGTCATCCTCCTCCATGAGAACTCCTATGGGCACAAGTATGCCAATATGCAAAGATGAGGCAGGTAAACCTGTTGATGAATCATTGTATAGAGGAATAGTTGGGTCACTACTATATCTCACTGCTAGTAGACCTGACATTATGTATGCAACATGTGTCTGTGCTAGGTACCAAGCCTGCCCTAAAGAATCTCATTATACTGCAGTAAAAAGGATTCTGAGATATCTAAAGGGCACTCCTACTCTAGGTCTTTGGTACCCTAGGAATAGAGATTTTCAACTAACAGGCTATTCAGATGCAGATTTTGCAGGATGTAGAGAGGATAGAAAGAGTACTACAGGTACTTGTCAATTCCTGGGAGGAAGACTAATATCTTGGAGTAGTAAAAAACAGACTAGTGTGGCAATTTCCACAGCT
This sequence comes from Platanthera zijinensis, assembly GCA_039513925.1. Lineage (NCBI taxonomy): Eukaryota > Viridiplantae > Streptophyta > Magnoliopsida > Asparagales > Orchidaceae > Platanthera > Platanthera zijinensis. The sequence continues at coordinate 73,181,024 of CM077097.1, forward strand.
GAGTCAGAGTATATTGCTGCAGGAAGCTGCTGTGCACAGCTATTATGGATGCAGCATCAGCTTAAAGATTATGGTATTCAGGTAAGTAGAACACCCCTTTTATGTGATTCTAAGAGTGCTATTTCTATTGCTAATAATCCAGTTTCTCATAGTAGAACTAAGCATATAGAAATCAAATATCATTTTCTTAGAGAACATGTAGAAAAAGGTGACATCTCATTGGAATTTGTAAAAACAGATTATCAAATAGCAGATGTATTTACTAAGCCTTTAGATGAAACCAAATTCAATAAATTCAAAATTGAATTAGGTATGTTAACCATTGATTAATGTATTAAACAAAATCATTAACAATGCTATTGAAATGGTTTATAAGTAAGTAAAAGTAGTAACAACATAATCAAGTGTTAAAAAGGACACATTGAAGTTACAGAAATTGGCTAAGTAAGAATGTGTCGACACATTCAGTAATAATGTGTCGACTCAGAGAAATTATGTCGACAAGTCAGAAATATTGTGTCGACACAGAGAATATGTGTCGACACTTAAGAGTTTTATTGTCGACTTAACCAGAAATGTAATGTCGACTCAACCAGAATTATGGTGTCGACACTTACAAAATATGTGTCGACACTTGTCCTTAGTGTCGACACAGAATTTCTGTCTTTCTACTATGTATCCAAGGTGTCGACATAACCACAAATTGGTGTCGACACATAGTAGGCTGAAGAAATGTCGAGTTAATAGAAGCTTGTGTCGACACATTCCGTCTGTGTCGACACATTTAGACTGTTTTTGGCGCCTTTTGAACTTCTTTCAACAGAAGCTATAAATAGGTCAAAAGCTCTTATTGTCGACACGCTTTCAAGGTTTTCGAGACTCAAACCCTGTGTCGACAGTCTTTCTTTCTCTCCTCTCTCAAGCCTTCTCGACGACTCGATGGCGCCAAGGATTGAAGACAATGTTAATGAAGGGTATGAGTTGGTGCGCCAGGCGTTTGCAGATGCGCAGCCTGATGTTCAAGGGGTTATCACCCTCCTCTCCGACTCAGGGTTAGAATTTCTTGTCTCAGAACCATCCAAGATCTGGAAGAAGGAGGTGCACGAGTTCTTTATCTCAGCATCAGTCCATTCTACTGAACTCAAGATCAAGTCCATTGTTCACGGGACTAAGATTAAGATTACCCAAAGAGGTTTGAGAAAGTTTTTGCAATTACAAGTAGTTGAAAATGAAGAAGAAGTTCCTAGTTCTAAGACAAGGGAAGCCCTTCAATGGTGTGGTTTGGATTCAAACATGAAGATTGGAGCTGCATTCAATAGGAAGGGTATGAATCAGCAAGGAAAGTTCTTGTCTGAAATAGTTGGGAAAGTAATTCTCTGCAAGACAGGTGGACATGATAGGATTTCTGCCTATATGTTCAACCTTATGACCAGGATTGCCTTTACAATTCCTACTGATTGGTCAGTAATCCTATTTGACAAGATTAAAGAAGGGATCAAGAAGCCTAACATGGCTAGGATCATAAGTCTATATCTCAATGGAGCAATTCCTGAAGTGATGCAGCAACTGCCAGGATCTAAAATCAATCATATGAGAAGGATGGACATGAGACTATTCTCCAGGTGGGAAAGGGTGCTGTCTAAGGATGTGCCTGAAGAGAGCAGGCCAGACACCCCTGTGCAATCCCCTTCTCCAGCTCACGAGACTGAGCAACAACAAGAGGACCCACTTAGGATACAGAGTGAAGAACAACCTGCCTCCACTATAGTTCATCAAGTCGATACATCTGCACAGATGCAGGGGGAGCCAGTTCAATCTCCTGCTCAAAATGTATCTACCCCTGCTCAGGTACAAGTGGTACAGGTGTAGGGGGAGTAACTGTATTTTACTATAAAAGACTTTCTAAAAGTTTTTTTTCTCTGCACAGGTTCAGGGGGAGCATGTGTCTTCTCCTACTCCAGATATGCAGCTGCCTGAGAATGTGCACAAGGATGCACCTAATGACTTATCTTCAGGTGCTCCAGTTCAAAAAGAATACACTCTGGATGAGTTATTTCCTAATGATGACATAGCTACTGATAGAATAGAAGAGGACCAAGATGTTGAGCAGCCTCTTGACATAGAGCTAGAACAAGGAGTGGAGAAAGTTCAAGAGATTGAAAAAGTACAAGAAGTAGAGGAGGAGCAAAGATTTGAGGGGGAGCCAGTACATGTTGAAACTGAGCAACATGGCACTGAAGCAGATAGAGTTCACATTGAGAGTACTTCTGAATCTGAAACTGAAGAAGCCAGGTTGGCTAAGAAAAGAAAACTGGTTGTATTTAAAAGAAGAAGCAAGACTTATAAGCAGGCTTTACAGACAACACCTCCACCACCACTTCCTGAAGTTGATTATAACAAGTTCTTGGTGGATTTACAGGTGAAATTGGATGACCACAGGGTGGCCATTGAGAAATATGTTGATGAAAGCAACAAAACTCTGCAGTTTGACTTAGCCCAAGATATCAAATCTATCCAATTTCAAGTCAACTTGAATAAAACTGAAATGACAGATTGCTTCCACAAGGGTGGCAATGCTGTAGTTTATCTGGCTAAACAACAGCAGGCTATCTCTACAAAGGTGGATGATATTGCTTTGAAGCAAGGTTATGTTCTGGAAAATCAAATAAGAATGAATGACAATTTAACTGAATCTCATAATGAGATCATTCAAGAGGTGAAGAAGATTGTTCCAGGGATGCCTGCAGATAGAGCCAAAGAAATGGAAGAATTTGATAAGAATTTTCAGGCTGCTATTGCATCTGTTAAGACTGCCATCACAACCTCTCAACAGGAAATATCTGAAAAGCTTCAAAAGTTAAGACCATTTTTCAAGGAGGGAGTGAATTATTTGGATGGCCAAATTCGATTTCAGAAAGAAGATCTTAGAGATCATGTATCAAGAGAAGCCATAAAGGGGGAGAGGATGCTAATTCATGCAGGCTCTGAGCATGCCAAATGGGTGACCAATAGTATAAGAGCCACATTGGGATATCCACCATTGTGTGATGATAACATGGTGGCTGAGTCAGGTCTACAAACAGGACTACTTGAAGGTGACCAACCTGAGGTTGCCCAAGTCATATACCCCCCTCCAGATTTTGATATATTGGATCAGCAAGTGCAATATATGTATAGTCCTTCAAAGGAGGTTGTAAATGTTATCTTTGGAAAGGTTGATAAGCCTGAGGTAAATTTGCAAGAACAGCAAGATGCTCTACTGTCAAAGAAAAGATTTAGAGAGCAGGCTGAGCTGAAGCCAGATTTTGAGCAGTGGAGTCCTACTTCCAGAAATATAATACTCACTGCATGGAAAGCTGTCAAAGATCAAGTTCATGAAAGGGGCAAGTGGTACAATGAGCAGGAATGGCAGAAGTATGAGGCAAGACAAGAAGCCATTGTACAATTCAGAAGGAAAGCTAAGCTGGGAAGACTTCCAACTGATGCTATGGAGCCAAGCAAATACTTCCCAAAGCCTTTTCATTATTTTGAAAGGCAAAGGCTCAAGGAAGAAGCTAAGAAGAAAGCTGATCTTAAAGGAAAAAAGATGGCTGAAGAATCAGAAGCTCCTGTGACAGCTAAAATTAAATCTGGCCAAGGGATTGTTATTAGAGAGCCTGATCAATCCTGATAATGTTTTAGTCTTTCATAATGTTTTGTAATGATGTAATGTGATCAGTCAAAGAAAAAACATGTAATCAAACATTACCCAGTAATAAACAAAATATTGTTAAATCTGTGATAGATTGTTTTATCCATGATGTTATTATTATTTTGTTTATAATTAAATATCCCTGTGTATTGTCATATATCATCATTTTATACTATTTATAAATGGTGTATATCATTGGCTATAAGGGTTATGACTTCTCCAAATAGGGGGAGATTGTTGGGTACATTGGAAAATGTGTACCTGATTTGAAGAAGCCCAACCTAGCTCAATGATATACATCATGTTGTATTTGATGTTGTTTTGAGTTGACATGTGCAGGTAAAGAATTGTTAAAGTTTACAAAAAAATTCTAAGTCCAAGTGTCGACACAAAGGAACATGTGTCGTCACATAGAAGAAAGTTGTCGACACAACACTGGGAAAGTGTGTCGACATAGAAGGTGTAAGTCGACACTACTCTGGGAAAAAGTGTCGACACATAACATAGTCTACAACAACACTGGGAAAAAGTGTCGACACAGAAGAAGTAAGTCGACACAACACTGGGAAATTGTGTCGACACAGAAGAAGTAAGTCGACACAACACTGGGAAATTGTGTCGACACAGAAGAAAAACGTCGACCTCAACATTGGGAGAATGCGTCGACACTGAAGAGTATAGTCGATCTCAAGTTTGTCGACATCATCTGAATATGTCGACACAGAAGAAAATAGTCGACCACAAGTTTGTCGTCACCAGCAGAATGTGTCGACACATAGTGAGTAAGTCGACACATTATAGCAAAGCTAAGAAATGAATGTGTCGACACCTGAAGGCTAAGTCAACACTTACTAAAGTTATGATTCTACAACAACTGTGTCGACACACAGGACTTGTGTCGACACACTGCAGAGTCAAAGATCAAGTTGTTTTCAGAAGAAGATATGTCGACACAAAGGCAATTTAGTCGACATCACTGAAGGCAGTGTCGACACCAAAGTCAATTGTGTCGACACAAATAGACAGATGGTCTCGACACTTTCTGACAGACTGTTTCAACACTAAGGCACAGGACTTGTTTGAAGACTTGACAGCTGTGGGTTATCACCAGTTAACTGAAGTTGTCAGACTTGTCAGAAAACGGTTAGAAACCGGATCAGCCGGTTACCATGAAGAATGTCTATAAATAGACAGATTCAGAAGAAGAAAATCAATCAACAACATATAGAACTGACCCTTTGAAATACATTGGATCAAAAAGTGGAGAAGGATTACATTCTACTCATTTCAAGAAAGTGCTAGGCACTTAAGAAGATCTTCTCCGGGAGATCTAAGAAGACTATCTAAGGGTAGATCTAAGAAGAGTTCTAATCAGAATTCAGAAGAATCATTCAAAGTTCTGGATAGAGAGAGATCAAGTCAGAATTTGAAGAAGAAGAAAGAATCCACCAGTGGATTCTCAAGAAGCTGTTTGGAATCAACTCAGCTAAGTACATTTTCAAGAAGCTTTGAAGAAGGCTAAGAAATAGTTGATTGCATCAGCTGATTAAGAATTGTCATTGCCTTTTCTCTCTCAACTTGGCAAGACAAGTTAAACAATCTTTTCTATATTTCTGTAGGATCTGTTTATACAGATCTGAGTTGTAAGCCTATGTTATAAAGGCTGAGTGTAGGAGTGTTGAACTCTGAGTGGTAGGGCTGATTGCCTGAGTGTAGGAGAAGGATATTCTCTGAGTTGTAGGCCTTGGGGCAAGGCTGAGGTAGGGCAGTTGTGCCTGAGTTGTAGGAACCTGTTGGGTTCTGAGTTGTAAGATCTATTGATCTGAGATAAGTGGAAGTTTGGCCGAATCTAGCATACAGCTAGATAGGTGAAGGGGGAAAGTGGATGTACCCAGACCTTGGGGAACCACTATAAATCATAGTGCAATCTGTGATGTTTTGTTTTCTGTGATTGCTGTGTTTTCATATTAAGTAATAAATTGAATTCTGTCTAGAAGTTTTAGAAAGAGAAGCAGAACCTATTCACCCCCCCCCCCTCTAGGTGTTTAGGCTGCCTTGAAAGTTAAACTATCAAATTTATTGCACTGTGACTGTGAGTAGAAATAACTAGGATTGCTAGTTGCTGTGATAGGATCCCAAGCTTAACTGTAATTACAGTTAGCTCTCTCTTGTGCACTACACTTTGTGTTAGGCTCTAGGGTTATCCATATCTATAAACTAATTCCGCAAATTAACTCTAAGGGAGTTGAGTAGGGTGTGATAATTTTTGAATACTCTATTCACCCCCCTCTAGAGTTGTATCTATCCTCACTTTCAATTGGTATCAGAGGGAGGTTGACTGACTGTATAGGCTAACACCTGAGTCACAAGATCCTGATAGATACCAAGTTTATAGATATTCACTTCATGGCCCAGTCTAAGGATTACTCAAGCACCAGACCTCCAGCATGCAACTTAGCTAAGTTTAGTATCTGGGAGGAAAGAATAAGATTATATATGAACTCTATTGATGAAGACATTTTCTCCTCTATTTTGATAGGACCTCCAGCACCTCCTGCTGCAACCACTGCTACAACATCTACAAATCTAAGTGTAGTGCCTCCTCCAGATTACAATGATGCCTACAAGAAGGCAAAGATAGCTGATGCCAAAGCTATGAACATTCTGGCTCAGACTATGTCTGATGAAATTTTCCAGAAAGTGGCTGATTGCACCTCTGCAAAAGCCATGTGGGACTCACTGAACCAGATTATAACTGGTTCAGCTGATGAAAGGAAGGACAGAAGGTCCAACCTTATATCCCAGTATAAAAACTTCAAGAAAATTGAAGTTGAATCAGTTGAAGCCATGTACACCAGACTCAGCTCAATCATCAATGAGCTGAGAACTCTTGATAAGGAAATCACATTGACAGAGGTCAATGATAAGATACTCATGTTCTTCCCCAGCACATGAGATCTTAGGATCTGGCCTATCAAGGAGGCCAGAAGTACAACTGAAATCTCAACAGAAGCTCTCCTTGGCAAGCTCAAGTCTTTTGAGCAAGTGCTGAAGACCAGGGAAGCTGAGGCTGAAGCAAAGACTCCAACTCCAGCAAGAAAAGAGCAAACTCTTGCTCTCAAAGATGCTGATGCTTCTGAAGGAAGCCAATCTAATAAGGAGCTGATGACACTCTTTGCCAAAAGGTTTCTTAAGATGGGAAGAAAAGACTTCAGAAAGAAATCTTCAAGATATGAAGATAAACCAAGGTATGATAGATCTCCTGCTAAAGAAATCATTTGTTATGGTTGCAGGAAACCTGCACACATTCTACTAGAGTGTCCAGAGAAAAAGAGCAAAGAAAAGAGAGAGGAAAAGGAACATCGCAGGAAACACACCAAGTCCTCCTCCTACAAAAACAAGAAAAAGGAGAAGGGATTTGTTGCTGAAACTTGGAGTGATTCAGATGAGGAATCTTCCTCCTCAAGCTCCAGTGAGGATGAGGAAGAGAAGAAGGCAAAGGAAATCTGCCTTATGGCTATTGATGCCTGCAGCAATCACTCAGCTGCAGAGAGCTCTGATGATGATGATGAGATGCCTACAGAAGATCAGGTATTATCTTCATATGACTTTTCTTATTCTGAATTTAAAACTGAGTTTAAATCCCTTTGCTTAGATTTAATTAGTTCAAAAAAGGAGATTAAAGAACTTAGAAATAAGTTAGTAGAATCAGAATCTATTTCCATTGAAAATGCTAGGTTAGAAGCAGAACTCACTAAATCTAGTGAAGAAATGAAGTTTCTTAAAAATGAACTAGCAAAGTCCAAGAGATTAGAAGAATCATTAAATGGTAGAAGCCTTAAGTTGCTAGAAATCACCAGCATGACAAACACTAGGTCAGGTAATAATAGGCTAGGCTTAGGAGCTTCATCTTGTGAACCCCCAATTATTCTTAAAAATCATCTTTCAACTCCAGTGAACTTTATCTCAGCTGATGGGATAAAGAACACTGAGCAAGTAAGACAAGTTAATCAAGCCTTAAACAAAGCTAAGAGAGAAAAGAGAAAACAAAAGTTTAAGGAAATACAAAAAGCGTCGAACGCTGCTCGACGATCGCAGGCTCAGTGGTCGAACGAAGCTCGACGATCTGTGCATCCATCATCGAACGCCGATCGATGTTTTCAATATGAATTTCAAAATTATAACCAGAGCCCTAGAAACCTTAATATGAATAGAAATCCTAGGTTTGTGGACCCATTAACTGTATGGAGCATCCCACCTAGGAGATCTTACCCCTTAGGTTATAAACCCCAACCTGCTTATCCTTTCATTTCAAGTTTTCATTATGTAAAGAATAATGGACCCAAGGTTACCTGGGTCCACAATGTCTAATTGTCTATTCTGCAGGTGAAGACCTATCCATATACTAAAGACAAGTGGTATTTGGATAGTGGTTGCTCCAAACATATGACAGGGAACAGAGAAAATCTGTCAAAGTTCAAGGCCAAGCTTGGATCAAAGGTGATCTTTGGGGATTCTAGCTGTGGTCAAACTGAAGGATGTGGTAGGATTACCATTGGAGCAGTAACTTTCAAGAGGGTTGCATATGTAACTGGACTGAAGCATAATCTCATCTCAGTAAGTCAGTTATGTGATGCAGGATATCCGATATCGTTCACTAACACTCTTTGTAATATTACTTTAAATAGTAATGTTGTGTTAGTAGGTATTAGACAAGGTAATATCTATTTAGTAGATTTTATTTCAACCCATTCTGAAATCTGCTTATTTAATGAAGTAACAAATAACAACACCTTATGGCATAAAAGGCTTAGCCATGTTAACCTCAAGAACATATCTAGGTTATCTAAATACAACCTTGTTAGAGGTTTACCTTCTTGCCCCTACAAGAAGGAGAGCATATGCAGGCTTGTCAATTAGGCAAGCAAACCAAAAATTCCTTTAAATCTGTAAATAAAAGTGATTCACCTAGAATCCTGTATTTATTACATTTGGACCTCTTTGGCCCAATAAATGTACAGAGTCTAGGAGGGAAGTATTACACTTTAGTAATTGTAGACGACTTCTCTAGGTTCACTTGGGTGTTCTTCTTGAGAACTAAGGCTGATAACTTCAAAGTTCTTACAGATTTTCTACTGTGTGTGCAGACTGAGTATTCTACTCATGTTGCCTTGATTAGAAGTGATCATGGTACTGAGTTTGAGTCTCTTCTCATGCAAGAATTCTATGAGAAAGAAGGTATCAAACATAGCTTCTCTGCTCCTAGAACTCCCCAACAAAATGGGATAGTGGAAAGGAAGAATAAAACCCTGATTGAAGCTGCTGGTACACTATTGGCAGATGCTAACATGCCTCTTTCCTATTGGGCAGAAGCTGTTAGCACAGCTAACTATGTCTTGAACAGAAGTCTTATACACAAGCTTAAGTGTAAAACTCCTTATGAGTTGCTTAAAGGAAAGAAACCTAAAATCAATTATTTAAGAGTATTTGGTTGTGTAGTATACATTCATAACAATAATAAAGAATACCTTAGAAAGTTTGAAGCAAAAGCTTCAATGGGAATTTTTCTTGGATATTCCCAAGTAAGCAAAGCTTATAGGGTATTTAATAAATCAACTTCTAAAATTGAGGAATCTGTGCATGTATCTTTTGATGAATCTCAGATGTTTTACAAGGAGAAGGAAACTTTGTAACACCCCAAAAATCTCAAAACTGGATTTGAGGTGCAGGCTGTTTGACACGGCCTGGGACACGGGCGTGTCCCAGGGCGTGTCGGGGGTACACGGCCTGGGACACGGGCGTGTCCCGTGTCCCAGGGCGTGTTCTGGATGGTCGATGATCGGTGGTCGACTATAGTCGAGCCTGTGACACGGCCTTGGACACGGGCGTGTCCCAGGGCGTGTCACTCAAGAAATGGGCGGACTGAGTCAGAGAAGTACACGGCCCGGAACCAAGCCTTGAACACGGCCGTGTCAGATTTGACACGGGCGTGTCCGAGGGCGTGTGCCTACCCGTGTACTTCTCTGTTGGTTTTGGAGCTCGTTGAGGCAGGGGTTGCACGGGCGTGTCATATGACCGACACGGGCGTGTTAGGTTCGCCACGGGCGTGTCGATGCCCGTTTTCTGGTAGATTTCAGTCGGTGCGAGTGCCACGTGTGCCGCTTAAGGGTACACGGCCTGTGACACGGGCGTGTCACAGGCCGTGTCAGCCAAAAAAAATGGAATTTTGGGAAAATCGTGGCCGTTCCTTTTCTCTATTTGGATCCAAAGGCTCAGGTGATTCCTTGCTGGATTAAAACACCAGGGGCTTGATGAAGAGATCATTCTTCATTTGGCTAAGTGAAGAGAGAAAGAGAGAGGAGGAAGAAGAAGGAGGAGGAGATCAAGCCACCGGCGGAGCTCCCGTGTTCCGATTCGAGATCCGAGGCCAGCACCGTGAAGGCAAAGCTGCTGCGGTGCTTTCTCACCGGCTAGATTTTGATGGCTCCCAAGAGATTGTCAAGGGTAACGATCTCCCTTCTTGGACATGTGAAGTCCTTATTTTTTGCATTGCATAGGGAAAACCCTTCCCCGCGAGTGTGCGGTGGGTTGTGGCATCCCTTGGGGTAGATATGTGAAGTCCCCCTTATTAGAGTCCAGAATTGGAGTACGGATCTAGGCATGTTGTGTGAAGCCCATCTGGACATGTTGGTCTGGATTGGTGATGCTTGTTTGCATATCGGAGAAGACTCCGTGGTTATGGCTTGTTTGCCTTGTGCCTACCTGTTGCTTGGTGCAGCAGGAAGTACTGGATGAAGTCCAGGAAATGAAGAGGGTTGGATGTAACTCTTGTGGCCGTGCGTTGCCACTTTGTGTGCGGTTGAGCCGTTTGGCTGCAACTCGATGAAAAGGCAGATTGCCGAACAGGAAAGGTGAAACCGACCCGCGCCTATAAATTGCCATGGATACTTCCGTATTCGAGGTGGCACGGCGACTTGAGCAACGGGGGGTGGCTGATCCGTACCTGCGTTATGTCTGTCCGACTGGTAAGCCTGGTTATAGGTTTCGTTGGAGCGCATAATGAGGGTCTTAGGCCCGCACGCCAAATAGACTAGAATGCTCAATACAGTGTAAACGGTGGTGTTGACCCTAGTTTTCCGGTGCACCAAGAATGTGCCCTGAGTGCACGGACTGTCGGGCCATGTGGCCGACGGTTGTGATGGCTTGAATGAGCCTGCGAGCACATATTTGCTATTGTTGATACCATGTTGTGCAGGGAAGGAATGCTACTGCCCCGAGAAAGGGGTAGGATTGTTATAATTGGGTCAGCTGAATGCTGACCGTTGCCGTGTTTGCCACCGTTTGGGTGGATTGTCCCTATGCAGGTACTGGAGAGCCGAGTGGTAAATGAAGGGCTGAAGCCCTTGCTGCTGTTGCTGTTGCTGCTGCTGCGGCTACGCCCTTGAAGGCTACGCGAATGGTTTTGTTTGTTTTGCTTTCACTCATGTATGGCCGGCCTGCGCGCCGATGTTTGTAATCCATGATGTATGGAAAGAGGAACTGTAAGGCCTTAAGGCCAACCCTTCACCTTTATTGTACATTCCATGGCTGTATATATAACTGTGGTTTATATATTGGACATTCCTGGTTAGAGTTCAATTTACAACTTAAAGCTTCCGCTAGCATGCTCTGAGTTAGGATACGTGTATGGTTTGGTATTATCCTGTGACCTCACCGTCTGTTTGTGGCATATAGTGTGGGGCCCCGGCCGGACCTTCTACTATACGTCATGTAACGGATGGGGTCGTTACATTTTGGTATCAGATTCGTTCGGTCTTCCTCTTTCGAATTCGTGGTCGAATTCTTTTGTGGGGTGGCGATCGCGTGTTTGTGCGCCCTGCTGTAACGCTAATGAACTCTGGAATGTCCACTAAGGAATGTACATAATCTTGTTTGAGGAATCTGCGCGTTCCTTTTCTGTTGTTTTGCTTGCATGCGATCGCTAATGTGTGTCTTGTCCACCTATAGGTGACACGTAGTGGTGCTGACCAGTCTGAGCCCCAGCGCTCTGATAAGAGTGCGGCACCAGCTGAGGTGCCAACACCTCCTCCATCTACGGAAACTGTTCGCTTAGTTGCTGAGGCTCTATTTGCCATGATTCAGCCGACCGGGCAAGCGCAGCCGGCAGTAGTGCCAGTTCGTGTTGATGTAGGACCCGAGCCGGTTGAGGCTGTCGATCCACGAGCAGCTGACCGACAGTTGAAGCAATTCATGAGCTTCAGTCCGCCTACATTTACGGGACTGGGATCCCCAACGCAGGCAGAGGATTGGTTATCGCGTGTCAAGCGGATAATGACAGCGATCAGGGCGGAGGAAACTTTAAAGGTCACCTTAGCCACCTTCATGCTTGAAGGAGAGGCGCGGTTGTGGTGGGACGAGGTTGAGGTACACCATTTGGCGGGCAGGCAATTAACGCAAGTATCGATTGAGGAGTTCTCTAGAATATTTCTGGCGAAATATGTCCCAGCGGCGCAACGCATTGCCATGGAAAATGAGTTCCAACGGTTAAAGCAAGGAGAAGATAGCGTGGATACCTACCTGCATGAGTTTACAAGGTTGGGACGGTATGCAGGAACAATCTTCGCGGATAACCAAAGGAAAACGAATAGGTTCTATGAAGGATTGCGGGATGAGTTGAGGTTCCTGCTTTCGAGTTCAGTGAACCAAGGGTTTCAGGCGTTGGTTGATACTGCATGTGTGTTGGAGAAGGACATGAGACGGGTGCAAGGGAACAAGGGCTTGGTTGTGTCGAAGCCAGAGCAAGCACCTCGCCCTAGCAAGTCGTTCTACCAGAAGAAAGGGGGCAAGAGGTCCAAGCCGTTTGGGAAAGTGTCTACGACCGTTGTGTCGGGGGCGACGTCAAGGCCGGAGTCTCATACATGCTTTACTTGTGGCCGGGTGGGGCATATAGCCCGTGATTGTCGGGTTGTTCAGCCCAAAGGGGAAAAGAAGACGGGTGCGTCTTATGCTGAGAAGGGCAAAGCGGTGGTTGATTCCTCTGCGTCCCAGGCACAGCCCCGAGTTTATCACCTTGGTCAGCAGGAGGCGATTAAGCAAAGTGACGTCGTCACAGGTACGAGTTAAAATAGCTTACTTGCTTAAGTGCTATTGCATTTGGTTATGTATAGCTTGTGCATGATGTGTGTGTGCTGCAGGCTTTGTCCTGATTCGGAATAATCTGGCGAGAGCCCTGTTTGATACGGGTGCTTCGCATTCTTTTCTGTCTGAGGACTTCGTATCTCGAATTGGGGTGCCGAGTCATATGACGGTTGATAGTACAAGGGTGCTATTGCCGAATGGCTGTGTGATGCTTGCGGTTAGGGCTTGCGATGTGGATGTTCAAATAGGAAGTCAGGATTTCGGTTTGAGTGCAGCTGTGCTACCGTTATCGGAGTTTGATGTGATCTTTGGCATGGACTGGCTCTCGGAGCAGTGTGCCTTTATTGATTGCAACTCCAAGGAGATCACACTGGTCCAGAATACCGGACTTGTGACGAAGTTCGCTGGTATGCGAGGAGTTGGCGGGACTTTGTTGTCTGCGCTCCAAGTCGTCAATGCTGTTCGGAAGGGCGCGGAGTTATTCTTCACGCTAATTCAAGCTGTTGAGCCAAAGGCCAGTGTCGGTGAAGTTCTGGTTGTATCAGAGTTTGCCGATGTGTTTCCTAAAGATCTTCCTGGGTTACCACCCCAGCGGGAGATTGACTTCTCTATTGAGTTGGTGCCAGGTGCTAAACCTGTGGCCCGCTCACCATATCGCGTCGCGCCAAAAGAGATGGCTGAATTGAAAGTCCAATTGCAAGAGTTGTTGGAGCAGGGATACATACGCCCAAGTATGTCACCTTGGAGCGCGCCTGTTCTATTTGTGAAAAAGAAAGACGGTAGTTTGCGGTTATGTATTGACTACCGCGAATTGAATAAGCTGACGGAGAAAAACAAATATCCGATTCCACGGATTGATGACCTATTTGATCAGCTGACAGGATCAACGGTCTATTCCAAGTTGGATTTGAAATCGGGATATTATCAATTGAGGATTCGGGAAGGTGACATTCCCAAGATGGCGTTTAGAACACGCTACGGTCATTATGATTTCACGGTAATGCCGTTTGGCTTATGTAATGCGCCATCGGTATTTATGGATCTAATGCATCGAATGTTCCGAGAGTACTTGGATTTGTTCGTGATTGTGTTTATCGATGACATCTTAGTATACTCTCAGTCGGAAGAGGATCATGCAAACCATTTGCGGTTGGTCTTGCATACCCTGCGGAGGAATAAGCTTTATGCCAAGTTCTCAAAGTGTGAGTTCTGGCTCTCTTCAGTAGCCTTTTTAGGCCATGTGATAAGTGGAGAAGGTATCGCGGTGGATCCGTTGAAGATAAGTGCCATTCGAGATTGGCCAGTGATGTCTTCAGTGGCCGAGGTCAGGAGCTTCCTTGGGCTTGCGGGCTACTATAGACGGTTTGTGGAAAACTTCTCACGGATTGCTTTACCTCTGACCACGCTGACGAGAAAAGATCAAAGGTTCATTTGGACGCCGGAGTGCGCGCGTGCTTTTGAAGAACTGAAGAGTCGTTTGACCACGGCGCCTGTGTTGACATCGCCATGTGGTACAGATGGCTATGAGATCTATAGTGATGCTTCCGAGAGCGGCTTAGGCTGCGTTCTTCTGCAGTTTGGTAAAGTGATTGCTTATGGCTCGCGCCAGTTGAAAGTGCATGAGCGGAATTACCCCGTCCATGATTTGGAGTTGGCGGCGGTAATCTTTGCGCTCAAGTTGTGGCGGCACTATCTTTATGGCGTTAAAGTGGACATCTATACAAACCACAAAAGCCTAAAGTACTTGTTGGATCAGAAGGATCTGAATATGCGACAACGAAGATGGATGGAGTTCCTTGGGGACTACACCTTCGAGATTCACTATACTCCCGGGAAGGGAAATGTGGTCGCTGATGCTTTGAGTCGAAAGACTCCGGTACGGGCAAGTTGGTTATAGAGGCATGATCAGCGTTTGATCCAGGACTTGGAAGCATTGGAGATATCGTGCGTTGACAAGGGTTCTTCGACCGATGCATGCTTGAACTGGACGGAGGTTCAATATGACCTTACGGACAGAGTGCGGCGAGCAACGGAGCTTGATGAAAGCCTCCAGCGCTATGCAAAAGATGGGCTGGATGACTAATTCTCTTGGGATAACGGTTTGTTACGAAGAAATGGTCGAATGTGCATCCCGAGTGTGGGTAAATTGAGGGAAGAGTTGATGTACGAAGCTCACTTTGCAAAGTACTCAGTTCACCCAGGGAGCACAAAGATGTACAGAGATCTGAAAAAGCTGTTCTGGTGGCCCGGACTAAAGAAAGATGTCGCACGTTATGTGGCTGAATGCAATACTTGTGCGTTGGTGAAAGCAGAATGCCAGAAGCCTGGCCGTTTCCTGAAGTCGTTACCCATTCTGGAGTGGAAGTTCGATGACATTTCGATGGATTTCGTGCATGGGTTG
The DNA here is from genome assembly GCA_039513925.1 of Platanthera zijinensis. Lineage (NCBI taxonomy): Eukaryota > Viridiplantae > Streptophyta > Magnoliopsida > Asparagales > Orchidaceae > Platanthera > Platanthera zijinensis. Next base: position 73,196,254 of record CM077097.1, read on the forward strand.
CCGAGATCTCAACGCGGTCATGATTCAATCTGGGTGATTGTGGACCGGTTGACAAAAGTGGCGCACTTCCTTCCAAAAAAAGAGATGATTCAGTGGAAACCTTGGCCAAGCTCTATGTGGAGCAGATTGTTCGACTGCACGGTGTTCCTCGGAGCATCGTCAGTGACCGTGATGGGCGATTCACATCGAATGATTGACGGCTAGTTCATCAAATGTTGGGTACAAAATTAGCGTTTAGTACGGCCTTTCATCCCCAAATGGATGGTCAGACTGAACCAACCAACAGGACGATGGAGGACATGCTCCGCATGTGCGCCCTCGACTTTGGTAAGAGATGGGAAGATTATATTTTTCTTGTAGAATTTTCCTATAATAATAGCTACCAATCGAGCATCGGTATGGCACTATTTGAGGCTTTGTATGGTCGTAAATGCCGTACACCGTTAGCTTGGGCAGAAGCAGGCGAATCTACGCTGCATGGGAAAAAGGAAGTCGAAGAAGCTACCTCGCTTATACGCTCTATTCGGGAGAGGTTATTGATCGCCCAAGATCGTCAAGCAAAGTACTACAATGCCAAACATCGGAACGTGGAGTTCGCAGTGGGTGATTGGGTATATTTGAAGATCAAACCCTTTAAAGGCGTGTCCAGGATTCGGCGTTTGAAAAAGCTAAGTCCGAGGTATCTTGGTCCATTTGAGGTGGTGGAACGAGTTGGGGAAGCTGCTTATCGACTAGCACTTTCAGCAGACTTGGGTGGATTACATGATGTATTTCACATCTCAGTACTTCGTAAGGCTGTCAAGGATCCAGCTCAAGTAGTGGAGAATGATTGGGTACCGGTCGAGTATGGGCTAACGACGAGGGTTCGACCCATTCGGATCGAGGATCGAGCCGAGAAACAGTTGCGGAACAAAGTGATCGGGATGGTCAAAGTCCGATGGGACAATTGTGGCCGAGAAGAGCTAACATGGGAGCGCGAGCAGACCATGCGAGCCGAGTTTCCCGAGTTATTTTCGTAACTTGTTCGCTCGTTGTATATGTAATAGAAACATATAAATGTTTTGTTATTTTCTCCCTACTGTCTTCAAATTTCATGACGAAATTTTATTAAGGAGGGGAGGATTGTAACACCCCAAAAATCTCAAAACTGGATTTGAGGTGCAGGCTATTTGACACGGCCTGGGACACGGGCGTGTCCCAGGGCGTGTCGGGGGTACACGGCCTGGGACACGGGCGTGTCCCAGGGCGTGTTCTGGATGGTCGACGATCGGTGGTCGACTATAGTTGAGCCTGGGACACGGCCTTGGACACGGGCGTGTCCCAGGGCGTGTCACTCAAGAAATGGGCGGACTGAGTCAGAGAAGTACACAGCCCGGAACCAAGCCTTGAACACGGCCGTGTCAGATTTGACACGGCCGTGTCCGAGGGCGTGTCCGAGGGCGTGTACTGCTCTGTTGGTTTTGGAGCTCGTTGAGGCAGGGGTTGCACGGGCGTGTCATATGACCGACACGGGCGTGTCAGGTTCGCTACGGGCATGTCGATGCCCATGTTCTGGTAGATTTCAGTCGGTGCGAGTGCCGCGTGTGCCGCTTAAGGGTACACGGCCTGTGACACGGGCGTGTCACAGGCCGTGTCAGCCAAAAAAATGGAATTTTGGGAAAATCGTGGCCGTTCCTTTTCTCTATTTGGATCCAAAGGCTCAGGTGATTCCTTGCTGGATTAAAACACCAGGGGCTTGATGAAGAGATCATTCTTCATTTGGCTAAGTGAAGAGAGAAAGAGAGAGGAGAAAGAAGAAGGAGGAGGAGATCAAGCCACCGGCGGAGCTCCCGTGTTCCGATTCGAGATCCGAGGCCAGCGCTGTGAAGGCAAAGCTGCTGCGGTGCTTTTTCACCGGCTAGATTTCGATGTCTCCCAAGAGATCGTCAAGGGTAACGATCTCCCTTATTGGACATGTGAAGTCCTTCTTTTCTGCATTGCATAGGGAAAACCCTTCCCCGCGAGTGTGCGGTGGGTTGTGGCATCCCTTGGGGTAGATATGTGAAGTCCCCCTTGTTAGAGTCCGGAATTGGAGTACGGATCTAGGCATACTGTGTGAAGCCCATCTAGACATGTTGGTCTGAATTGGTGATGCTTGTTTGCATATCGGAGAAGACTCCGTGGTTATGGCTTGTTTGCCTTGTGCCTACCTATTGCTTGGTGCAGCAGGAAGTACTAGATGAAGTATAGGAAATGAATAGGGTTGGATGTAACTCTTGTGGCCGTGCGTTGCCACTTTGTGTGCAGTTGAGCCGTTGGGCTGCAACTCGATGAAAAGGCAGATTGCCGAACAGGAAAGGTGAAACCGACCCGCGCCTATAAATTGCCATGGATACTTCCGTATTCGAGGTGGCACGGCGACATGAGCAACGGGGGGTGGCTGATCCGTACCTGCGTTATGTCCGTCCGACTGGTAAGCCTGGTTATAGGTTTCGTTGGAGCGCATAATGAGAGTCTTAGGCCCGCACGCCAAAAAGACTAGAATGCTCAATACCGTGTAAACGGTGGTGTTGACCCTGGTTTACCGGTGCACCAAGAATGTGCCTTGAGTGCACGGACTGTCGGGCCGTGTGGCTGACGGTTGTGATGGCTTGAATGTGCCTGCGAGCACATATTTGCTATTGTTGATACCATGCTGTGCAGGGAAGGAATGTTACTGCCCCGAGAAAGGGGTAGGATTGTTATAATTGGGTCAGCTGAATGCTGACCGTTGCCGTGTTTGCCACCGTTTGGGTGGATTGTCCCTATGTAGGTACTGGAGAGCCGAGTGGTAAATGAAGGGCTGAAGCCCTTGCTGTTGTTGTTGCTGCTGCTGCTGCGGCTACGCCCTTGAAGGCTACGCGAATGGTTTTGTTTGTTTTGCTTTCACTTATGTATGGCCGGCCTGCGCGCCGATGTTTGTAATCCATGATGTGTGGAAAGAGGAACTGTAAGGCCTTAAGGCCAACCCTTCACCTTTGTTGTACATTTCGTGGCTGTATATATAACTGTGATTTATATATTGGACATTCCTGGTTAGAGTTCAATTTACAACTTAAAGCTTCCGCTAGCATGCTCTGAGTTAGGATACGTGTATGGTTTGGTATTATCCTGTGACCTCACCGTCTGTTTGTGGCATATAGTGTGGGGCCCCGGCCGGACCTTCTACTATACGTCATGTAACGGATGGGGTCGTTACAAACTTCCCCTTCCTCAAGTTCATTGCAGGTACCAGAATCTAGTAAAGATGTCACTCAAGAGATTCTCCATCTATTAACTCTTCATATCACTGATTCAGACAGTGATGAAGACTTTGCAGAAGCTGTTGCTGTACCACCAATAGTAGATCCAATTCCTCCTAAGTAATTAATCCCAACTATTGCTGAAGATCACATCCCACCTGCTGATGTTATCACACTTAGAGATCATCCTACATCTCAAGTGATTGGAGACATATCAGCTGGTGTTCAAACAAGACATCAATTAAGACAGGATGTGATGCATGATTGTTTCCTTTCACAAGTTGAGCCCCTCACCATTAAAGATGCTGAGCTAGATCCCCACTGGATCATTGCTATGCAAGAGGAACTCAATCAGTTTGAAAGATGTAAAGTATGGACTTTGGTTCCAAGACCTAAAGGCCAACTGATCATAGACACCAAGTGGGTGTTTAGAAACAAGTTGGATGCAAATGGAATTATTGTAAGGAACAAAGCTAGGCTTGTAGCTCAGGGCTACAGACAGGAGGAAGGTATAGATTATGACCAAACCTTTGCTCTTGTTGCAAGGCTAGAGGCAATAAGGATCTTTCTAGCCTATGCAGCCTATATGAAGTTTAAGGTCTTTCAGATGGATGTCAAAAGTGCCTTTCTAAATGGTGAGCTAAAGGAAGAGGTATGTGTTGAACAACCACCTGGGTTTGTTTCTTCAACTCAGCCCTCACATGTTTTCAGGTTACAAAAAGCTCTTTATGGACTCAAACAAGCACCCAGAGCCTGGTATGAGACTCTAGCTAGTTTCCTGTTAGAGCACAACTTTGTTAGGGGAGTAGTTGATAGAACCCTTTTCATCAAGCGCCACAAGGACACAATCCTGTTAGTTCAAGTGTATGTAGATGATATTATTTTTGGTTCCACTGATCCCAAACTGTGCAAAAAGTTCTCTGACTTGATGCATTCTAAGTTTGAGATGAGTAGTATGGGTGAGCTGTCTTACTTTCTTGGTCTCCAAGTAAAGCAAGATGCTGATGGCATCTTCAGCTCCCAATCCAAATATGCCAAAGAATTGGTAAAGAAGTTTGGGATGGCTGATGCTTCAGCAATGCATACACCTATGGCTACTAATGTAGTTATAGATTCTGATGATCAGGGTAAGCCAGTTGATCAAAAGAATTATAGGGCTATTGTTGGTTCCCTATTGTATTTAACTGCAAGTAGACCAGATATAATGTTTGTTACATGCCTATGTGCTAGGTTCCAGGTCAACCCCAAGGAATCTTATCTAATTCTTCTCAAGAGAATCTTGAGATACCTGAAGGGATGTCCAAATCTAGGACTATGGTACCCAGCAGAATAAGAATTTGAGTTAATTGGATACTCTGATTCTGATTATGCTGGTTGTAGAGTTGACAGGAAAAGTTCCTCAGGAACTTGTCAGTTCTTGGGAGAGAGATTGGTCTCTTGGTTCTGTAAGAAGCAGGCTTCTGTCTCAACTTCAACTGCAGAGGCTGAATATATTGCAGCTGCTAGTTATTGTTCACAGATCCTGTGGATTCAAAACCAGCTTTTGGATTATGGGTACACACACAAGAACACAAAAATCATGTGTGATAGTACCAGTGCTATCTCTATTGCACAAAATCCTGTGCACCACTCTAGAACCAAGCACATTGAGATTAGACACCATTTCCAGAGAGATTGTGTTGAAAAGAATAAGATCAGCCTTGAGTTCATATCCACTGACCTTCAGAGAGGTGATATTTTCACCAAGCCCTTAGATGAATAGAAGCATCTGTTCTTTTTGGTTCAACTAGGCATGATTAATGGAAAAGACTAAGTGTGACGTCTGCCTTTGTTGAAACATGCTTGAAGATCGTCGAACGACATTCAAAGATAGTCGACCGGATGAAGCCTATCGTCGACCTATGGTTGATGATGGCTAATCTGCTTGAAGATCGTCGACCGACATTCGAAGATCGTCGAACAGGTCGAGCCTATCGTCGATCTATGGTTGACGACAGCTTGTTGTTTGTGAAGACAGAAATAGTCGAACGATTGATCGACTACTCTGCTTCAGGAACGATCGTCGAACGACCGTTCGACCATCGTCTCCAGTATCTTTTAAAATAGATGGACGATTGCTGGTTCAATATAAAACCGATGGTCGACCTAGGTTAAGAGATCGTTCTTTTTATCGTCGACGAAGAGCGTCTTCTCGCATTCCGTCTTTATGCTTGCTCCCTGTCTCGCGATTTCTGTCGTTTCGCCTTCGCCGTCTCTCTCTCGCCTTCTCCAACCTCTTCGATGGCGATTGCTCCAGCCCTCCTGTCCGTGGTGAAGTTCGATGTTGGTTTCAGCGTGGACTTTGATTCTTTCAGCTGCTGTGAGTCTGCGATAGTGTAAATCCTCAACCTCTGCAAAGACCAAGGATTGGAAAAGTTCATGTCCACAAGAATAAAGATAAACGTCCAGGAGATTAAAGAATGGGCGTTCACTTCGTCCTCCACTGACGAATCTATGACCGGAACGATAGGCGGAGAAGAGGTAATTTTGACTCCCGCCGTTTTAACTGAAATTTTTGGATTATTGAATGGGGAAGAGAATTATGAGCAAGATACCCCAGAATTTGGGAGAATGTTGACTGAACTAGGACATGCCGACGGCATCCCTTCTAAGCTGCTAAAGGTGAACTTTCCATTGAAGATAAAGTTCCTTGCTGAACTCGTCGGAAAAGTGCTTCTGGGAAAGCACTCTGCCCATGATAATATAACCAGGCAATAGTTTGCCCTGATGTGTGCCATCGTGAACAAGAAGCAGATTAACTGGGCAGGAGTTTTGTTTGATTTAATAAGGAAAATGAATAGCAAGAAGGAAGTCACCCTGGGTAGGGTGCTTGGGATTTTTCTAAAAGAGAAATATCCCCATCTGTTGGTCTCAGTTTCTACTTCCATCAATGCCAGCAAAAAGATGGACCCAACCCTGTTCGTCAAGTGGAAAAGGAGCTTTCTGAAGCCCGCTCCAGCAGGGGTTGCTCCAGTTGCATCTGAGAACACAAGGACTGCTTCAGTCACTCCCCTCCTTCAAGAAGCAGGCTCAGCCAATCTCTCCTTTCCATCCACTTCTTCTGCATTACCATCCACTGAAGTGCCACCATCTACTTCAGTTCCATCTACTTTAGTTGAAGTTCCATCTTCTGCATCTCATCTTCTTGATTCCTCCACAATTCTCCATGCATCACCTCCAGCATCTCCACTCCCTTCTCATCTTGCTAGGATATCTCATCCTAGTTTTGATTTATTAGCTTCTGAGCTATCCACTCCTCCTCAGTCACCAATTCTTCATTCAGATCATATTGATCTTCTTGCATCCACCCATCATTCTCCAGTTCACTCTCCATCTCATCAAGAATACACCATCCCTGCTGTTCATCCATCTACTGTGATCCCCCACCTTCATTTGAAATCACCCCAGCCTTCATCTCAAGCATATTGGAGTTAATTACTCCTTCAATCAAAATCATGATTGAAAAAGCAATTGCTCCCCTTGTATCCTCCATCTCTTCTCTGACTGCCTCCATTCAAGCCCTCTCAAAATCTGCTGAGCCCTCTTCATCTAGGGGCCTGGTTTCAGTCTCCACTGAAATCAGGCAGGGGGAGATGCTCTATGAAGATGCCTCTGAACTGCCCCTGGCCTCTCTTCCAGCAGATCCTCCAGCGGATACAGAAAAAGAGATAGAAGAAACAGTACCTCCACTGTCTGAAAAAGATATTTCTGATGCAATAATGAAAACTGAATTTGTTGTCAAAGTCTGCCTAGAAGAATGCTCCACTCCCCTGGTTGCCCTCTACCTAGAAGGAGTCATTACCTCCTTTCTAGATGAATTATGGGAGTTAGGACATTCTAAGGAAAATCCTGAAGGTAATTCTTTTACTCAGTTTCTAGACTTGATAACTGACATGTTAGTATGGGAATACCTTGAAGGAATGATACAATGTCATTTAGCAAATTTGTGCTCATGATTCTACAGATATAGTGGAAGAAGTGTTAGCTGCCCAAGAACTTGATCATCAACCTGCTCTAGAAGTTCAACCTGATCCAGAACCACTTGTTCAAGATCCTGAGGCTGCTCAGCCAGCTCAGTTAGCTGTGCAAAAAGAACTGGTCTCCATGACAGTTACAGATGAACAAAAGAATGTTTCAGAAATTCTAGTGGAAAAGTCCACAGTCTGGGATGACACCCCAGGACTGGATCTAGACACTCTTCTGGCACAGGATGCCTTGGAAGAAGAGTTAGAAAAATCTGCCTTAAAAGAGAAAGAAAAAGATGTGCAAGAAGCATTTGATCCTTATGATCTTCCCCCTTCATCAAACTCTGAGGATGAGGATGATTCTGATGAATCTGAAGAATCTAAGAAAAAGGAATCTGCCAAGAAGAAAAGAAAAGTTGTGGCTCCTCCTCCTCCAAACCCTGATAATGATATCCCTTATTATATCTTAAAAGGAATTGATCCCAAGTCTAAAGAGTTTCAGTATTGGATGGGATTTTCAAAGAATCAGCAAAAGTTAAGGAAGAAATCTAAAAGGTATGACAGTCCTGCCCCAAAATGGACTCCTAGAGTTCCTCCTCCTCCACCTCCCAGTGCAGGAGCCTCTAGCAACTTGTCTGCAAATCCTTCTGCTCCGTCTGCTAGGTTTACTCCATCCCAATCTTCTCAAAGGAAAAGCAATCAAGGATATCAAGGCAGATCGCAATCTGGATACCAAAGACATGATGCTGATGCAAAAGAAACAAGTGAAGGAGGTGGTTTATCAGAAACCAACCTTTTCTCCTCCTCCTTCCAAAGAAACCAAGAGCATATCTTCTTCAAAGCCAGATCATGCAGTGAAAACTGTTTTAAAAGGTAAAAGATTTATTTTCTCTGAAAAATCGAGTAAGAAATTTGCTGAATTTGCTCCTCCTTCTTCTCTAGTTATTCAGGAAAATAAAGAGCCAGCTGAAAGCCTGTTAGATCTCTCTATTAAATTTAAAGTTGTGAAACCTGTAGATCCAACTTGTGAAAATGTGTATGAAAGTCAAGAGCTTGATCCTGATTTCAGGATGGCTAGATTTCTTGAGCTAGTTGGATCAGCCCAGATTAGGAAAGCCAAAGCTGAAGGTAAAGATACTACAGGATTAACAATAATGTCTAAATTCAGAAAGAAGGAGCTTGATAAATTCCAGGTTAGACCTGAGGTATTTGACCCTTCAAAATATATGGAAAAGCATCCTGAAGCAGTTGTTCCAAGGGCATCAGAATCTAAAATTATTGGAGAGCAAGATCTAAAGCTATCAAAGAAAGAAGCTCTAGACCCTTTCAGGAAAATTACTTTTATTCCTAGTTCCTCTGAATCTAAACCAAATTCTGAAGCTTCTTAAAATTTCATTGATTGACAGTTATTTATTTGTCTGTTATTTATTTGATGTTATCTGCTGTTTAAATATTTCCCTTCCTGCATTTTATTTATTTTCAGTAGTTTATTTTATGTGTTCTATTGTTGAGAGACTTAACTCAAATAGGGGGAGATTGTTGGTACCCTAGTTTGGATTTGAGTTCAGTCTTCTCTTTTAGTCTCTTGACCCAAGATTTATCTATGGTCAAAGGTTAGTTGTTTAGTTAGTTTGCTCTAGTTGTAGAGTTGTCACTTATCCAGATGAAAATTTGGTTAAGATGTTTTTTGTTCGACTATGGTCGAACGCCGCTCGACTATCGTCTATCGACTGGTCGACGATCGTCTATCAGTTGTTCGACGTTCGTCTATCAGCAGATCGTCTATCTCTGAGTTAGTTCAACTCTTGTTAGCTCGACGTTCTGTGGAATCTGCCTCGCCGATCGTCGAACCCCGCTCGACTTCTTCTGACCAGACAGATTTCTTGATAGTTCAACTATCTGCTTGGATAGTTCAACTATCTGATAGTTCGACTATCTGTTTGATAGGTCGACTATCTGTGTTGCTTGATAGTTCGACTATCTGTCTTGATAGGTCGACTATCTGTTGTGTTTGATAGTTCGACTATCTGCTTGGATAGTTCAACTATCTGATAGTTCGACTATCTGTTTGATAGGTCGACTATCTATTCTCTTTGATAGGTCGACTATCTGTCTTGATAGGTCGACTATCTGTTTTGTTTGATAGTTCGACTATCTGTTTGATAGGTCGACTATCTGTTTTGCTTGATAGTTCGACTTTCTGCTCGGATAGTTCAACTATCTGATAGTTCGACTATCTGTTTGATAGGTCGACTATCTGTTTTCCTTGATAGGTCGACTATCTGTTTGATAGGTCGACTATCTGTTTTCTTTGATAGTTCGACTATCTGTTTGATAGGTCGACTATCTGTTTTGGTAGTTCGACTATCTTCTTTGGTAGTTCGACTATCTGTATCGTTCGACTATCTGTTTGATAGGTCGACGATCTCTGTGCTTCGGTCGACGATCTCCGAGGGTCGTTCGACGTTCTGCTGTATGTCTTTAGTAATTTTGTCCTCTTCTATTCTATGATTTATTTCATATTTATTTGGCATATTATTTCAGTTAATTTATGCTATTATTTCCAGGCAATCTCTGCTCCATTCTTTATGCATAAGTAAATCTTTATCTGATAAAGTTGTTTATCTTATTAGTTGACATATCCTGTTGCTTTATCTACCATGCTGTCTTTTATAGCCGTTAGACTCAAAAAGTCTTCTCTGGCCGTAAAGAGTTTCTTCTGATGTGACTTTCTCTAGTATTCTTTTATCTGATTGGATATGCAGCTTCTTAGAAAGCCTTATCCCCTTATAGCATGTCTGTCTGCAGGATTTGTTTTTGCTTTATGCTTTTTGCAGCCCAGATTGCAGATTCCAGAAGAAGACAAAGATTCAAACTCAAATTAGAGCCGTTGAAAAGGCCCATATAAAAAGAGCTTCTTTTGAAAGAATAAAATAGATAGAACACATACACTCAGTAGCATAGAGAAAGAGGAAAAGCAAGAAAGTTCTACAACTCTCGGAAATTCCCATTCAACTGAGAAGATCAAATCTCTTCAGCATTCTTCTTCATCCTGAGTTCATCCTGCTCACAGGAAGACTTTCACTCAGAGGCCTTTAGAAGAAGAAGAAGAAGAAGAAGAAAGGAAGCTGATTGAAGAAGAATATTCATTCAACCATCAAGAGTCTTCTTCAAGCTTCTCCTTTAGAACCCCAAGACAGTTCTTTGTCTTAGTTTAGATGAGTTCCTACATCCTGAAGCAAGACTCCTTCCTGGATATTCTCTAAGCCAGGGGGAGCCTTGATTCTTTAGAGCTATCTAGCTCTATGCAATCCACTAGCTTCTCTAATCTGTTTAACAATAGAGAAGAAGCCTTAACTCTCTCAACCTCCTGTACAAAGGGTTATTACTCCCTTCAAAAGTGGACCCTTGGTGGCAGGGCACCTGATCAAAAATCTGTGTTGGATTTTGAGCTCTTGATCAAAAGCTCAAAGGGTGTACTTGATCTACCTGAAGCAGATCAGTTGGTGGCAGGGCACCTGAATAAAAATCTGTAGTGGATTCCTACCAGGGTGGTAGAAGAGTGGACGTACCTATTTAGAGGGAACCACTATAAAATTTCTTGTGTCGTCTGTGCTGCTTATTTAATTTATTAAACTGTGGCTGTGAGTAGAAATAACTAGGATTGCTAGTTGTTGTGATAGGATCCCAAGCTTAACTGTAATTACAGTTAGCTCTCTCTTGTGCACTACACTTTGTGTTAGGCTCTAGGGTTATCCATATCTATAAACTAATTCCGCAAATTAACTCTAAGGGAGTTGAGTAGGGTGTCATAATTTTTGAATACTCTATTCACCGCCCCCCCCCCCCTCTAGAGTTATATCTATCCTCACTTTCACAGACATCTAAAGGATCACCTAATGGAACAAATGATAGGAGATCCTCGAGATGGTGTCAGAAATCGTAGAGGTACAACTAACGAGAATTTATATTTAAGTTTTCTCTCACAGGTTGAACCAAAGAAGTTTGAGGAAGCAAACTCAGACGCATCATGGATCTTGGCCATAGAAGAAGAACTGAACCAGTTCAAGCGCTGTAAAGTTTGTAAACTTGTTCCAAGACCCAAAGGTAAGAATGTCATTGGGACAAAGTGGGTATACAGGAACAAGATGGATGAAAATGGAACGATCATAAAGAACAAAGCCAGACTCGTCGCCAAAGGATATCGTTAAGAAGAAGGAATCGACTTCGACAAGACATATGCTCCAGTGGCTAGGCTGGAGGCAATCAGTTTGTTCCTAGCATATGTTATACTGAAGGGCTTCACTGTCTATCAAATGGACGTGAAGTCTGCCTTCCTTAATGGTGACATAAAGGAAGAAGTGTACGTAGAATAACCCCCAGGTTTCGTTGATTCTAACCTACATGATCATGTTTATCTATTATCTAAAGCGCTGTACGGTTTAAAACAAGCTCCTCGAGCTTGGTATGAAATGCTATCTAGTTTTCTTCTTGAGAACAAGTTCACAAGGGGAAACATAGATAAGACATTATTTCTTAGGGAAATAAAAGGCAAGATTTTGCTAGTGCAAATCTATATCGACGACATTATATTTGGCTCTACTGACGACAACCTCTGTAAGAAGTTCTCAAAACTTAAGCAAGGGAAGTTTGAAATGAGCAGCATGGGAGAGCTGAAGTATTTCTTAGGGCTTCAAGTGAAATAATCTGAAGATGGAATTTTCATCTCTAAGACTAAGTTCACCAAAGAGCTAATTAAGAAATTCGGAATGGAGAACGCAACCTCTATGAGGACTCCAATGGGTTCAGCCATGTCTCTGGACAAGGATGAGAAAGGGAAACCTTTTGATGAAACCAAGTACAAAAGTATAGTTGGATCCTATCAGTGGTCTCCGTGAAGAAGTTTTCGCATTCACAGCGGTTAATATGCTAAGCCACTAATGTCTTATGAGACCAGTGTCGCCCGCTAATACAACCCCCGGAAAAGACCTGTTTCAGTTCTGGACTCCAATGGGCATCATTTTATTTTTCTCCTCTGACTCAAGTGTCACCCAGAATGTGGTGCAGAAGTTCTTGAATTGAATATTGAGGCATATCTTTCTCGGAAAGCAGTAAACGAGGGAACGGAACTCAGCAACAAATGCAGAAAGAACTACTGAAGCTCTTTCGCTTACCTTCTTTCCTATCCCGCTATCTATCTAAAGAAAGCTCGCCCCCCTTTCCCTTTTGCTTTCATCGTCAACCAGCTGCAGCAGAGGCTGCAGATACATATCCACCCATGTGTCTGTGCTAGATTCTAAGTGAACTGTAAGGAATCTCACTATGTTGCTGCAAAGCGGATTTTGAGATACCTTAAAGGTACACCAAATCTTGGCTTATGGTACCCAAGAAGTAATGACAGCGAGCTGATTGGTTTTTCAGATGCTGACTTTGTAGGTAGTAAAGATGACAGAAAAAGTACTTCCGGGACTTGTCAATTCCTTGGAAGGAGACTTATTTCATGGAGTAGCAAAAAGCAAAACTGTGTCGCAATCTCAACGGTCGAGTCAGAATATATTTCTGCCGGCAGTTGTTGTGCACAGTTGCTCTTGCTAAAGAATTAGCTAGAAGACTATAACATGAAGGTCAAAGACATTCCACTGTTTTGCGACTCCTCCAGCGCAATAGCAATTGCCAATAACCCAGTCTCGCACAGCCGGACAAAGCACATCGAGCTCATATATCACTTCATCCGGGAGCATGTGGAGCAAGGGAACGTAGATCTGTAGTATGTTCCAACAGATAGGCAAGTTACAGACATTTTCACGAAGCTGCTGGACGAGGACAAATTCAACTTCTTCAAAGCTTAGCTTAGCATGCTCAACAAGGAAGAATAGACAAGGTGGAATCATTTCAAGGCTCAGAAATCAAGGACAAGTCAAAAAGGTTATAAATTTCTCTAAGTGGACTTCATTTCTCGAGACATAGAATGATTTATTGAGAAGTAATTTCGGATTACTCGAGTAATTCCTTTATTCTCGAGAAGCAAAGAAATCCTACTCGAGTAATAACCTTCTTCTCGAGAAGTAAGAATTCACTCGAGAAATAAATTTTAACTTCTCGAGAACTAAACTTCCATCTCTCGAGAACTAAGTCTCCACTCGAGAAATTACATATCGCATTTCGAAATTTTTCAATTTCTTCAATTTCGCTTTACGCTTGATTTCCGCCCTAATCAAAGGCTTAATTTTGCCCTAATCATCATTACTAGACTTATATAAATAGAGAATCTTAGATTTCATTAAATCTACTCGAGTTCAAATCCACTTTCTCGAAAAACCTTTTCGTCTTCCGCCGCTGAACCAGAGCAATTCTTTGTCGTCATTCTTCCGTCTATCGCACACCCATTTCTGAAGAATCCATGGCGCCGCAGTCCAAGATAGGTGTTGGAAGTGAGCTAGTAGTTGTTGGAATCGCTGAACTTTCGGACGACTTCAAGAATCTGCTGATACTCCTCGACAGTGCCGGTTTGACATTCGTTCTACAAGAACCTTGAAAAATATTATTTCCAGAGGTTGAAGAATTCTTCAAGAACATCAAGGTGAGGAGAAATAGCCAAGTCCTAAAGTCCATGGTAAAAGGTATTAAGGTTAAATTGAACAAGACCATTGTCTCTCAACTTCTAAGGATGCCAGTTATAGATGAAGAAGATGATCTCGCTGTAGAAGAAAATGACAGGGCTTGCAGTTTCTGTGGAATCTTTACTGAAGCTACTTCTGTTAGAAGACCAGACTTGAATGTTGAAAGCAAACTTCTAGTAGACAGTATTAGAAAAGTCCTCTGGTACAAGACAGGTTCTATAGGGTTCATTTCTAATGATTTGTTTACTGTTCTCACAGCTATAGTGTGCAGGAAGAGATTTCAGTTTGGAATGATGATTCTTGATAAGATAAGGGAGAGCATCAAGACTCCTAGTTTTGTAAGGATTATATCTCTGATGCTTCATGAGATAAATCCTCAGGTATTTGACACTTCCAAAGGTACTCCAATTCATCATATGAAGAAGGTTTCTATTTCTTCCATTCAGAGGTGGGAAATAAAGTTAAAGAATCCAACTCAAGCTGCAAAGGCTCCTGAAGCCCCTGCCTCAGAGGACAGGACCCCATCTCCCTCTCTTCATGAAATTGCTGACACAAGTGGTGCGTGCAGCAAATGAGGGGGAGCCTGTATCCTCTATTCTTGATGTAAGAACTCCCTCTTCTTCTTCAGTCAGATCACCCATGTCAGCCACTTAAACTGAGTTTCATACAGATGCACAAGTTCAGGAAACCATTATTTCTACAGCAGAAGATTTTAACAAGATGATAGAAGAGCTCACTTCAAATGAGCCCATACCTCCACTCCACTCTGAAATTGCTAAAGAGCCACCAAAGGTATCTTCTCAAATACAATCTACTATACCATCTCCCTCATCAACTCCAGCTGAGCAACCCAAGCAACCCACTCCTATGCATACTCCATCTCCAGCCCCTGCTGCATCACCTGTACAATCACCCAAGTCACCTCCTGTTGATTCTCAAGCTGCTGAAAAAGACAAATAAGACACAATCCTACTTTCTGATGAAGACAAAAGTTCTCCAGAACCAGTTGATGCACCCTTGAGGAACTTAGACTTCTCTCTTCCTGTCTTCACTAGTGAGGAAGAAGTTGTTCTTGTTCATACTACAAGAGCTCAAAGCTCAGTAGTTATTGAAAATATTATTCCATGGACAGCTCCTCCTCCTCCAACTCATGTTTCTCCTACTACTGATACTGTTTCTGGTTCTCCTATTTATTCGGATATTATAAGTAAGATTGAATAGATGTTGGCTGATCAAATGAAGCACTTTGATGATTCTTTGAAAACTGTGCAAAATCAAGTTACTGCTCTTGAGAAAGAGATGAGCAGAGGATTTGCTGAGATACAGCATAACACAGATCAATTGAAACATCTTTTTCAAATTGGTGGAAAAGCTCTGGACCACACTATTACCAGTGCTGGTGAATTGATGAACCAATCTGTAACTCTGGCCAACAATCAAATTCAACTTGAGAAGAAAGATGAAGAACATGTTATGAAAGTTTATGAAGAAGTTGGAACTTTCAAAGATGACACCATAGATACCCTCTGTGTAGAATTCAGAAAGGGGGAGACTATAGTGAAAGAACATGTACAAAAGTTTTTAGATAAGTTTGATACAACTGCTAATACTCTCTGGACTGAGAAGTTAAATGAAATCAATAAAAATGTGCTAGCTCATATCCAGTCAGTAAAGTTTCATACCTATGACACTACAGTTTGGATGCATAACCAGATCTTTCCATTATTTCAAGAAGATCCAAATATCATTCCTCATCATCTCAATCCTATTACTGAAGGTCAGCTAGCTGCTCCTCAGATGCTAGCTCCAATGCCTACATTATCTCCTAGGCCTGATGATGTAACTCTTCCTCCAGATTCATATACTCAAGTATGGGAAAATGTTATTCCACAAGACTTACCTGAAATTCATATTCCAAAGAAAAGGAAATATGGAGAAGGTTCTTCTGCCAGTAAGTCAGTTCCAGAATAAGAAAAGAGAAAAGCTCAAGAATTTGCTGAAGTCTGGAGCCCTACTTCCAAGTCCTTGATTCTAGATACTCCGAAACTTGTGATGGACTATAATGAAAGCAGAGATCTCCATTACAGTTTTTCTGAATTGGAAATGTATGAAAAATCTCTCATGAAGAGAAGGATTTATGATAGAGAATATGGCAGGAATAACCCAAAGGCACCTCCAAGACCTCCAAAGTACTATCCTAAGCCATTCAGCTATCAAAGGAGGCAACAGGAAAAGTTTGACAAGCAACATCATCAACAACATCAGAGCTAGTACTTTTTTTGCGATTGTTGATTGAATGCTTGTAGAAATGAAATCTAAAACAATTTTAATTATATAATTTATAATTTTGATGATTATGTGTTTTTATTGATTTCTTGCATTTCATCTTGTTCTTATCTTTTCATATCCAGTTCTTTCTCTTGTTATATAATTCATATTAGTGTAGTGGGTTCTGACTTCTATAAATAGGGGGACATTATTGGGTATTGCATCCACAATAACCCAGATTTGCATGAAGTCACCCTTGAACTAAGATGAATTAAGTTGTATTTGATCTTCTATTTTAGTTATGTGTTTGCAGGACTCTATTGTTAAGTGTAGACCAATATCAGTCTACAGTGGGTCATAAACACAGGACTATATAATGTAATCCCTCATTGTGTGATCCAAGGTATTGACTCATGTGTAGCTTCTCTATTGGGATACTCTTCATATTCAAGCACTTGGATCAATGAATGAAGTGTTGGTGATGATTGGATTCAAGAAGGAAAACTTTCTGGAAGTCGGAAATTCTCTAAGTCTATTACTCGAGTAATCTGTTAGTTCTCGAGTAATATAAGTTAAAGTTCTCGAGTAATTAGTCTTATTACTCGAGTACAAAATTTAGTTCTCAAGTAACTAGGTTTAGCACTCGAGTAGACTTTATCTCTACCTCTCGAGTATTCAGATTTTTATCTCAGAATATTTCTAAGTATAGTTCTCGAGAAGTTCTTCTCTCAAGAAATCTTATACCTTGTTCTCGAGAAGTTCATTTTCTCTCGAGAAATCATTTCTTGTTCTCGAGTAACTTTCTTCCAAAATCAGAAATATTTTTCTAAGTCTTTGTTCTTGAGAAGTATCATTATACTTCTCGATTAATTCAATTGACTTTTCGAGAACCCATCTTATACTCAAGTAATACATTCTTCTTCTCGAGTAATTTTAGAAAAAAATTTCTCAAGTAATCTTCATTCCTCTTCTTGAGTAATAAACTTTACTTCTCGAGAAATACTTCTTCACTCGAGAAATGGAGTTCAGTTTTGCATAATTTCTGTTAAGTCTAAAATTGACGGGATTTTCAAATCACATGATGTGATTGGTCCACGTGTACGTTATTAAGATTCATTATGACTGTTAGTGAGATTTTGTATAAGGTCTTGTCAACCGACTAACCCTAAAAAAACATGAAGGATTTTCATGTCGTCATAATTTTTCTAAGCTCTCTGAATCTTTCTCTCTCTCCAAAAACGAAAGCTGCTGACGCCGCCGATCTTCATCGTGCAAGAGCTAGGGTTTTCGATTCAAAGGATTCAAACCAAGATTGATTTCCAGATCGTGATTGTTGTTCATTCTCCATCATCGTTCCGATCGGGTTAAATCAAAAGTAATCTTCAGATTTCTTTCTTGCCGAGATTTCTTCTTCAACAAATCTGATAGAGAGGAAATTTATAAAGAAGAAGATCCAGCCAGATTGTTTAAAGATTTGAAGATCATTTGTTTGTATTTTCAATTTATCTCTATTCAATTCTTATAGGAGATTTCTCTCCGAGTTGTAGGAAGTTTTATCTTCCGAGTGTAGATCTGTTTGGATTGAGATTGTAGGAACTTGGTTCCGAGGCGTAGGAGTGGTTTTCAATCCGAGATAGTGGAGTAGCCGAGTCTAGTGGTTTGCTAGATCGGTGGGAGAAAGTGGATGTACCCAAGGTTGGGGAACCACTATAAATCTTTTGTCGTTTGTGATTGCTTGGTTGATTTGTGTGCATAGTCGCTAAATTTTTTATTCTTCAAAAAGACGCACAACTCACCTATTCACCCCCCCCCCCCCCTCTAGGTGATTTAGGTAGACAACTGAACTCATTCAGGTTGTACATTGCAAAACTTCATTTTTTTCGTTATTTAGCACACTATTAATGCACAATTTTTTTTATAATTGGTTTGCACCTAACATTTGAGGTTGCACTTAAAATTTTTGGGTTTGCACTTAACCGTGATTTGCACATAGCCAAAATAGATTTGCACTTAACATTGCACTATTATTTAATGTCCTTTAATTATAAGGATTAGTAAGTACACAGCAAATGTAGATGTTATGAGTGCTAGTTATGTTAAAAAGAAGCATTTTATAGATCCAATAATACCCAAGCGATTCTTGGGCTAAGAGGCTGACTAGAAAGGCAAATCTTTATCGATTGTTTTAGTGTGAGATGTGGACCGCCTCCTGACCAACGGGGATGATCATGTTTCATGCTTGCATATCTATACTCCTTCTAAGTGAATACATATTTATATACAAACAGTCAACACGAATCATTTCATCAGCAGTATGGATTGTCGATAATATTTTGTTACCTCTGGACACATGCCACCATACACAATCATTTTTACAGCAGGCATTGCAGAGATATGTGGCCTGATAGTTGTTGGTCATACGTTGAACACAAATCGACCTCGTGCTCGCCCGTTAATAATATATAATAACAAATGGCTTGGAACGACGGGGATGAGGAATCAATATGCTGAGGAGGGGTACTCGGGATCAACCTGGACAGGATGGTGGGAGAAGACGAATACAATAGAGTTGGATTTTGTGGATGACAGGTACGGAAGCATGCCGATATGTTTCAATGGGGAGCAAGGATTTATAACGGGTGCCAATAAAATGTATAAATGAGTATAAACAAAATGCTTCTTTGATGATGAACTGAATTTTTGGAGGCACTAATAATGAGAATCAGGGTGCTACTACCACTGCTACTTTTCTATTAGGTCAGTCTTGAAAGTTCTCTTGGATTATGGACAATAATTTAAAGGTGAGGGGATTATAAGGTATGTTGGTAATAAATGTGGTGTAAAGTAGTAAGATCTAATAGTGATCTTATGTTTTTTAATCATGGACAATAATTTATTTGCTAATATTTAATAATTTCTCACATTTTAAGTAGGTGCGTGCATGAAAAATTAAAAATGTCTAAACCAATCTGACTTTTACCTAACTCGATTTTGTTTGGTGTCTCTTAGCTTGAAACTGATTGCCCTAATTTCAATATATGCCTAAGAAATACTTTCTAATCATTTATAAAAAGAGCAGCTTGGTGCACAAAGTGTATAAAATTTAAGTTTGGAAGCTGAAAGAGATCGCAGGAACACTCAACTACACTAGAAGGCAAGTAATAATCAGCACAACAGAAGCACAAGAGTCATAAATTGGAATTTAATCTGATTTACAAAGCGAGAAATACATTGTGAGACATGATTTCTTCAAGGTATGCAAGGAAAACAGTAAAATACAACTGTAGGCAAAGGGAAAATCGCGCGGACAAAAACTGTAACCGCACAAGCTGCTCAAACCGCAATCTCTGTCTGCCAAGACCGTCCAAGTCGCTTGTCTACAACTAACCGCGTGGACTGCCAATTATTGAATGCTGACGATCAAGAAATAGAACCTGCTGATAGGCTGGACGAACTCCAAACTCTATCTGCAACCCTGAGTAAGGTAACTTCAAGTCGCAGAGACCGTGACCTACTATTATTCGCTGACTGTTAACCGCGAACTGTTCCACACCAAGCTTCCACTAGTTGCCTAGCCTCCTGATGCTAACCGCACAGTCTGCACAGATAGGCAACCTCACTTAGTCACGCCGGTTAGAAAAACATAATTGCAAGTTTTAAGTGTGAGCTGAGTTCTCACTATGCTCAATTATATATGACGAGCTGGGGACACCTATTTATAGACGTGAGGAGCAGTGTCGTCACCTCCTATAGCGATAGGAAAATCTTTCTTCAATCCTACAGCTCTCATCACGTATCCACACACGTGCGGATACAAGCATCAGTCAGCCATTGAAGAAAGAGATGTCCGCAAGAAGTGCGGACACAACTCTGTCTATGAACCAACCTGAAAGACAATACGGACAACTTCGACAGTCCGCATAGATGAGCAGATAAAACCATCAGTCTGTGTGGACTTGGACAACCATGCGTCCTGATCCACCTCGCTCAAATGATGAACTGTCAAACTCCACAAATCCAGCGGCGCAGTTCGGCGGACTCTACAACCAGACCTCGCACTAAGCGATCTCCGCGCACTAGGCAACAACTAGATTTGTCACAATCCCGTGACCAAGTTCACAACGAGAAAACTCTGCGGTCTCTAAACAATTCCGCGATATTGGAGAACAAGACTGCGCCAATGCCAAATACCTACACCAGTCCGCACAATTGTGGACTGCACTTTTTAAAACAACACGGTCTCCAGGTGATCAACAGATGAAACAACTGTGTCAATCTTCACGATGTCATAACCAGACCTCAAGCACAGAAGACAGTCAGACTCAACGAGCTCCATATGAGTCCGCAAGAACAAACATGCCGGACTCAGCGAACTCCAGATGAGTCCGCCACAACCGCAGTTAGACAACCCTAACCACTCGGTTACATCACAAAGGGTGCTTGCCGATCTAGACAACCGGAGGAAAGAAGATAACCCGGCTATCCGCTGACTTCAATTCTCCAGGCCGTGGCGGTCTCGGTGAACTGTGTGGTCTACCACTTCAGACAGCCCACCTCCATTACCACTTCAACAATTTCAACACTCCTTCATGAAGTAAAGAGTGTAGACTAGCCCGAGAAACCCCCGTAACCGAATAAATGACCCCTTCGACAATGACTTTATAATGATATCCACCACATTATTCTGACTCTACATGTAATCAACCATCAAAGATCCTTCCAGCACCTCCCGAACGAAGTGATGCTCGATTTCAATGTGCTTTGTTCGCACGTGACAAATTTGATTGTTGACCAGTTTAAGAGCACTCTCATTATCACCGCGAAGAAGCGTAGGACTCTACACCTCCTTATGGATGTCATTCAATAATCTCCTAAGCTAGATTGCTTCCTGAGATGCCAAAGTTGAAGCCTTGTATTCAGTTTTTGTAGTGGAGACAGATACTGAATCTGGCTTGTTACTATGCAATGAGATAGTTGTCGATCCCGTGAAGAAGATGTAATCAGGCGTCAACTTCCGATCATCTGTATCTCCTCCATAATCAGCATCCATGTAGTCGTGCTAAATGAAGCATGTGTCCCTCTTATAAAATAGATCCATCTCTGAGGTAGACTTGACATATTTCAGGATACCTTTAGCTGCAATAAGATGAGGCTTCCGCGGCTCCGCCTTATACTGACTAAACCGGCCCACAACATAAGAAATATCCTGCCTAGTGATTGTCAGATATATGAGACTCTCCACAAGTGCCCAGAATACCAAAGGGTATGCAAGAACACTTCCTTCATCCTGCCAAAGTTTTAGACCGGCATCTAGTAGAGTAGAGCTGCTCTTCCCCTCCCACATGCCAAATCACTTAACGATCCGCTCCGCATAACCTTTTTGGGAAACGATCGCATCGCTATTCTTCCTCTCCACCTTGAGTCCAAGGAAATGATGGAGCTCACCATCTCTAACCGAATAGCTAGCTCAGCCCTGAGCCTAGCTACTTCCACCTCCAAGTTCCCCGTGACGATCATGTTATCAGCATACAGTAGAGCGAGGACCTAAATCTCCCCCTTTTCTTAATGAAAAGACTTGAATATGAGTGTGAAGCGAAGTATCCATAGAATTGGATGTATTCTGCGAACTTCCCAAACCACACCCGAGGCACCTGCTTCAGACCATAGAGAGCCTTCTTCAGCTTCTAGACGTGTCCTGGATGATCTTCAGAAACATAACCAGGTGGTTGCACCATGAAGATATCCTTGTCAATCTCACTGTAAAGGAAAGTATTCTTTACGTCTAGTTGCTAAATTTTTCATCCTTAGCAAGCCGTTGAGGATATCACCACTCGAATTGAAGTCATTTTAACCATTATACTGAACGTCTTTTTGTAGTCCACCCCGTACTATTGTGAGAACCCCCGAGCTACAAGGCGAGCCTTGTACCACTCAATACTGCCGCCAGACTTCTTCTTAAGTTTATAAACCCACTTGCATGTCACCGGAGTAATGCCTTGGGATCACGGGGAGGGATACGAAGAGACGTTCAGTATAGTGGTTAAAATGACTTTAATTCGAGTGGTGATATCCTTGACGGCTTGCTAAGGATGTAATATTTAGCAACTAGACGTAAAGAATACTTTCCTTTACGACGAGATTGACAAGGATATCTTCATGGTGCATCCACCTGGTTATGTTTCTGAAGATCATCCAGGACACGTCTGGAAGCTGAAGAAGTCCCTCTATGGTCTGAAGCAGGTGCCTCAGGTGTGGTATGGTAATATCGCAGAATACCTCCAATTCTACGGATACTTCGCTTCAAATTCAGATTTAAGTCTTTTCGTTAAGAAAAAGGGGAGCTTTAGGTCCTCGCTCTACTATATGTTGACAACAAGATCGTCACGGGGAACTCGGAGGTGGAAGTAGCTAGGTTCATGGCTAAGCTAGCTATTCGGTTAGAGATGAAGGATTTGGGTGAGCTCAATCATTTCCTTGGACTCAAGGTGGAGAGGAAGAAGAGCGGTGTGTTCGTTCCACAAAAATACTATGCGGAGCGGATCGTTAAGAGATTCGGCATGTAGGAGGGGAAGAGCAGCTCTACTCTACTAGAAGTCAGTCTAAAACTTCATCGGGATGAAGGAAGTGTTCTTGCAGACCCTTTGGTGTTCCGGGCACTCATGGAGAGTCTTATATATCTGACAATCACTAGGCTAGATATTGCTTATGTTGTGGGCCGATTTAGTCAGTATAAGGCGGAGCCGCGAAAGCCTCATCTTGTGACAGCTAAAGGTATCCAGAAATATGTCAAGTCTACCTCACAGATGGGTCTATTTTATAAGAGGGACACATGCTTGAGTCTGCACAGCTATATGGATACTGATTATGGTGGAGAAATAGACGATCGGAAGTCAACGCCTAATTACATCTTCTTCACGGGATCGACAACTATTTCATTGTGTAGTAAGAAGTAGGATTCGGTATCTGTCTCCACTACAAAAGCTGAATACAATACTTCGGCATTGGCAGCTCAGGAAGCCGTCTAGCTTAGGAGATTAGTGAATGACATCCATGAGGAGGTGCAGAGTCCTACGCTGCTTCGCGGTGACTATGAGAGTGCTCTTAAACTGGTCAACAATCCAGTTTTTCACGCGCGAACAAAGCACATTGAGATTGAGCATCACTTCGTTCGGGAGAAGGTGCTGGAAGGATCTTTGATGGTTGATTACATGCAGAGTAAGAATAATGTGGTGGATATCTTTATAAAGTCATTGTCGAAGGGGTCGTTTATTCGGTAACTGGGGTTGCTCGAGCTGGTCTCCACTTCTCACTTCAAGGAGGAGTGTTGAAATTGTTGAAGTGGTAATAAAGGTGGGCGGTCTGAAGTGGTAGACCGCACAGTTCACCGAGACCGCCGCGGCCTTGAGGATTGAAGTTGGAGGATAACCGGGTTGTCTTCTTTCCTCCGGCAGTGTTGATAACCAAGCACCCTTGGTGATGTAACCGAGTGGTTAGGGTTGTCTAATCGCGGTTTTGGCGGACTCATCTAGAGTTCGCCGAATCCGGCATGTTTGTTCTTGCAGACTCATATGGAGCTTGTCGAGTACGGCTGTCTTCTGTGCTTGCGGTCTGGTTATGAGATCGTGAATATTGACACAGTTGTTTGATCTGTTGATCACCTTGAGACCGTGTTGTTTGAATAAGTGCAGTCCGCAATTGTGCGGACTGGTGTTGGCATTTGGCATTGGCGCAGTCTTGTTCTCCGATGTTGTGGGTTTATTTAGGGACTGCGGAGTTTGCTCGTAGTGGAGTTAGTCACGGGATTGTGACAAATCTGGTTGTTGCCAAGTCTGCGTAGATCGCTTAGTGCGCGTTCTGGTTGCTGTGTCCGTTGAACTGCGCCGCCAGATTGGATGTGGAGTTCGACAGTTCGTCATTTGCGTGAGGTGGATCAGGCCTCATGGCTGTCCAAGTCCACCTGGCCTGATGGTTTTATCCGCTCAGCTATGCGGACGGTCAGAGTTGTCCATATTGTCATGGGGGTTAGTTCATAGACAGAGTTGTGTCCCACTTCTTGCGGACATCTCTTTCTTCAATGATTGACTGATGCTTGTATCTGCACGTGTGCGGATACGTGATGTGAGCTGTAGGATTGACGGAAGATTTTCCTATCGCTATGGGCGGTGACGACAATACTCCTCACGTCTATAAATAGGTGTCCCCGATTTGTCGTATATAATCCAGAACATTGAGAATTCAGCTTGCACTTAAAACTTGCAATTACGTTTTTCTAATCGGCGTGACTAAGTGAGGTTGGCTATCTGTGCAGGCTGTGCAGCTAGCATCAGGCGGCTAGGCAACTAGTTGAAGCTTGGTGTGGAACAGTTCACGGTTAACAGTCAGCGAATAATAGTAGGTCGCGGTCTCTGCGACTTGAAGTCACCTTACACAGGGTTGCGGATATAGTTTGGAGTTCGCCCAGCTTATCAGCGGGTTCTGTTTCTTGATCGTCAGCATCAATAACTGGCAGTCCGCGCGGCTAGTTGCGGACAGACAACTTTGCCGATCTTGGCGGACAGAGATTGTAGTTTCACTACAAGAAAAGAAGCTTTTAGTGATGAAATATTTGTGACAAAATATTTTTCGTCACTCAAAGTATACTATTTGTGACGAAAAAAGAGGTTGGTCAATAAATGATGTTTTTCAAATAATTAGTACCTAAATTAAATTTTTTGTCACTAAAAATATATCTTTTAGTGATCAAAATAATTTTACGTTACAAAAAGTTATTTTTAGTAGCCAAATTAAATTGTCACTAAACGAAACTATTTAGTAACTAAATATTACGGTCACAAAAAAATACAAGTTACAATTAAAAATTGAGATAGACGATTATTTTATTTCGGAACCCGCCTTATTTTTTTTTTTGCTATGAGCCCAAACCGCGCATGCTTGTGTATTTCATTTTGTCATTTCCCGATCAGCCCTAACTTCACGATTTATCCTTCTGCGATCCCTCTGGAGTCTGGACGACGGCGCCTTGACGGCAGCCCCCTTCCAGGCTCTCGAAGACGATGACAAGCCCTCTCCATTTTGACTACATCCTCCGCTTGATCTGACGATGCCAGCCCTCTGGACGACGATGACCTCCGTTCGATTATCGATTTCTGCTTGGATATTTTCTTCCGCTCTTTGATTATTTCGGTAAAAAAAATTTCACTTCCCCTCTTCATTTTTTAATTGGATTTTTTCAATTTCTCCTATTGTTGTGTATTCGACTTCTGCTATTGGGGGCTATGACCTCATCTCACTGTTTTTGCTATGTATTTTGTTATTATTATGAAGTTCATGATATTTTAATTCAACACTTTCTTGGGGCAAATGAATATTTTGTTTATTTTTGTATTTAATGATAAAATAAATAATTTTAGTAACAAAAAGTTATTATTGCATTGCACAAGCAATTTATTGCATTGCACAAGTAATGACATAATAAGTTTGGTCACTAAAAATATTTAGTTACAAAAAAGTAATCACTGATAGTATATATTTAGTGAAAAACATTAGTTGTTACTAATAATATACATTTAGTGACGAAATTAGTTGTCACTAAAAATGTACATTTAGTATGAAAATTAATGGTCACTAAAACAGTATATTTAGTGATGAAAATTTATTGTCACTATAAATATACATTTAGTGACGAATTTTTTTTTGGTTGTTACATACATTTTGTGACGCATATTTTGCAACCAAGTTGTGACAAATCAAATTTGATTGCAAAATGTTTTTAATGACAAAACCGCATTATTTTGTGATCAAAAATTTTGTCACTAATTGTCAATTTTTTTGTAGTGATTTGAGCAGCTTGTGCGGTCATAGTTTTTTGTCCGCGCGGTTTTCTCTTTGCCTACAGTTGTATTTTACTATTTTCCTTGCGTACATTGGCGAAATCATGTCTCGCAATGTATTTCTCTCTTTGTAAATCAGATTGAATTCCAGTTTATGACTCTTGTGTTTCTGTTGTGCTAATTACTACTTGTCTTTTGGTGTGATTGAGTGTTCCTGCGAGCTCTTTCGGCTTTCAAACTTAATTTTTTTACACTTTGTGCACCGAGCTGCTCTTTTTATAAATGATTAGATAGTATTTCTTAGACATAAATTGAAATTAGGGCAATCGATTTCAAGCTAAGAGACACAGTCAGATTGGTTTGAACATTTTTAATTTTTCATGCACCCTCCTACTTAAAATGTGAGAAATTAATAAATATTAGCAAATAAATTATTGTCCATGATTTTAAAAAAATCACTATTAGATCTTACTACTTTACACCACATTTATTACTAACATACCTTATACTCCCCTCACCTTTAAATTATTGTCCATAATCTGGAAGAACTTTCAAGACTGACCTAATAGAAGAATAGCAGTGATCACCCTGATTCTCGTTATTAGTGCCTCCAAAAATTCAGTTCATCATCAAAGAAGCATTATGGTTATACTCTTTTATACATTTTATTGGCACCCCTTATATATCCTTGCTCCCCATTAAAACATATCGGCATGTTTCCTTACCCGCCATCCTCAAAATCCAACTCTGTGGTATTCGTCCTCGCCCAACATCCTGTCTAGGTTGATCCCGATCACCCCTCCTCAGCATATCGATTCCTCATCCCCGTCGTTCCAAGCCATTTGTTGTTATATATATTATCAACGAGCGAGCACGAGGTCTCTTTGTGTTCAACGTATGACCAACTATCAGCCACATATCTCTGCAATGCCTGCAAAAAAATGATTGTGTCTGGTGGCATATGTCCAGAGGTAACACAGTACTATCGACAATGCACACTGCTGATGTAAAGATTCGTGTTGACTGTTAGTATATAAATATGTATTCTCCCACAAAGAGTCTAACTATCTAAGCACGAACCATGATCATCCCCGGTTGTCAGGAGGCGGTCCACCAAAAAAAAATCGTTAAAGATTCGCCTTTCTAGCCAACCTCTTGGCCCAAGCATCTCTTGGGTATTATTGGATCTATAAAATGCTTCTTTTTAACATGACTAGCACTCATAACATCTATATTTGGCTGTGTATATACTCACTAATCCTTATATTTACAGTACATTAGATAATATTTGATTTTAATTGTACCAACTGCAATCTTCTCTCTTTTTATTTAAAATATTTAACATAAATATCTCTCATCTCTCTAAAAAAAAACATAATAAATATCTCTCGTAATTAATATCTACATTTCCTATCCTCTTTTCCAAACTTTAGGCCGCATTTTAAATAAATATTACTGGAAATATCTTAAAATTTTAATTCAACTCAACTTGAGCGTCAGAATTTTTTAAAATAATATAAATATTGATTATAAATGTTTGTTTATAATTAAAAATTTTGTAATTAAAATATTTTATTTATAATGTTTTATTGAAGTGTAAATTAGTATTTGATGTTGGACTCCTTATAATTGTTGAATATGTGCGTATAAAAAATTGTGCACTTTCAGGTAGTACAATGGGGGGAGAAGTGAACATGATGGAGGCAGTCCCCGGCTGTTCGCCAACACCCTCCTCAATTTCTCCAACCAGAGATTCATCCTCCTCTCCGAATCATGCATCCCCCTCTTCAACTTCAACTTCAACTTCGTCTACTCATATCTCATCAACTCTACCACCTCGTTCGTTTCGGCATTCGACGACCCAGGCTCCAGTGGCCGCGGCCACTACAACCGCCGCATGGCCCCCATCATCCCCGCCTCCCGTCGGCAGAAGGGATCCCAGTGGTTCGAGCTTGGCCGCGACCTCGCCCACGAAGTTGTCTCCGACAACTACATCTTCCCCGTCTTCCGCCGCTTCTGCCATCCTTCATGCTACGTCGACAAACACTACCTGCCCACCATGCTCACCATGTGCTTCGCCCCGCGCATCGCCAACTGCAGTGTTACGTGGGTCGACTAGTCTCATCCCAGTGCGCACCCAACCCGGTTCATCGGGCCCGCTGTCACGGTCGATCTTCTGCAGTGGATGAGGGGCCGCACCACCTGCAAGTATAACGGGAGGAACACGATGAATTGTTTCCTTTTCGCGAGGAAGTTTCATCCCAACTCGTTGACACGATTGTTGAGGTTCGCTCCCAAGGTCATGGGTTTTGGCGGCCGGAGGTAGTTCTTTATTTCTCGAACTATTTATTATTAGTTATGTATATGCAATAATTTTATATATATATATATATATATATATATATATATATATATATATATATATATATATATAAGCAGTCGTGCACGGGGGATCCCGAGCGGGCAACATTCGTCGTAGGTGTGACATTTGTCGAGAGGGCGACATTCGTCGTGGGGTGCGACATTTGTCGAGGGGGCGACATTTGTCGTGAGGGCGACATTTTTCGTGAGGGCGACATTTGTCGTGAGGGAGACATTTGTTGTGGGGGCGACATTTGCTGTCGGAGCAACATTTATCGTGGGGGCGTCATTCATCGTAGTGTGCGACAATTGTCGAGGGGGCTACATTTGTCGTGGGGGGGAGGGGGTGACATTTGTCGAGGGGGATACATTTGTCATGGGGGAGATATTTGTTTTGGAGACGACATTTGTCGTGGGGGCGACATTTGTCGTCGAGCGACATTCGTCGTGGGGCGACATTCGTCATGGGTGGGACATTCATCGTGGGAGCGACATTCGTGGTGGGGGCGACATTCGTGGTGGGGGCGACATTCGTCGTGGGGGCGACATTCGTCGTGGGGTGCGACTTTTGTCGAGGGGGCTAAATTTGTTGTGGGGGCGACATTCGTCGTGGGTGCGACATTTGTCGTGGGGGCGACATTCGTCGTGGGGGCAACATTCGTGGTGGGTGCGACATTTGTCTAGAGGGCTACATTCGTTGTGGGGGAAACATCCGTCGAGGGGGCGACATTCGTCGTGGGGGCGATATTTGTCGTAGGGGCATCATTGGTCATGGTGGCAACATTGGTCATGGTGGCAACATTCGTCGTGGGGGAGACATTGGTCATGGTGGCGACATTCGTCGTGAGGGCGATATTTGTCGCGCGGGCGACATTTGTCGCGGGGGCCACATTTGTCGCGGGGTCGACAATTGTCGTGGGGGCGACAATTGTCGCGGGGGAGACATTTCACGCGGGTTCAATAATTGTCGCGGGGGCGACAATTGTTGCGGGGGCTTCCAAACATGTCTTGAAGAAGTAATACAATGCATAAAAAGATACAGATATATTCATGAAAGTACACTAAATACAAAAGAAGTATTGATGAATTATTCGTGCGTATCTGTATTAGGTCACAAACTATACGAAATTAGGAAATTAAAAATCTATTACATGAAACTCTTAATCAATAGTCGTGAAATTGATAACCTGGAGCAAGCATGCGTAGTTATCACAACAACTAACACGTAACCCCTGATCCGTCTGAAAAGCTAAATCCCAACCAAAAGTACCGTGCGAGAGCAGGAGTGGGTACTGTAGTGGATCATAACAACCTGCGTACTCCTTGACTGTAGTCAAATGCCCGCTTGTAGAATGGATTTTGATGTCCCTATCGGTAGACTCAGCGAAATCTTCGACTCCCACCAACACTGCAGCTACCTGAGATGCGGTAGGAAGGATGTATTGTCGGTCGGTAGACGGTCGTTCACGATTAAGTAGTTGACACTACTGTAACTGCTGGTGTTGAACAATTTGTCTAAAGTTTACGACATATGGGTTGTGTGTATCAAGGATATTTTTGATCTCATTCAATATTTCTATATTGAGTCCATTATTTTCCGCCAAACGATGTGATGTTTCATGTTCGGTGTCATAGATGAACATTTGTAAAAAACGTGGTCTATCCCCCGAAGTAGGAAGAAGAGATCCAATCTTGTGATATATAGCCTCATGTGCCTTGAAAGTGTACAAACCCTGGTTGAAAGCTGGAAGTGTTTCGTCAAGTGTAACGCTCATAGATGTGAAAGAGAATACGTGGTTGTATGCACGTATATTTTGCCTGAAATGACGCCCTTTTGTGGTCTGATCGGTGTAAAGTGCCAACAACTGTGGGGGGACAGGAATGACAGATAAAATTACTTTGCCAAGTTTACAACATAAATTTTTTGTTTCTTTGTGAAATAATCGAGCTGCACAGTGAGGGCAAATGGTTGGTTGTGGGAGCTGGAAGACGCGGGCGTTGTCGTAGGAACGGTAATTTCTTGCAATATTACGACGTCCTGTCCGCGAAGTGGGCGCAAAACTATCATCTTCAATTTCATTCGGTTTATGTGGAGGTTTTGGATGTGTTGGTTGGACTTACACGGCCGATGGTAAAGTCAACGTTGAGCGCGATTGTGTTCGCCATGCATTCAGTGCGCGCACTCTGTTGTTCTGCAGTCAATGACCGTCTCCAATTACTGACACACACTCGAGTTGACTCTCGAGTTTGCTCAATTGGTGTTGTCGAAGTTGAAGGCCTCCCTCTTTTATGTTGGACTGGTCCACCCTGGTTTGGCAACGACGACTAGACTTCAGTTTTATGTTGGTTTGCCTCAGCCTGATTTTGATCTGCTATCTTTGAAGCTACTGCAGAAGGATTATCTTCAATTTCATTCGGTTGATTTGGAGATTCAGGCTCGTTGGGTTGGACTTCCACGGTTGATGGTAAAGTCAACGATGAGCGCGATTGTGTTCGCCTTGAATTCAGTGCACTCTGTTGCTCTGCAGTCAATGACCGTCTCCAATTACTAACACGCACTCGGGTTGACTCTCGAGTTTGCTCAACGGTTGCCGCTGAAGTTGAAGGTCTCCCTCTTTTACGTTGGACTGGCCCACCCTGATTTTGCAACGACGACAACGCGTCGGCATGATTTTGGTTGGCCATCTCCAAGTGTCTGCGATGTGATGTAATTAACTCATGAATTATCTGTTTTCTTCCAGACATGTAATCGTTTTTGTGTTTGATGAAATACCACTTGGTCAAAAGTAAACTAATTTATTTGCATAGAGGGTACACGGGGCAACGCCTCTACAGCCAAACGCGACCGTACCAGGCCCGCGAGGGAAATTACTAACCTATATTTGTCTTATTTTATGTTGACCTCTAACTTAAAAGCCTCAACGATACTCAAATCCTCCTTGCTAAATCATAAGCAAAGATACTAAATTATATCTTGAACTAAATGTAGTGTGAAATTGTGTCAGCATGAATTCTTGAAGAAATGAAGGTGAAGTAGATAGAGAAATCAAATTTGTAATCTGAACAAAAAATGATATGTAGAGTCAAAGCTAGAGAAAATTCAATACAAAATAAATCCTTAAACAAACTGCATTGTTGTTTTAAATGATAGTAGAAGCCACAAATAAGGGGAGAAGGAGAAGGGTAAGTTTTACCTTAGCTGAAGATTCCGGGTCTTCACGGTTGAGATTGGTGAATGTGTTCTGACTTTAAGTTAGAAGAGGTGTAGCTGTGTCGGCCCGTGCCAAGCAAGGAAGAAGTTTGTTATTATACTCACATTCGGTAAATAGAGGTCATAAAATTAGAGGTTCTAAAAATAATGAAACAAAAGTTGAGAAATCCAAAGACCCTCGTGGTGTAGATCTGTGCAAGTTTTAGTACCTAAAAAAATTGGACATGATCAAGAAATGGTACCCAAAGATCAACGTGGTCTTGATCTGTGCAAGTTTTAGTACCAAAACAAATTGCGCATGTCGCAATTTTCATAACCTGAAAGGAAAAAATAAAAACAATTCTCGTACAAACACATAATAATACTACAACAACATTATAGTCATAAACTTGGCTAAGAACTTAAAGAGAAGCATAAGTATTTCATGTACTTTTTATAAGAATATACTTGCATTTCAATGCATTTCTAAACTAAATCCAAAAAACAGAATTGAAAGTTAGTTGGATATATTCACGACCAAATACAATCGTTTTCTTTCACTATTTGCCCACGTGGAAGAACATGCATATATATTAAATCAATCTTTATACTTCAATGAAACACATGAATGCACCAAAACTACATTTGAAAATACTCTGATCTCAGACAAAGGAGAAAAAGCATAAAATTATCTCTATCTTCTCATCATAGATATCAAAGAACATATACATTCAAGATATAAGTTTTAGCCATTTGTTTGAAAATTGCTACATGCTTCTCTTTGAGTTCTTAGCTATTTGTTTCACTACAAGAAAATTTTCATTTAACAACGAAAATTAAAAAGGCTAAATAATTTGTTGCTAATTAGCATCGAATTGAGATAGGTATATGATATTTGTTTTTACATACACAAATAGCAACAAAAAAATTCATTGAAAAAATAGCAACGAATTATTTTGTTGCAAAATATTTGTTGCTAAATAAAAACGAAATATTTTCTTTCAAAATTTATATACTAATTATTTTAAATTAAATATTTATGGAGGGAAAGATTCAATTTCCTCCAAATATTTTCATCTCACTTTTAATAAAAAAAAATTTATAAGTTTTTAAACAAATTAAAGAAGCCCTATATATCCTCATTCTCATCCCGATACTGCTCCCCTGCCAAGATCGTCACTCTCCCGCATTATCTCCCTGCCGAGCTCGTCACACTCTCGTGCAATCTCCTTGCCTTGCTCCAACGTAAAATAAATAAATATATACATATAAAATATATAAATAAATAAACAAATATAAAATATACAGAAATATATAAATATATACAATATATAAAAATAACAATATATATAAATAATTATATATATTAAACTATAAATAAAAATATATAAATATATATATATATATGTATATATAAATGAATAACCATATATATAAATAATATAAATTTATAATTATATATATATATTACCGTCACCTATAAACAAATTAGTTAATTAAGAGGGTTGGTTGGGTAAGGAAATTATTTATGAGAGGCCTCCGGTTCGATTCTCAATAAGTGCATATTAAAAAATATTTTTTTTGTATATAAATATTGTTTAAATTTAACCAAAAAATTATATAAAATACAAAACATTAGCATCAAAAGAATTCCTTCCTACAAAATCCTTGCTAATTAGAAAGAAATAAATTCTTTGCTAAATTTAGCTAGGACCACTACACCATATCATGCATATCATGACGCTCGAAAACCGCTACTGTATATGAAAAAACTGCTACTGTAGCTCTAAGGTAGCGTTTGCGCGTGTGTTGCATCTGCTGCTGTGGTCGTAGGATATGGTAGCGGTTACCAAATGTATTATGGCGTCCTTATAACCGTGACTATAGGAACATCTATTGTAGCGGTTATGATTTTTAATGGTAGCAATTATTCCATTTTACACCACTGTTATAATACTTTATGGTAGCGTTTATCCTTATGTTCGACAATATTTATGATTTTCTATGGTAGCGGTTATCCTCATATATAACAATGTTTTTTATTGTCAATGACAACGATTATGATGATTAATAGTAGTGGTTTCCAATGCTAGCAGTTATGCCTAACTATGATCACGATTAATATTGTTTTTAATTGTTGAGATTAATGTTTTCACGCCACCGTTTATCGAAAATTGAAATATATACCTCAATCAATACCGGAGAAAAAACATTTAATTAATGTGTCAAATTCAGAGTCAATATTCATATATACATATCATATATACATCAAATTAAAAGATGAACGACTTAATCCAAAAAGTACAAAATCAAATATTCATATATATAACTTCTCCAACATATTAATATCATCCATACATATTAATATAAATTTAGAGTCAAATACTCCAATATATGCACAAGAAGCACAAACATATCATCCATCTACATCATCACTCTTGGTCTCCTCATGTGCATCCAGCTTCAAATACTCCAATGCATAAAAAGCACAAAAATATAGTATCCATTTGCTTCAGTACTCGTGTTCCTCCTGTGCATCTTGCAAGTAAGTTCCTCCTGTGCATCTTGCAAGTAAAAGAATATAATCAATAATATTAATTAATCAAGCAAATAACATATAATTTTATGTTAGTTAATAGCATAAAATTTTTGTTGGGTACATTGAAAAGTGTGTACCAGATTTGAAGAAGTCTCATCTTAGTCAATGATATGCATCATTTTGTATTTGATAGATGTTTGAGTTATATTGTGCAGGTTTAAGAATTTGAAGAAATTTTCTAAGTACAAGAGTCGACACTTGTGAAGAAGATGTGTTGACACCCAGAACTTGTGTCGACACTTATGAAGAAGTTGTGTCGACACCCAAAAGCTATGTCAACACTAATGAAAAAGTTGTGTTGGCACTCAAAGCTAAGACGACACCTAAAGAAGGACCTGTGTCGACACCCAGAATTGTGTCGACACCTGAAGCAGAAGTTGTGATGACATTTAAAGCTGAAGCTGTGTCGACACTCAGGAGCTATGTCGACACCAGAAGCAATTGTGTCGACACACAGGACTTGTGTCGACACACACTCAACCCCTTTTGGACATACTCAATGCTGTCGACACACTCAACGCCATCTGCCAGCAATAGCTGTGTCGACACTTGAAGCAGTTGTGTTGACACACAGGACTTGTGTCGACACACACTCAACACCGTTTGACAAACACTCAACGTCATCTGTCTGCAACAGATATGTCGAGACAAGAAGTTGCGGTGTCGACACACAGGACTTGTGTCGACACATACAATAGAAGAAGTGTCGAGTATCAGAAGTATGACTATGTCGACACTTGGAGTATTATGTCGACACTATGAAGACTTGTGTCAACACTTAGCCTATATGTGTCGACACATATGAAGCAGTCTGCTGAGTGATTTGTGCTAAGTTGGAATAACTTTGAAGAATCTACTGACATGTTTGGTGACTTGACAGCTATCTTATCCAACTGGTTTGACACCTCTGTCAGAACTGTCAGAAGTTTGTTATAAAACGGATCAGCCGGTAACCGTGGAGAAATCTCTATATAAGAGTCAGATCTGTAACAACCAGATGACGATCGATTAAAAAAAGGGGGAAAACGAGAGAATTTCTTCAACAAGAACAGGAGAAACCCTTACGAAAGCAGATCCAGAGTTTTCTGTAAGTAAGATTTAGATTTCAATCTGAATTTAAGGAAGAAGCTGACTGAAGATCAACTTCAACAATAAGAGAAGATCCACCTTATTTTGGTTCTATCAAGAAGTTTTGAAAAGCTAAGTCAGGTTGGATCACAAGGGTCGGTTCATTCAAGAACTGATCAAGAAGGGTACACCAACAGAGAAATCTAGCTGGTGAATGTTTCTATTTCTTAATACATTCAATTTCTTGTAAGATCTATTATTAGATCTGAGTTGTAAGCCTGAAATTATAAAGGCTGAGGTAGGGCTGATAGCTTGAGGTGTAGGACTTGTGATAAGTCTGAGTTGTAAGTCTAGTTATAAAGGCTGAGGTAGGGCTAAGGCCTGAGGTAGGATTTTGGGGAAGAATCTGAGGTAGGACTTGGTTAAGTCTGAGCTGTAGGAATCATTTTGGTTCTGAGATTATAAGATCTGCGGATCCGAGTCAGTGGAAGGAAGTTAGGCGGAATCCAATTATCTACTAGATAGGCGAAGGGGAAAGGTGGATGTACCCATATATTGAGGAACCACTATAGATCTGGTGTATGCTGTGATGTGTTTTATATTCTGTGTATTGAATAATCTGTGCTGAAGATTCATCTAACTGTTTGCCTAAAAAAGAATTTAAAAAGGATTAGAGCTTATTCACCCCCTATCCCCCTCTAGGTGTTTAGGCTCTTGAAATAAAGTCTTTCAATTTCATATTAGTTATTAAGTGAATTATAATTTTATATTAGCCATCATGAGATATCTCTCCTGGGCTGCAACATTAACTAGAGGGTTCCATATATGCCATTATAGTTCTTGCCATCCTCATACACTTAAATAAAGAAAGCAAGCATTGTTTAAGAGGAAAAGCAAATCAGCAATACAGAAAAATAGATAGTTATTTATCTATAGCTTGACAGACCGCGATCCCAGATTAGTGAGGTAAAGAGAAAAAGCGCTCTCCAACACTTAGATATCATCTGACCCATACATATATCATGGACATGATATGTTGAAGGTGCTACGTACAGTTCGACTCGCTCTCGTCAATCCAAGACAACCCCAGACTTATTTTCGATCATCGGTCAAGCAGTTACGACCGCAAGAACCGGATCTTAATTAAATTAAGATCGGTTCATACGGTCGCAACCGTCTGACCGGTGAAAATAAGCTCCCCCAAACAAAGCCGTGATTTTGACACGAAGATGAACAACAAAACTATTAATTTTAATTTGTATGATATAATTCACGTCTTCAACTAATAAGTGTGGAATTAAAATTGCCTTCAATTCTAATTCCTAGGGTCAATTTCAATTCCAATTTTAACCCCTGAATTTCTTTAGAATTAACATAGCTTTAGATTTATGGCTTATAATTTTTGTAAGAAGAAGAACTGGCCTTGAGATCCTGCAACCTGCAGGCTTTAAGCACCTCAGAAATACCTTTAGTAGTCATCATCAATCCAACGGCCAGGCAATCCTGGATGGGCATCTTGCAGTAGAAGCAGGGCAGCATCACCCCAAAAACTTGCCCAAGACGACGATGATTAAGAATAAGAGCAGGATCTTCCACTCCACATTCCCAAACTGCAGCGACGCCACATCCATCCTTATTCCCTCCATCGCCAAGAACACTGGCAAGAACACCCCCTCCACCAATCCAATTCAAAACCCTTGAATTAACCACAAGATTAAAAAAAATTGCATTAACTTATCTAATGATTATTTTCGTAGGTTGGAATGTATATGGGGAGAAGAGGTATGGACTATTGTAATCCAAAACACTAGGAAATAAGAGAAGGAGCCGTGAAGTATACCTAAAATCAAGCCAAAAAATAAAGGGCAAAGCCGGACTGCTCACTGCTACAAGGGGAGCCGCAGCCAACCAGTTAGGTAATCATGGGAACACGTCAGGCAGTGCTAAGGAATGTGTTTCTATTGCAAATCTGTGGCTACTATTAATGGCTAAGAACTTCTTCAATATAATAAAATATATATAGAGAGACACACATTGAAATTAATTGCAAAAATCTCCACTGTGATTTACATTTCATAACATGCATGCACAAAATTACTCCCACAGGAAAGTGCCGCTAGAGAAATTTTGTGCAGGTATATTTTGAAATGTAACTCACATAGGAGGTTTTTGTAATTTCAGAAAGATAGAGGGGGTGCAACCTAAAATTATGCAAACTCAAGGGGAGGAGGTTTGGGTAATTAATAATATATATATATATATATATATATATATATATATATATATATATATATATATATATATATATTTATAGAGAGAGGGACACACACACACACACACAAGCTATTCATACAAAAAAAGTGAGATCTTTAAAAAAGGCCAGTGAGCAAGAGAAGGATTAAAGCAGTAAACTTATAGGTGCAAGGAGTTTAGTGTTTTGGCACCTCTCTGTAAAGTGATTTCATAAGCCCTATCGCATAAGCCTTGGAGAAATAGCTCCAGGGCTTTTGCTGCAATTGGACAATAAATACATGAAGAAAGAAGCAGATTGTATTGTTGTTGTCCAAATTATAACAATAAATAACTGCTCACAGAAAAATCAAGTATTACAGTGTTAAACATGTGCATGCCGAAAATAGAGAGAGTGATTGTTGTCTACTTAGAATTAACTCCAAACCTTCCAAAACTGGATGGAGAATTAAAAAACCTTATAATAGCATGCAGCCTACATCAACACTATTCCATAACCCACTACAATTTTGATATGTTCAGGAAGTTCGTAACAGAAAACCCCTACCAAACGCATCTGTATGAAGCCTACATTAGCACTGTTCCATAACAACCATTGGATTCATCTTATGCCAACATACACTAACTAATAAAAAGAACTATGCAAAACCAGCTTTAATAAACACACAATAAAAAGCCAGTTCTCAGACAGTAACCACCTAAATCACCAATGAAAACATGAAGAGTGAGTAGCAACCACTTATAGAGGTCAGTAAAGATGTATCTCCTTATGAACAAATATTGGTAGAATACAATCAAACATCATACTTATAGGTTAAAAAAGATTAAGTGGGAAACATGAAGATTATTTAAAGAAGTGGTAATTAACATACATTCAACATTACTTACAAGGCGGAAAAGACATAAGAGTTGATATTAAAACATAGAGAAGATGACGATCATCGGTGAAAACATAAATGAATCCATTACCATTGCCAAGATTGAGCAGATCTTCAGAATCAGCTGCTTTCATGCATTGAGCTGGATGGAAATCTAATACCAAGATACTCATCCTCACACTGAAGCACATCTTGTGGAGCAGCATCATAGTAACCATCGACAACACTGATCAAATATGACTATGATGCATTTTTATGCAGTCAATCATAAAACCAAGAAGAAAATCTAGCTGGTCTAAAAAAACAAGGTTCAACAAGGGAACTACACAAGGTTCAACAATTGGCTGAGCCAAAAAAAACAATCTCAAGTTTCATTGCGCTTGTTGATAATTGGTAAGAGCGAAGCATCCAAACTTAGCAACGTGATTAATTTTATCAGAACGCGACAAAAAATAGCGGTAGATTAACTAACATTTTATGATTCCTGAAAGTTAAAGCTACTAAAACATCTTAATTATGCATCCTGCAAACAAAATATCTTAATTTTGCATAATGCAAACAAAACATTACTCAAAAGGAACATAGGATGAGCTGCTTGCATTCCTTATCCCATGTCCACTAACGGAATCTCCTAGAGATATGATCCCTGTCGCGAATCCAGCAAGAATAGATTCTGAATCTAGATTAGGAATGATACGTTGGAAGTTGATTAAGACTATTGAAAGAATCTCCTTCATCAATTCATCCTTAACCCTTGCTGTGATAGACTGCACCAGGTCTACCAGAACTTTTACATTGATGCCATCAACCAATGTATGAGTACTTGATGATGATGCCTTCAAATCAGATTTAGTGACACCCTTTCCCATTAACCTAACACGACCAGTATGTTCCTTCAGCATCACAACATTGAACGGATCTTTTGTGCTACAATTCTCGCTCTATTGCGCTTACATTTGCTCCCTTTCAGCATGTATTACAACTTGCACTTTTTAGTATTTAATAAAACACCAAAAACTTGGTAAACATCTGCACTGCCGTGGAAAGATAACAATCGTAATTACAATTTTTCTTTGGGTATATTCGAACGATTTCTTATACTCTCGGGTAACAACTCTTTTGCGGGTCTCGGTAAACATCTGCACTGCTGCGGGAGGTTCTTTGTTTGCATTAGCCTTTTGCTGTAAATGAGAATAGATTTAATTATAACTTACAAATTAAATAGTAAGTTTTGAATTCCTGAATCACAAAATCACATACCAGCTCATTTCTTACGCATGCAAAACTTGTTCGACTGGTTGTGTGCATATTTTTTTGCTTTTTCCGGCATCACTTATTTCTTTTGGCTAATTTCTACACATTATCAAAATGTATCAACTTTCAAATAGAAGGAAAAAAGGAAAGTTAAAACCAAAATAATTTTATATACTCAAAATAGCATACCTTATATTGCTTCGACCCTACCATCTCAATATATCCCTTGAATTGTTCTTCAGGAATACCTTTTGGTCGATTCAAGAGTCTCTCCTTGTCATTGTCATATGGCTTATAAAACTTCTGTTTGATTATCGTCTTATATCTTTGTCAGCTATCATTAATTGTTGCAAGAACCCACTTCTTTCCGTCATCTGGAATTATCCACTTTTTCTACCCAAAAAAAATTTTTGTGAAAAATAAAATTTAAACACAGAAATTAACAGAGAAAGAAAAGGTATGAAATTTACTTGTGCATAACTCCACATCTTTTTTTTAGTCTTCAGCAACCTCCGATCTGTATAATCTATACGACAAAGACTTGGAATTCGAGCCAATGCACCCAAAAAGCTTGAAAATTGGTTCAATGTTGCTTTATCAGGGCTTATTGGTTGGTTGTACTCATTAAACATAATAGCAACACAATGCTCACACTTTCTAATGTGTATCTCTTTCATCATGGTTCGCTCCCTACACTTTTGTGCTTCGGTTGCTGCAAAAATCAAAGAATATCAAAGAATAATACATGTTGATTACATCGGACAATACCAAAAGAATAAGAAAACACTCCACACACACTTACCTTTCTCCGGCTCTGGATTTGTCTCTTTCCCTTTCTCTATTCTAGGCAAACTTTCTTCGTGTCGATTCTCCTCAAGATATTAAGTTCTTCCTCCTCTGGAAACAAATCTTCCAAATTATCCGCCAGTAAATTTACATCATCTTCCACAACAACATGAAGATTTTGTTCAACATCAGCAACTTCTAGCTCTTGACGCTGCACATCAGGACGAGGTTGAAGTATTTCTAACAAATCATCATTCACATGTTTTCTCTTTTTCATTCATAGATAATGGACCATGGAGCCCGGCTTACAATATTTCACTGGTTGTTGACTCTGATTCTTTTCTTGCATTGTGCCTAAAAGCTTATAAACTAAAACACAGTCAACATCATATCAATCAATATTGCATATACAATATATGCAACATTATCATTAATTATAATAAGCCAATAGCACAACACATTAACTAAGCAAGAAAATCTACAAAAGAGGTTAATTTAAGGGACTAAAAGCATACATCGAAGTTATAATTTAATTGAACAGACCTAGATCATGCTAAAAAAAGGGGTAAAACCTATATGGTCCCAAGCATGGTTAAGGGCTCATTGACCATATCTGAAAATGCAGCCAAGAAACATAAAGGCAAAAGTACACTTATAGTAAGAAAAACTGGAAATCTTTTAAAAGTTAAAATGAAGCATGAAGTAATAGTGTGCAAATAACATTATCTTGAATAAAAGAAGTTTGTTAAGAGTAAAGTAAGCAGCTTATCATACTTGAGTACTCTGTGTGGCCCCATGACATACTAAAATGATTTGCGCATTAGATTTCCTTTCACCAGAGCTTCCAAGAGCTACAGGTGAATGATTACAGTAAAACATTTAACAAGGATACAAATCATACAAGTATACATGGATGTTATATTCTAAATACACATTCAAAATCATTCTGAATCATCTTGAATTTCTTTTCAATCAAGATCATCAGGACTAAAAGGCATTTCAAGAGTCACATCATGTCTGCACCAAGTACCATCATTATCTCCAATAGCTGGACTAACATCAACCCCAACATTAAGCGCATCTGCCCAATATGATTCTTCACTAGCTACTAGAGATTGGTCAAGATCTAACAAATCTCTAGGAATATTTTTTAGGACATAGTGACATTCTTCTTCTGAAGGATCTTGTACATAAAAAACTTGATGTACTTGAGAAGCCAACACAAAAGGATCATCCATGTAGCAGAGTTTTATGAAGCTAACACATGTAAGCCCAAATTCATCTTTCAGAACATCAAACCAGACACATCTAAATAGCACAACACTAAATGTTCCCCAATAATCTATCTCAATTATGTCATCTATTGCCCCAATAATATTCTACATTGCCGACAATAGGGTTTTGGTCCCTTGAGCTAGCAAAACTTGGAGTTATTGCTGTAAGAGTAACTCCACTATTTTGAGTCTTGTATTTCCCATCTCGTTCCCTGGTATAAAATTTATAACCATTAATACAATAGCCTTTATATCTCCTTGCCACTGGATTTGGAAATTTGGAAAGCCAGCTTATGTAATTAGGAACTTGTTCATTAGTTACTCTAGCTTCAAACCAATGCACAAAATCTTGACTATGCATCTTTTCTTTAGCCCATTTACTCGATCCACGTCTACTATCAATCAATTTTTTTTACTCTCTACATTTACATGAAATAAAGTTAGGATAAATAATCAGATGATATTGATTCAAAGTAATGCATGTGTTAGGATAAATAATCAGATGATATTGATTCAAAGTAATGCACGTCTACTATCAATCAAATTTTTTTTCTCTACATTTACATGAAATAAAGTTAGGATAAATAATCAGATGATATTGATTCAAAGAAATGCATGTGTATTAATAGAAAAAAAATAGTCAAAGTAATTATTGACTTACTTTATGTACTTCTCAACTTCTTCGTCTCCACAATTGAAGACAACATATTGATGAGCTAGTGTTAAGCTAGTATTATCTAGCATAATAGCCTCACCCTTCAAATTTTTCTTCCCTCTTCCTCTTTTCTTCTTTCCCCCTAGCGGATAACCCATTTGTATAAAGGGAAAAGTAGAATGTGTTTCACCTGAGTTTTGTCCTCCAGAATACCTGTTCAATTTTGTTTTCACCCCATCATGCATATACCTTGAACAAAATGCTAAACATTCATCAGCCAGGTATGCTTTAGTAATAGATCCTTCTGGACGACTCCGGTTACGTACATATGATTTCAATCTACAAAGATATCTTTCCATCCAATACATCCATAGGAAATGCACCAGTCCACCCAGTTTTATTTGATGAATGAGATGAATAGGCAAGTGTACCATTCGTTAAAAAATCTTGGAGGAAAAATCTTTTCAAGTTGACAGAGTATTTCAACAATTTCTCTCTACAATAAATCAAGGTCCCGAACCTTGATAACTTTACTGCATATGGACTTGTAAAAAGATCCAAGTCTCATTAAAGTTAGTGTAACCTGTTTCGGTAATGCCTTCCTAACAGCAACTTGAAGCAAGTACTGTATTAAAATATGTGCATCGTGACTCTTATATCCTCCTGAAAGTTTTTTGTCTTGCACAAAGCGGGATATATTGGATGAGCAAGCATATGGAAACTTAGCAGCCTTTAAGAAACTACAAAAGGTTCTTTTTTCAGCATCTGTCATTGAGAAAGTTGTTGCGCTGAAGACGGTTTTTTTACGTTTCTTACAAAAAAAGGTTGAAGTTCCTTTCTGATACCAAACTCTTTAAGGTCATAGCGAGCCTTTGCATGATCTTTTGTCTTTCTTGGGATGTCTAGCAAAGTTCCAAACACATTCTCACATATATTCTTTTCAATGTGCATAACTTCAAGGCAATGACGACAAGGATTATGCTCCCAATAGGGCAACTGAAAAAATATTGATCTTTTCTTTCATGGGGTATCGCTGGCTAACTTCCTCTACTATTTTTTTCCCAAACACTGTTTCAAAATTCATCAACTCCAGCACTTCTTGTCCTGATAAGGGGGTAGGTGTGGTCCTTACTTCCACTTTCCCATTAAAGGATCTTGTATCAAATCTCCAAGGGTGGTCCTCCTCTAAGAACAACCGAGAGGACAGATAACAAAACTTCCTACTATGCTTTAGGTATTGAGAAGATGTTTCATAATTGCAGAAAGGGCATGCAAATTTTCCTTTAGTTCTCCATCCTGATAACATGACATATGTTGGGAAGTCACTGATTATCCACAATAAAGCTGAACGCATTTGAAATGTTTGATTCCTTGAAGCATCATATACTTCCAAACTGAACTCTCACAAATCCTTTAATTCCTCAACCAATGGTTGCAGATAAACATCGATATTATTTCCAGGAG
Source organism: Platanthera zijinensis (assembly GCA_039513925.1). Classification (NCBI taxonomy): domain Eukaryota; kingdom Viridiplantae; phylum Streptophyta; class Magnoliopsida; order Asparagales; family Orchidaceae; genus Platanthera; species Platanthera zijinensis. Next base: position 73,240,015 of record CM077097.1, read on the forward strand.
ATTGGGGTCCTTGAATTAGAAGAGACAAGATCAAGAACTCTGGCTTTATGCTTAGCAACGGTGGTAAATTATAATTAATCAACGCCATAGGCCATGTGCTGTAGACACTGCTCATTGTTCAAAAAGGATTAAATCCGTCATTGGAAAGGCCAAACCTTACATTCTGAGGGTCCATAGAAAAATCAAGATCTAAGGCATCAAGAGTCCTCCAAGCTTCACCATTAGCTGGATGCCTTAAATTTCCATCCTTTGGCAATTTATTAGTATGCCAAGTCATCAAATCAGTTGTTTTTAGCACATGAATAGCCTTTGAAGCCTAGGCTTCAATGGGAAATACCATAGAACTTTTGCTGGAATTTGACGAGCCTTTTTAGCTAATGAATCAGTTTCTTTTTCTTTATTATCTCCTTCAGAATTTCACCTAGAAGATCCACAAATATGATAAGATGAAGCATTAATGTGCTCTTTCCAGTACAACATACAATCATTTCGGCATGCATGTATTTTTTGATAATGAAGACCTAAATCCTTCACGGTCTTTTTTGCATCATTGAAAGAATCAGGAAGTTTTGCATTTGGGAAGACTTCTCTTAGTAGACACAAAAGATCATCAAAAGCTTCATTGCTAATTTCATGGACACAATTGTTGATATACAAACGAATAGTAAAAGACAGCTTAGAAAAGCTAGTACACCCAGGATACAGCTGCTCTTGGCCTTCCTCCACTAACTTATAAAAATTTTTGGCGTCTTCATTTGGCCCTTCCCTTGCTTCTCCCCTATCTTCTTGAGGAATAGGAGAATCTTGTTCAACGTTTCTATACATGTCATGCAACATACCATCAATCAATAAAGCCATCAACAATCAAGTGATCCCTCACAATATCCTTGGTATGATAATAACGAAAAACACACTTGTTGTATGGACAACAAAATTCGTCCCCTTGAGTTTCTTGGACAAACGTTGTTTGAAGGAAATATTCAACCCCTTTAATGTAATCATGATGCCATCTAGGAAGGGTCATCCAACTCTTATCTCTATCCATTAGCAAGATCACAAATGTATTTCTAAAGAAGAAGAAAAATGCATAGTGATAGTTATTGAACAACTATTGGGAAGCAATTTTTCATAACTATTAAATTAATGAAAACTTGAAGAATTATGACATAAAATATGTAGAAAGCTGTGTTAAAACGTAAACATCAAGAATTACCTGCACAAAAACTTTATCTTTAAGAAACTCTGATCATCAAAATAGAAGCTCCTAGTTGCACAACAACTTTCTCTAAACATCAAAATAGAAGCAGAGGTTAGGTCGTCGTTGTCGTTGTTGTCATTAATCATGACAGAGTATCATCCAACTCACATGTCTTCCCATTTAAAATCCCCAAATAACATGTAGTAAACAAAATCTTAGATTTATATGTAGTTAATTCATACATAATTTGCCCCAAAAGTTAGTTAATTCGTCTTATAGTAGATGATTAACATGTGACGGAAAATATTTTTCAGAACACATAGGCTCTGTTTGGCATAGTGTTTTTGCTCGGATGAGTTTGGACAAAAGCACCACAGCCACTGCTGTGACAAATGAAGTCATAGTCACAGTTTTGTTTGTCTATTTCCTTCCATTTGTGTCTGATCTACTCATACATATGCTATTAATATTTGAGGACAAAAGATCTGACTTAAATGTATACCAAGAAAATCATTGTCTAGTCATTTTTCCACTTATGTATTTATTGAAACACAGAACAATGCAAGAGTATCGTGAGTGAAGGTGCAGGTTGTTATTCATTTCCAAAAGGTGTGATGTAACAAATTTTGGCTTTAAATACACATAGTTTTTCTGCATTTCATGGTTATAAAAGAAGAGATGATGAATTCAGAGATTCACAATCAAATAAAACACTAAATGGACAACCTAAGAGATTTGTAAGCATTTGCCTATTCAAAAAAAATTAGCAGCACCTGGACCAATTGTAGGCAGCAATCCCTTCTGATAGCAAACCCTCCTTTCTAGTTGAGACTTGAAAATGTAAGGCTCGAAGATTGAAGGGGTGCTTCAGAGATGCCGAGATATCTACAAGCATTCAACTTCCATGTGAGGGACTACCGATCCTTGAGGTTTATTAAACAAGAAATCCCACCAAACGGCCTATTCTAGACGGGGATTTAGGAAAACCATGAAAATAAATCATACCTTGAGTGACAAAGATCTTGTTGTTGATAACCCTGGGCTCATTCGGAGAAGTTACCGCAAAGAATGGCAATCCCTTGTTTGTCCAAGATCCCCTCGAATCTAAATAAAGATCTGACCTGGAGATCGATGGGAAGTTCACTTCTTTCGTGGAGATCGAGCGTTCGAGCGGCGGCGGTGGCCTGGAGATCGAGGAATCGACGGCGGCCTAGAGGTCGAGAAATCGGCGGCCAGAACTCTTCACGCGCGCGAGTGAGAATCCCTAAACCTAGAGCCGACGGTTTTTTAAGGCGTTATATTTTAACTTTATAACATTATTTAATTAGAATCTTATAATTAATTAGGTGCGTTTGTCATAACGTACATGAACCTCCCGCACGCGCGAAATTTAATATTAATGGCGGCAATTTAATTTATATAAACAACGCAACCAATGATGTTGTAAATTATTTACAACATTTTTTTTATAAAACGCCGCAAAATCAAAAACTTATGGCGGCATTTTGACAAGCGTCGCAAAAAAACACCTTAAAAAAAACGCCACAGTAAGATCGAACAGATATGTTTGTCGTGGGTCGTCGACCATTTTTCTAGTAGTGAGATATGATGTCACTCAAGTCGCAAGAATCTCAACTCTTAAGTCTCCTCGGTAGCCGACTCGTCGCTCGCCTCACTCCGGCGACTCCGCAGCCGCACTCGGTTGGTCGTTCAGCAAGAAAGCAAAAAAAAAACTCTAACAGTTGGATGGCAATGAGATGACGTTAAATGAAAAAAATTGAACTGAAATAATGCACGTAATATATGCAGACCGGGTTGGAATATTGATGGCCTAATTAATTAAAGATATATTTTATAAATTAAATGAGTGGAATATTTCATAAATTAGGGTGTGGTAGCGTTTATAATATCTAGTAGCGGTTGTACACGCAACAATAAATTTCTATTGGTAGCATTTCTATAACCGCGACAAAATAATTTATACTGTAGGAATGATATGTTATAATAGCGTTTATTTTTCTACAGTTGCGGTTATACACGCTACCATAAATATCTTTTGGTAGCGTTTACATAACCGCTACAAATTAAGCACTATCAAATGCATGATATGGTGTACGACCATATTAGCTAAAAAAAAATTTCATTTCTAAATTCCTTGCTAATTAAAATTAACAACGAATTTTGCTCCTTCCTAATCAAAATTTTTCTTATTGTGTTTGAAAATTAGATTAATCAAATCTACTCACTGTTATATTAGATAACTTTATCAAATTGAACCATTGGTTGGATTTTTTTTTAAAAAAATCCCTTCCTGTAAATGATCATATCCCTGTTATAGTGTTGATTAAATGTAAACAGTAGAACATGATGAAAGCAAGTGAGACCCTAAAATGGCATAAATCATCCCCATATGTACTCATGGTCAAATGTAAACAATAGAACATGATGTAAATGAATGTTGTAAATGGATGTTGTATCTTGATGTTATTTGCCTATTCTGGCACATGCATTTACTGAACATTCAGTCTATCCAATGTTGTATCTTTCTACAACAAAAGCAAGAAATCAAAACAAACAGAAATTGAAGATGAAAGCCATCCCCATTCAAATGAGTAAAATCAGAATCACTACTATTTAAACCATGTTCTACTCATGCATAAGAACAAAGCTTTTGGCTCCAATAGGAATCAAGGGATTTACCTTGGATTTGGGTGCGATGTTGAGCCACCAGAAGAAGAGCCTTAGTACCTGCAAGGAGAAAAAATGGTGAGGAACGACTCCAATAGCTGAAAGGAGAACAAAAATGGTGAGGAATAAGGACTCAAAGAGCTGAAATCAGAGAAGAGTTGGGGGAGCGGGGGGCTGGAAGGAGAAGAAAAACATGGAGGAAGAAGGCGTCCAACAAAGTTTCTGGTTGGCTGGCGGCGAAGAGAGGTTCTGGCTGGCCGGCGGCCAAGGACAGAAATCAGCGAAGGCGGAGGCGGAAGCGGAGGAATAGCGAAGAGCTCTTACCCTAGAGTGTCGTTGGGACGGCATGGATGATGGATTCAACGAAGCATCTCCACCTTCAGCTCTTCTCGCGGGGGCTCGACAACAACTCGCTAGGGTTGCGAAATAATATCGACAGGGGCTGCGGTTGGCGATGAAAAGGATTTGCGTGGGTTTCTCTTTTTTAAAAGCCCTAATCCGGCTCAATGACGAAAATACCCATAAAACTGATGAAGAGAATAAGAAAAAAGAGGGGTAGTTTGGGATTATAATGTTACACATTGTGTAACATTGCTTTTTTGCTTATAGTATAAAGATATATATATAAGCTCAAGCTTTTTTAAGCCTAAAAATTTTTTAGTTGGTTCTCTCATAATAGATATCGGAACTAGACAAATAATATATGCATTTTATAGCCAAGAACAAGATCTAAAACATTCATGTTGAACATTATTTAAAAATTTGTACGATTTGACCGTAATCTTGCCTGAAAGGTTGCTGGATCGAAATGAATATAATAATAAATTTTAAAATTCGAGTCAGCAACCTTTCGGGTTAGATTCTGGATAAACCATGCAAATTTTGGAAAAATGTTCAATATGAAAGTTGTAGATCTCATTCTTGGCTATATAATGCATATATTATCTGTCTAATTTCAACATGTACTGTAAAAAAATTAACTCAAGTTTTTTTAGGCTTAAAAAAAGCTTTAGCTTATATATTCCAAATCCTATATATATCATATATATATATATAAGGGAATATAGGTATTTGGCGGCACACCATAAAATGAATATTGGTCATTGGATCATGAGATAAAAAAAGGGGGGGATTTGGAGAGAGGGAGAAGAGGGAGAGGGAGAGAGAGGGGGCGGGAGAGAGAAGGAGAGAGAGAGGGTGGAGTGATAAAGAGAGAGGGAGAGAAGAGTAATAAATTATTTTTATAGATTAAAATTTGCAAAATTTTATAAAATAAAAATAGGAATAATAATTCATATTTTTTTGCGGTCATTTTAAGTACTCATATGTATATGTTTTGAAAAAAAATAAGATTTCGGGTGTGTGCGTCATGACTACTTTTAGTCATCGTTTTTGGGGTAATTTAGTAGCCTAAATGCCTAAGTTTATTTATATTTTATGCTTGTTATTTCATGTTTTAATGTCTTTTTATAATATATTAATTACTAGTTTAATTTTATGTTTTAAGTATTTTTATACATGTTGTGCTTTATTTCTTTTTAAAATCTTTTTGTTTTAGGATAATATAATTACCAGCTTTATTATATATTTTTTTTGCTTTTTATGCTGCAATTTTATGTCGTTATGTTATGATATAAAAATCTATGGTTTTATTATATGCATTTTTTATTATTTTATGTATTATGTTTGTTATGTTATATTAAGTTTGTTATGTTATATTTAGTATAATAATTAATGTTATGTTATTAAATTTATCTAACATGTTTGCTTTGTTCTTGTAGGTCTATGATACATGTGCAACCCACTATGAAGCCCAAACCCGAGCCTCCTCTTTCTAGTGCAGCCCACTTCAAATCCCCTCAACATGGAGTAGCCCGGCAACTTTTGGTACAGCCTACCCGAGCCATGATGTTGATTCAGCCCACTCCAAGCAGCCCATTTCAAGTGCTACCCGAGGCCACATGGAGCAGCCCCTACAGCCCTTATAAAGCCCACAAAAATAGCCCATTTTATCCCATGATTGGCTGGCCCCTTTTATTAAAAATCATTCATGCACATTCATGCTTGGCCGGCCACTCTCATGCATGCACCTTGCCACCTCATTCATCACTCTCTCTCCCCTTTATTATTATTTTCTCCCCACTTTATTCCTCATCCATCCCCCTCTCTTATGTTTAATTTTCTTTTCATTTTCCTAAAATAAAATGCATGCATGTAGCCTCATGCTCTCTCCTCATTAATTAAATGACATGCATGCATTTCCAATACATTGAACCCCTCTCTCTTTTCCCCCTTCTACACACTTCCATTCATCCCCCTTTCTACTAAACATTTCCTATTTCGACTACAACATTTTTGGTCTTTAGCAACACCTGACTTGGCAACAGTTATAAAAATATTGTCTAAACTTTGTTAGAGAACAGTTTTTAAGTGTTGCAATAGGTTTACATATTTAGGCAACACTTTCTGTACAACATTCAGAAACTGTTGAAATAATCCCGTATAGGGAACATTTTTGAAATGTTGCCCTTGAAGATTCACTTTAGACAACAATTATGCTATGCTGTCTTCTTAAAAATTAATTTGTAATATTTTAAAAGTGTTGCCTAAAAGTTACTTTAAGAATAACCAAAATTATTATTCTCCCATGCCAAATTACTACTTTAAAAATTATTTTTATAAAAACAATATTTATAACACATACACAAACCCAGCTGAATTTGTGCTTAATTAAAACATCCCGACACTATTCACCCGCCTCAAATTCCCGATACCCTCTCTTCTTCTGCACGACCCAGCCTCACCTCGCCTTCATCCGCCGATCCATCCACGACCCAGCCTCGCCTCGCCGTTAGACCTCCTCATACGTGATTTCTTCCTCATCTCGCCGGAGGAAAACTCCAGTTGCCAGATAAAAAAAGCCCCGCTCCTTCAAATGCCCTGAAACCCTACCCCCAAATGGCTCAAACCCTTCCTCTCCTGCAACCATCTTTCGCAGGCCATCGTTCTTCTCCCGCAAGCATCTTCTCGCAGGTCGTCGATGCTCTCCCGCAAGCATCTTCTCGCAGGCCGTCGCAAGCCATCCCGCAGAGAACTCCAACAACATTTTCTCCCGCAAGCCATCGCATGCCATCTCCGGCCGTCGCATACCATCGCAAGCTCTGTGAATGCCTTCGGTGAAGCTTCTCTTTAAACCTAAGCACTCAAGCACTTCCGGTAAGCCTTCTCCTTTTCAAATTTAAGTACCTGCAGATATTTTTTGGACCTGCTTCAGAGCTTCCTCCCAGAATCACATCTTCTCCTCCACTTGCATTTCCGAAAAGGCCTCCAAGCTTTACTTCCCTGGACGCTCACACTGCAGACTCTCCTTCAGGCCCTCTGGTAGGCCTTCTTTATTTTAACATTCAAATGACATTTATGAACTTTGGTGTTGGTGTTGATGAAGTGATTTTTATAATGCTTGGATTTCCACAATACAATGCAGTTGAAGCACCATCATGCTGAATCTCAACAGCTTCTGCAAGGAAACACATTTTTCATTCATTTCCATGAATTTTGAGTATATTTTTAATGTTTAGACTACCTTTGCAATAGTATAAACTATATATAAGTAAATACTGTGGTGCATCTCAATTAAGTGAATTCCTAGGGCATGCCCTGCATTCTGATATTTTAGCCTCAGGCTTGCTAATTTATATTACAAAAAAAATGCACCATTGTAATCATCAGCATCTTAAGCCAAGATATACACAGTTGGTAAGACAACAGTTGTTCCTAGACCTATAAGTCATCCCATGCAAATATACACATACTCAAAAGCACCATTGTAATCATCAGCATCTTAAGCCATGATGGACATCCTTTACAAAATGATTTGAACAAAATTTTTTTTACAAGCTTGTAGTGTTCAGTTTTTGTTTGAAATACAATTGTCGATGTTCTTGATTTTTCTTTCACACATCTTCAAAGCAAGGTATGTGGAAACTCAAAGATTCGTTCTTCTTTTTAATTTGAATAAAAAATGTATTTTTAAATATTACGGGTGCACGCCGAATGTCGCCCCCACGACGAATGTCGCCCCCACGCCGAATGTCGCCCCCACGACGAATGTCGCACCCTAGCCGAATGTCGCCCCCTCGACGAATGTCGCCCCCACGCCGAATGTCGCCCCCACGCTGAATGTCGCCCCCACGACGAATATCGCCCCCACTACGAATGTCGCCCCCACGACGAATGTCGCACTCTCGACCAATGTCGCACCCACGACGAATGTTGCCCGCACGGGGTCCCCGTGCACGACTGCTTGTCTTTATACTATAAGGAAGGAGCTATGTTACACCATGTGTAACATTTTATTGCGAAAATGTCCTCATAAAAACTGTTTTGGTGAGTTAATTGGGGGATATTTGGGTCATTTGGTGGGATCAAAACTTAATTAATAGAAACGACACTGTTCATCCGCCTCAAATTCCCGATACGTACACGACTTCTTCGTTCCTTCTTCTGCGCAGGTAGGGCAGCACCTACATCGTCATCTCCTCCTCTTTTTGCTTCCACAAGCCTGTCGCAAGCCTCTCCATCTTGGTCTACTCGCATTCTCTGACGCACCTCAAGTGGTAAAAATCTTTACATCTTCAGATACCTCATTTCCGCCTCCTCATCCTCCATAGGCATGGCTGCTACTGAGGACCGAGATTTTGTCCGACAGTTGACTCCTTGCTGGTTAGGGACTGTCGGAGAGGAAGGAGCTGTTTGGCTTCTGCTGGGAAGGCGACCGTGGAGAGCCCCAAATCCTCTTTCGCTTCGTTTCTTCACACATTCTCGCCTCGCCATTTTTAGGGCTTCGTCGCTCCTGCATTGTTCAAGGTTCGACCACCAAATTTTTTCCCTTTCACTCTTGCGCTTAAATGAGATAGTTTGATTGCTTTATGGTTTCATCGCAATGCTTCTACTATTCAGCTTTCTGATCCAAAACGCCATATGCTTCTCCTCTAAACAAGGCTGGCTTAAGATAAAGTGTGATTCATATTTAATTTGTTGAACTTTAATTAATTAAAAAAATATCATATTTCAAGTTAAAAATGTTGTCATCATTCGATTTGTTGAACTTATTTTTTGCCTCCTCTTCTCTTAACTGTAATGAGGAAGCTGTTGATAATAGAGTCATGAATGTGGATGTTATGCAGCTAACGATGAGTGTGTTGGTGTTGTCATTGTATTAAACTTCAACATGCTTAATTATGCTAGGAGCTTTTCTGGCTTGCAAGTCAAAGGACATTATATAGCCGAAAGCCCCAGTTATATAGCTGACCAGCATGTGCCACACATGCTAAACTGTGTCCTTCTATAATGCTTTGGTTTTGGCAAGATTTAATTGTTGTAAAATACTTATTTGTATTTGACTGATTAATTTAATGTTCAGCTTTTGAACTTAGTTTGTGTTTAATTGATGCAAGGATTCAATGCTTGGTGGGATGCATTTACGAGTGATGATTGGATGTGCAAAGTAATTTTTTTTAGTATTTCAATGGATAATAAGTTTATTTTGATAAAAGTTTTATTTCATGTTTAACTATTTGTCCAACAAATTGAACCACTATTAGTTTGTATATAAAGATTTTGTGGAGCAAATTACTTAGAAATTGTTCTTGATGGTAACAGACTATGTAAATTATAAGAATTGATGTAACAATCATCAGGCAATTTTGTACTAAAGTATTCACGATCTTATGTAAAAATCATCAGGCAATTTGCGCAAGGAAAGTCGATTACTTGATTACCCACTCTCTATTTCTTCTTTTTTCTGAGTTTGAAACTTTGAAAGTTGAGTATGATGATTTCATAGTTTTTCAGAGTTTGGAAGAGACGTTGAGGGCTTATGGTGGATTGGCAGGAGACTCTGGAAGATATGTTGAGCAGGTACCCCTCTTTAATTACTTCATTACCCCCATCTATTTCTCCATTATCTAGAGTTAAAAATGTTGCCATCATTTGATTTGTTGAACTTATTTATTGTCTCCTCTTCTCTTAACTGTAATGAGGAAGTTGTTGATAATTGAATCATGAATGTGGATGTTATGCAGCTAACGATGAGTGTGTTGGTGTTGCCGTTGTATTAAACTTCAATCTGCTTTGTAATAATAGCTGCTCACATAAAACAGCATATACAATATCTCCCGGTCTTTTTCTGAATGTTTTGTAACGAGGAGTTTGCTATGAGGAGTTTGCTATGAGGAGTTTGCTATGAGGAGTTTGCTATGAGGAGTTTGCTGTGAGCATATAAAAAAACTGATCATGATATGGAGTAATGAGGAGTTTGTTGTGAGCTTTTATATGCCTTTAGCCTAATATTAGGAGTTGTTTTATGTGATGTGTTCTCTGCTTGATATGTTTTAGCCTAATGAAATGAAATGGCGTAAGTCCAACCGAAGTTGATAGTATTAGAACGATCTAAATGGAATTTTCTGCTTGATATGTTCTCTGCTTTATGTGATGTGTTCTCTGCTATCAAAAGTTGTTTTATGTGATGTGTTAGCCTAATATTAGGAATAACATGGAGCAGCTATCAACCCAAGCAAAGCAACCCTGTGAACTTGATTTGCTCGCAGCCTAATATTGGGGTTGTTTTATGTGATGTGTTCTCTGTTTTATAGCTGCTCACGGCCTAATATTACTGCTCACATCTAATTGATTGGCGGGAGATATTTTATAGCTGCTCACAGCAAACTTTTTCTGCTCACGTAAGATATGTGTTCTCTATTTTATATGCTCTAAGTCATATTAGGAGCCAAATGTTAGGCTATCAAACTGTAATGTATTTTTTTCATTTACTTTGTAATGACAATAAGGAGATTTTTTTTATGTTTATGTTTGTTTGTAGGCCTCCTCCACAGTTTCTCACCGCAGGAGGTTCTACTCCTTGACAGCCTCCTTCCGATAACCTCCTTCTTCCTACTTCAAGTTTGTTTTTTTATACTTGATTCTGTGCAATTAATGTTGTTTTCTTAAGATACGTAACATATTTTATATTGTTTCATTGTCTTTGCTTAAATATAGGCACTAAGCTATTCTTTCTATTTTGTTCATTTTCCCTGGTGACTTCAGGTGTCTGTTCACTCTCTGCCAAGCTCCCCCCTCCAATAATCCGCTGACAGTTGGTGTACAGGTAAGATTCACAATTATTCGTAGTTGTGAAATTCCCAACCACCTGTTATTCGTGCATAATGAAACCTGCTATTCATTATTTTTTTATCTCAGTTTTTATTAGCAGTTTTAAGATTCACAGTTTGAGAGCATGTTTGATATTCACAGTTTGAGAGCATGTTTGATATTCACAGTTTGAGAGCATGTTGGAAGCAAACATAAATTTTTATTTATTGAAATAGATAATGTTTGCTCTGAATTGATTAGCATCAAATAATTAAAATAATTTTTGCGGGAGAGCAAACATAAATGTTTTTGTGATAATTTCTGAGGGAGAGCAAACATAAATGTTGTTGATCTCTCTACCATTTATAAAATACCTGTAGAGAGCAGTGCAAGAAATTGAGATAATTTAGCGAGCTGCAGGTGCAGCTCGCTGAATTTCAGCGCGCTGCAGGTGCAGCACGCTGAATTTCAGCGGCGCGCACCTGCAGCTCACTGAAATTCAGCGAGCTGCACCAGCAGTGCGCTGAAATTCAGCGAGCTTCACCAGCAGCGCGCTGAAATTCAGCGAGCTGCACCTGCAGTGCGCTGAAATTCAGCGTGCTGGACTTGCAGCTCGCTGAAATTCAGGGGCTTGCAGGTGCAGCACGCTGAATTTCAGCGAGCTGCAGGTGCATCAAGCATATAAGAATTGTTTTTTGAATGAGATTCTCTAAATTCTGATTTTAAAAGGCCCATACATTTATCCATTAATCTTCAATTCCGTCTATTTTTATGATCTCTTACCAGTATGTTCTATAGGTTGAACTTGAATAGCTTGATGTTCGCGCTGAATTTCAGCGAGCTGCAGGTGCAGCTCGCTCACGCTGAATTTCAGCGAGCTGCACCTGCACCTGCAGCGTGCAACACGCTGAAATTCAGCGTGCTGCAGGTGCAGCGTGCTGCAGGTGCAGCGTGCAGTACGCTGAATTTCAGCGAGCTGTAGGTGCAGCACGCTGAATTTCAGCGTGCTGTAGGTGCAGCACGCTGAATTTCAGCGTGCTGCACCTGCAGCTCGCTGAAATTCAGCGTGAGCGAGCTGCACATGCAGCTCGCTGAAAATGTAGCACGCTGAAATTCAGCGTGCTGCACGCTGCACCTGCAGCACGCTTAATTTCAGCGTGCTGCAGGTGCAAGTCCCTGAATTTCAGCGTGCAATGCAAGCCGCGTGTACATCTTCTACATCAACACACATTCCAAACTATGGAAAGGTATAATGTTGTAGATTTTCATACAATATATTAAAAATGCTTTTATATGTTTACAACTTTTTAAGTATATATTAATCTTGATGTCATTATATTTATATATATTATTTTACTTTGTGCAGAAAGTTTTTGATGTTGGCCGGGATCAGGAAGACAAATAAGGAGTTGCAATATGATCGATGACCCCATTTCATGAAGACCATTTGATGTTTAAGTTAATTTAGATAATTTTGTTTGTGTGCTGTAATATTTAATTATTTTGAGGTATTTTGGTAAATTGTGATGTTAATGATGAGTTGTTAATTTAATGATAAAACATGTGCAACATTAATATTCTAAATGAAAATATTTGTCTTGTTAAATATTTATGCGTTATAAAAAATGTCTCATAATATAACATGTTTGTTTTTTAAGTTTTAATTTATTTTCATGTTTTTTTAAAATTTATATTTTTTTATTAATTAAATAGTTTTGGCAACATTTATTAAATGTAACTCTAAACATTTTGAAAATGTTGCAATAGGTCCATGTATAAAATGTTGCCTTTACTAGAGATATAGGCAACAGTTTCAAGTAATGTTGCCTAAACATGTGAAAACTGTTGCCTTAGGTCTTTGGTAACACGGGCATAGACATACACCCCTATGACAACAGTTTTCAATGTTTTGGCAACACTTTGCGGTTTTAGGCAACAGTTTTCAAAAGTTGTTAAAGACCAAAAATGTTGTAGGCCATAAATAAAATGCATGAATCTCTCCCTCTCTTCTCTCCCCTCATAAATAAAATGCATGAACCATCTCCACCAAGCATGGTCGGCCCCCTTGTCTCCCCTCATTCTAGATCCTTCTCCTTCTCCTATAAAAGGAACCCCTTGCCTCTTGTTTTTGGTTAAGTAGTTTTAGTTTGAAAGTTAGATTTTGTGGAGAGCAAGTGAGATAGTTTAGTTTCTTCTTTCTTTGCTAAGTAGATTTGCTTTTCATTCCTTGTAATCTTTTCCTTTAGTAGTAAAATTCTGTCTTGTTCATATTTTGTGTACCCCTTTTATTAATCAATGAAAATTGAAAATGAATTTGCTTTTTCTTATCGTTGTTATTTCCTTCTCAATCATGCTTAGCTAATTAGTTTTTGTGCCTGGTCGCGATAATCTTTGCGATGAAATAACGCACCTTTTATTTTATGTTTGCAATTGTATTTTTCTATTTTTGATCCTTCCTTGATTTATTTTATATCGACTCCGTATTGCTAGTATACGGTAGTAGATTCCGATCTCATATTTGAGTAGCCAAGAGACTCGTGAATATGAAAGATCACTCAAGGAAGGAGGGAGTTGAACGCAACCCTAGAGATAGGATGACGTAAATGTAACGCCCCGTCTTTTCAGCGATTATTTTTATTCTCGTTTGGCGTTACGATGACGCGTTTCCGTGGCTTGTGCCATGTGTGGAGTACGGTTTAGCTCCTTAGAACTGAGTGCCCTGTTTGGTAGCCTGTTGGCAAGATCTCCCTAGCAAACCGAGTCGTTTTGGTGACCCGGTGTGGCCTCTCGGGGGGATGTTTGTGATTGGCTTTGTTTGGGTGTAACTCGAGTTCTGTTTGTCGAAAGTTAATTTCGACTTCGCCGTTGTGTTCGTAGCGTGGGTATTTAGCTACAGTGTGAATTTCGTCGAATTCCGAGGTAGTTCGGTTTTCGCGTCGATTTGGTGCTTTATGTAATTTTGTAATTAATAATATAATTATATAATTATATATATATATATATATATTTTATAGAATGAAAGGAGCCGATCCATCATCTTCTTCCCCGATAGAAACCGCCGGCCCCTTGTACGAGAGAAACGGAGTAACCGCCTACCTTGCCTTCGGACGCCGATTCCCGGAGCGTTTGTGGACGGAATTCGATTCCGAGAGTGGATTCGGATTGCTCTCGTCGAGACCTTCATTCCTGCGGTAAGAAATTCGATTTTCGTGGAGTTTTGGAAGGATTGGAATTTTCGGTTTTGGAAGTTTTCCGCCATTAATGGCCGAGTCTTTGTTCTAGGTGTTGCGGCCGTTTTGATCCGTGCGAAGAGGAGGAAAGCAGTCCAAAGCTTTGCTGAGATTTGAGGCAAGTGGTATTCTTGCCCTTGCCAAGTGTTTTCTTTGATTTTATTTGCTGAAATTGAAATCCCGGTTAGCCCAGGTTAGAGGCCTTGTTGTTCTCATTTTCTTGCTAACTATAGGGCTTAGTTCTTCCTACTGAAACCCCCCCTATGTTGTGGTGTTTGGAATCCAAATTGTCGGCGTGGAGCCGTTGTTTTCCTTTATTTTTGATTGTTGCTCTGGTTCGGGTGTAGCCGAGAGGGAGAGTTAGGAGGGGGGTGTGGTTGCCAATTTCCTTCGTTAAGGTATTATTCGAATGGTTAGGCATAGTTTGAATGGTAGTAGCGTGCGACGTTGATAGTTGTCTACTGCTACTGCAGTGGCATGAGTCGTGTGCGCGTTCCGTTGTCGTTCGGGAAATTCCAAACGGTGCAGGTTGACCGCGCACGGTCATCAACCTTTAGGGCGCACGACCACTGGTCGTGTGCCTCTGTTCGTGCGCGTATAAATTTCAGTTTCCAAAGTTCTGTCTCGGGCAATCGCACGAGCGCTGGCAACAGTGCGCACGACCACTGATCGTGCGACACTGATCGTGCGCAGTTGCTAGGTTTTTTGTCAGGTTTTCCAGGTTCGCTTCGCACGATCATCAGCCGATGAGTGCGCACGACCACTGATCGTGCGTCACTGATCGTGCGCTTTGTATATTTTCTGTTGCTAGGCGAATTTAGATGGTTTCGAGTGCGGGAGTTTAGATACTCAAGTGGCAGGCTACTACTCGAGTTCTGGATCTTCTGCCTTGGTCGTTCGACTGTCGTCGAGCTCCGTATTCTTTAGTGGGTTTGTGGGTAGTAACTTTATTTTGGCGGCGAGTGAGGCTAGCTCACTCAACGCCAAAGTTTAGGTAGGCACTGAGTGCGTTTCACTCAACGCCTAGTCGTGTTGGTTTATTTCAACACTCATCCTTTACCTTGTGTTTCATTTCCGAGTGGATTTCCAGTTGTATTTCTGGGTTTTCCTTGTCGGCCGTTTTCTTTATTTTCCTAAAGGCCGAATCGTGGGTCGTGGATAGTAGTGGTGGTTGTAGCTCTTTATGGGGGTGGAGTTGTGTGATATAGCCAAGGCCACCCATGGATTTCTTGCTCCAGGTACGGGCTGGGCATGTCGGGTGGAAGGTCCCTTGTGTTTTCACGTGTTGACCCTCGAGCTTTTGACTTGGACATGGTGGATTGGGGGACTGCGTTTGCCTTCGATCCGGTTCCTCGTTGTTGTTTTTGCTACTATCACTTCCCGCAGTTTAGGGTGTTAGAAGTTTCTTCTTTGGTAGTTGCAGCATTCTGGCTCTTGGTAGTCTAGTAGGCCCTGCAGGATGTTGTTCCTGGGCTGGGTCGTTGCTGTTTCTTTGCACGTTGTGCATTTCTTGTTGTCCTGTTTTGGACAGTTGTGACTCTTTCTACTGCATGTTTCCTGTTATTTTGTCCTTTTGGTTGACTCTTTCATGCAGTTTTACCTTGATTTTTGCTTGCTGAGGTATTCTGTTTTCTTTTGGAATGCCTCAGGTTCTGAGTTGTAGCCAGTCTGGTGGCTAGTTGGAGGTGTTATTGTTGGTGGACTCCCGGACTTAGGAGTTTTGTTTACCTTGTTTGTGAGGTTGTTTTCAGTACTTTCTTACAGATATATATATGTGCTGGTGGGTTCGTGTCAGGTTGTTGGCGCCCACTAGTAGTTTTTTTACCTTGTACTAGATATATACTATTGCTGCTACCATTTATTTTTCTGGAGATAGTCTACTTGCTTTGAGAAGGTTTTATGTTAGGTTGCTAGTTATTTTTAAACTATAATTATTATTATAAATGAAGCTCATGATCAGCATGTTTTGTAAACTTAATCACTATTTTCCAAATCACGTACGAAAACCGTTTTCTTATATATATTATATAAACTAAGTGTAGTGTCTTGCATAGCATGAGTGGTTCTCTTGGGACCCTTATGCGCTCTTTAGGGTGTAAAACCTAATTGAAGTATTTTTCCGCAGCGTTAAATATAGTTTTCTTTTGTGGACTAGATGATCCACTGAGCTGAGGGATACGGACTCTAAACATAACTGATTTTCTATTCATTAAGCACATGATTTTCTTGCATAAAGATTGTAGTTGGATTTGCCTGAGCGTCAGCAGTTATCCCCTGCTTGACGTGGCATCATGACGCGTGTTTTCTCTTACTCTGATAATTCTTAATTCGGAGAAAAAGCGGGTTGTGACAGTTGGTATCAGAGGGAGGTTGCTTGACAAGTTAGTTGGGCAACCTTCCTTGGATGCTTTTAGTAGTTCAGCATCATGTCATTCACACACCGATATGTCATCAGCACGTCTTGGCAAAAGCACGAACACTACACTCATAGCATAACATGAAGTATACGGGGCATATTATGTAGTATGGGATGCATAATATGTGTTCGTATATGGATCCACCATAGGGGCTACATGTGAGGGTTATGTAGTATGGGATGCATAACCTCACCACATGACTGCGACTAGCACGTTTCTTTTTTCATTGCATGGAAATGTTATGTAGTATGGGATGCATAACATTTTCATGTGTACGCCGCTCATATCATGCATTAGGGCCTTTTTTTTAGAATGCATAGCATAATCATGCATATCATAACATTGCATAAGCAAAACGCGCCGAGCTAAAGATTTGCAGGATGACATATGTACACACATAAGTTTTCAAACTAACATAAGTTCATGCATCCGATCTAGGCACAAGAGTTAGTGAGGTGGTGGTTAACCATCCTAGGATAGGGCATATCATCTAATTATTGTGAAGAAGATAAACTCTCAGAGCAAGTTTAGCAGCTTTAAGTCTATATCTACATATGTATTGTCTGTACTGGTAGTCGGTTCTAGTCGTGGGATTTGGATCTGATTTGCGTTGTAATGATTTTTAGGATGGCTAGGCGTCCTGCGACTCGATCGACTCCCCTGTCTGAGGGTGAATCTTCTGGAGCTCAGAACGATGCGGTGATCGAGGGTCTGCGTCAGAGTAGCGAAGCTATGGGTAGGCAGTTGGAGGAGGTGCAAGCCCAGATTCAGTCTTTGGTGGCAGTTGTGGCAGGGCAGGCTCAGGGTGCGCAAGTTCCTGCAGGGGGGTTAGCTGTTCCTCCTCCTCCTGCACCCTTGAGACCTCTAGTGGTGGTGCCAGCAGAGATGGCCTTCATCTCGCAGTTTCAGAGGCTGAGCCCTCCCACTTATGATGGGAAGGCAGATTTCATGGTGATAGACGACTAGCTGATCTCCATGGAGGAGATGTTCTCGTACTCAGGGATTTCAGATGATCAGAGGGTGATAATAGCCGCCTATCAGCTTAAAGGTTTGGCTAAGAGTTGGTGGCTGAGAGAGAAGGAGAGCCTGGTAGCCGGATGCTCTTGGGAAGTGTTCAAGGAGATGCTGTTGAGGAAGTTCTTACCCTCGGTCGAGCGTGACCGCCTCATGAATGATTTCCTCTATCTGAAGCAAAGGCAGCTCACGGTGGGTGAGTATGAGATAGAGTTTAGTAAGTTGAGCCGTTTTGCCCCTGGATTGGTCAGCGTTGAGGCTGATCGAGTTAAGCGATTTCTCGGTGGTTTGAGGAGTGAGGTGCAGCAGTTGGCCAGTGCTTATGGGTCAGTGACTTATGCTGGAGTTGTAGAGGCTGCTCTTAAGGTTGAGGCCATTGAGACGACGAAGAGCAGAGGCCAGCAGTTGAGGAAGGATAAGAGGAAGTTGGTAGAGGAGAAGAAACCCCTGGTACCCGATGCTGTTCCGGGAAAGAGGAGCAGGGTGGTGTGCAGTTTTTGTGGCCGGTCAGGCCATCCTGGGAGAGATGTCTCCTGTTCAGTTTGCAAGCGATCCGGGCATGATGCAGCCCAGTGTTGGTCCAGGGATAGAGTCTGCTATCAGTGTGGGCAGAAGGGTCACATTAGGTCGAGGTGTCCTTAGGTCCAGTCAGCTCTTCCTGCAGTTCCATTGCAGGCATTACCTCCACCTCAGCGCGTGGACAAGGGAAAAGGGAAGCTGAACGTGATTTCTTCCGAGGAGGCTCAGACTTCGACCCAGGTGATCTCAGGTTAGTAGTTAGTTGTTTTTCTTTCTAGCCTGGTAGTTTAGTTGCTAGATTGTTTGTGGTACTGTTGTGCTAGTTCCTTAGCTTTGTGCGTTCCTATAGGGAAATTTAAGGTGAAGAACCGCTGGGCGCGTGTTCTGTTTGACTCTGGCGCTACCCACTCGTTCGTGGCTAGAGCCTTTGTGGAGCGTCATCGGTTGTCTCTAGATCGTGTTCGGGATTCCTTCCGTGTCAAGTTTCCCTCTGGTGAATCTGTGTTGTCAGATTTGGGTATATTGGATTGCCCGGTTTTGTTGGGGGATTTTCTTGCGAAGGCGGACCTGAAGATGATTGATCTAGAGGACTTCGATGTCATTTTGGGCATGGACTGGCTCTCTCGGTATGATGCGGTCATTCAGTGCAAAGGAAAGCGCTTGGACTTCATCAGGGACGACGGTCAGCCCGGCAGCGTGTATGCTGATCCGTGTCAGGATTCTCCTGTTCTCTCTGCGGTATGTGTTCAGAGATTGTTTCTTTCTGATTGTTGTGTTTGTTTAGTCTTGGCGGTTGGAACCGTTGTTAGCATGCCACGCTTGGAGGAGATTCCAATTGTTCGTGGTTTCGCTGATGTTTTTCCTGATGATCTTCCTGGTATCCCTCCTGAACGGGATGTGGAGTTTGTTATTGATTTGGAGCCGGGTACGCGTCCTATTGCTAAGGCACCGTACCGGATGGCCCCTCGTGAGCTAGAGGAGTTGCGAATTCAGTTAGATGAGTTGTTGGCTAAAGGTTTTATCAGGCAGAGTTCGTCGCCTTGGGGTGCTCCTGTTTTGTTCGTAAAGAAGAAAGATGGGTCGATGCGGCTTTGCATCGACTATAGAGAGTTGAACAAGGTCACTATCAAGAACAGGTACCCTCTGCCGAGGATCGATGATTTATTTGACCAGTTGCATGGTAGCACAGTGTTCTCCAAGATCAATCTTCGTTCGGCCTATCATCAGCTCAGGATCCGTGAGGCAGATATTCCACGGACTACGTTTAGGTCAAGGCATGGGCACTTTGAGTTTTTGGTGATGTCGTTTGGTCTGACCAACGCACCATCAGCCTTCATGGATATGATGAACAGGGTGTTCAAGGATTTCCTAGACAAGTTCGTTGTGGTCTTCATCGATGACGTGTTGGTTTATTCTCGCAGTGCTGAGGAGCACGAGCAGCATTTGCGTTTGGTCCTATCAGAGTTGAGGAACCACAAGTTATTCGCCAAGTTGAGCAAGTGCGAATTTTGGTTGCCTCAGGTTTCTTTTCTAGGCCACGTGGTGAACAAGGATGGGATCTCGGTTGACCCAGAAAAGATTGCAGCAGTGACGGATTGGAGTAGGCCGAATACTCCTAAGGAGATCAGAAGTTTCTTAGGGTTGGCTGGCTATTACAGGAGATTCGTGGAGGGTTTCTCTTCTCTAGCCGCACCGTTGACCAAGCTGACTCAGAAGAATGTGGCTTTTGTTTGGAGCGAGAAGTGCGAAGAAGCTTTTCAGGAGTTAAAGAGGAGATTGTGTACTGCTCCCGTTCTGACCCTTCCTACTGAGGGCATGGAATATGATGTGTATGTGGATGCTTCGCATATAGGTCTGGGATGCGTATTAATGCAGGATGGAAAAGTAATTGCTTATGGGTCAAGGCAGTTGAAAACTCATGAGCGGAATTATCCTACGCATGACCTTGAGTTTGCAGCGGTTATCTATGCATTGAAGTTGTGGAGGCACTTACTTTATGGGGCTCAGTGCAAGATTTTTACTGACCATAAGAGCCTGAAGTATGTGTTCACGCAGAAAGAGTTGAATCTGCGTCAGCGGCGGTGGCTTAAGTATGTGGCGGATTATGATGTAGAAATCCAGTATCATCCGGGCAAGGCCAATGTGGTGGCCGACGCCCTGAGCCGAAAGACGGGAAAGATCTTTAACCTCTCCGCCGATCGATTAGTTGAGGAGTTCCTCCTTATGGATATTTCAGTGGGATTCTGTGGTTTGCAGAGTAGTTTGTCAGTGGCAGAGCCGTCCTGGATTTCTTTGACTAGACTGCATCAGAAGGACGATCCGGATCTGTTGCACCTTTTTACCAGGACAGAGAAGGGAGAGTTGCCAGATTTTTCTATTGATGATGCGGGTACTTTGAAGTACCGCGGCAGGTTTTGCATTCCCGCTGTTGGGGACATTAAGAGTATGATTTGCAGTGAGGCTCATGGTTCCAGCGTTGCCTACCATCCAGGATCTACGAAGATGTACCGTGACTTAAAGCAAATTACTTGGTGGTATGGTATGAAAGGAGATATAACCCGATATGTTGCTGAGTGTCACACTTGCAAGCGTGTGAAGGCCGATCATGGGAGGCCTGGTGGTAAGTTGACTCCGCTAGAGATCCCGACTTGGAAGTGGGAGAGTATATCGATGGACTTCATTACGGGTTTGCCAAAATCCCCGAGAGGATTTGATTCTGTTTGGGTTATAGTGGATAGATTGACGAAGTGTGCTCACTTCGTGCCTTATAAGATTGATTACCCGATGAAGAAGATAGCAGAGTTGTACTTGAATGAAGTCATCCGACTCCACGGTGTGCCGGTTAGCATCATTTCTGATCGAGACTCCCGGTTTACTTCTCATTTTTGGCAGAGTCTGCAGGAGGGTTTGGGTACGGATCTGAGGTATTCTACTGCGTACCACCCTCAGACCAATGGGCAGACGGAGCGGGTCAATCAGATTGTTGAGGATATGATCCGGTGCTATATTTTAGACCACGGTGGAGCGTGGGATGAGCGTCTGCGACTCATGGAATTTGCTTACAATAACAGTTATCAGGAAAGCTTGCAGATGGCTCCGTTCGAAGCTTTGTATGGGAGGCGCTGTAGGACTCCGTTGTTTTGGGCTGAGGCTGGTGAGAAGCCTTTGTTGGGTCTTGATGCTCTGGAAGAGATGGAAGTCGCCGTGAAGCTTATTCGGGAGAAGCTTCGTTTAGCCCAGGAGAGGTATGAAAAGAACGCCAATCGGCGTAGGTCTGCTTTGGAGTTTTTAGTAGGGGATCATGTATATCTCAAGGTTTCTCCAATGGTTGGTGTGAAGAGATTTGGTAAAAAATCAGAAATTGGACCCAAGGTATGTGGGCCCGTTCGAGATTTTGGAGCGGATTGGTGTGTCTGCATATAGATTGGATTTGCCAGCGAACTTCCCTGGTGTTCATAATGTTTTTCATGTTAGCCAATTGCGGAAGTGTGTGCGCAGCAGTGGGCAACTCTTGGATGTTGTGCCCCAGTTAGAGCCCAACCTCTCTTTCGTTGAGGTACCAGTTCGTATTTTGGATACTCAGGAGCGTGTGCTGCGAAAGAAGTCCATACCGATGGTGAAGATTCTATGGAAAAATCAGGATTTGGAGAGCGCGACTTGGGAGCTAGAGTCGGCCATGAGGAGGGCGTACCCTCACCTGTTTCTCTGATTTGATCGGTATGTTTCTCTTTGTAACTTCTCCTTCTTTTGTAGGAGGGTTGTGCGTAAAGTTTCGGGACGAAACTTTCTTTTAGGGGGGGGTGACTGTAACGCCCCGTCTTTTCAGCGATTATTTTTATTCTCGTTTGCGTTACGATGACGCGTTTCCGAGGCTTGTGCCATGTGTGGAGTACGGTTTAGCTCCTTAGAACTGAGTGCCCTGTTTGGTAGCCTGTTGGCAAGATCTCCCTAGCAAACCGAGTCGTTTTGGTGACCCGGTGTGGCCTCTCGGGGGGGATGTTTGTGTTTGGCTTTGTTTGGGTGTAACTCGAGTTCTGTTCGTCAAAAGTTAATTTCGACTTCGCCGTTGTGTTCATAGCGTGGGTATTTAGCTACGGTGCGAATTTCGTCGAATTCCGAGGTAGTTCGGTTTTCGCGTCGATTTGGTGCTTTATGTAATTTTGTAATTAATAATATAATTATATAATTATATATATATATATATATTTATAGAATGAAAGGAGCCGATCCATCATCTTCTTCCCCGATAGAAACCGCCGGCCCCTTGTACGAGAGAAACGGAGTAACCGCCTACCTTGCCTTCGGACGCCGATTCCCGGTGCGTTTGTGGACGGAATTCGATTCCGAGAGTGGATTCGGATTGCTCTCGTCGAGACCTTCATTCCTGCGGTAAGAAATTCGATTTTCGTGGAGTTTTGGAAGGATTGGAATTTTCGGTTTTGGAAGTTTTCCGCCATTAATGGCCGAGTCTTTGTTCTAGGTGTTGCGGCCGTTTTGATCCGTGCGAAGAGGAGGAAAGCAGTCCAAAGCTTCGCTGAGATTTGAGGCAAGTGGTATTCTTGCCCTTGCCAAGTGTTTTCTTTGATTTTATTTGCTGAAATTGAAATCCCGGTTAGCCCAGGTTAGAGGCCTTGTTGTTCTCATTTTCTTGCTAACTATAGGGCTTAGTTCTTCCTACTGAAACCCCCCCTATGTTGTGGTGTTTGGAATCCAAATTGTCGGCGTGGAGCCGTTGTTTTCCTTTATTTTTGATTGTTGCTCTGGTTTGGGTGTAGCCGAGAGGGAGAGTTAGGAGGGGGGGGGGTGGTTCGTGCGACACTGATCGTGCGCAGTTGCTAGGTTTTCTGTCAAGTTTTTCAGGTTCGCTTCGCACGATCATCAGCCGATGAGTGCGCATGACCACTGATCGTGCGTCACTGATCGTGCGCTTTGTATATTTTCTGTTGCTAGGCGAATTTAGATGGTTTCGAGTGCGGGAGTTTAGATACTCTAGTGGCAGGCTACTACTCGAGTTCTGGATCTTCTGCCTTGGTCGTTCGACTGTCGTCGAGATCCGCATTCTTTAGTGGGTTTGTGGGTAGTAACTTTATTTTGGCGGCGAGTGAGGCTAGCTCACTCAACGCCAAAGTTTAGGTAGGCACTGAGTGCGTTTCACTCAACGCCTAGTCGTGTTGGTTTATTTCAACACTCATCCTTTACCTTGTGTTTCATTTCCGAGTGGATTTCCAGTTGTATTTCTGGGTTTTCCTTGTCGGCCGTTTTCTTTATTTTCCTAAAGGCCGAATCGTGGGTCGTGGATAGTAGTGGTGGTTGTAGCTCTTTATGGGGGTGGAGTTGTGTGATATAGCCAAGGCCACCCATGGATTTCTTGCTCCAGGTACGGGCTGGGCATGTCGGGTGGAAGGTCCCTTGTGTTTTCACGTGTTGACCCTCGAGCTTTTGACTTGGACATGGTGGATTGGGGGACTGCGTTTGCCTTCGATCCGGTTCCTCGTTGTTGTTTTTGCTACTATCACTTCCCGCAGTTTAGGGTGTTAGAAGTTTCTTCTTTGGTAGTTGCAGCATTCTGGCTCTTGGTAGTCTAGTAGGCCCTACAGGATGTTGTTCCTGGGCTGGGTCGTTGCTGTTTCTTTGCACGTTGTGCTTTTCTTGTTGTCCTGTTTTGGACAGTTGTGACTCTTTCTACTGCATGTTTCCTGTTATTTTGTCCTTTTGGTTGACTCTTTCATGCAGTTTTACCTTGATTTTTGCTTGCTGAGGTATTCTGTTTTCTTTTGGAATGCCTCAGGTTCTGAGCTGTAGCCAGTCTGGTGGCTAGTTGGAGGTGTTGTTGTTGGTGGACTCCCGGACTTAGGAGTTTTGTTTACCTTATTTGTGAGGTTGTTTTCAGTACTTTCTTATAGATATATATATGTGCTGGTGGGTTCGTGTCAGGTTGTTGGCGCCCACTAGTAGTTTTTTTACCTTGTACTAGATATATACTATTGCTGCTACCATTTATTTTTCTGGAGATAGTCTACTTGCTTTGAGAAGGTTTTATGTTAGGTTGCTAGTTATTTTTAAACTATAATTATTATTATAAATGAAGCTCATGATCAGCATGTTTTGTAAACTTAATCACTATTTCCCAAATCACGTACGAAAACCGTTTTCTTATATATATTATATAAACTAAGTGTAGTGTCTTGCATAGCATGAGTGGTTCTCTTGGGACCCTTATGCGCTCTTTAGGGTGTAAAACCTAATTAAAGTATTTTTCCGCAGCGTTAAATATAGTTTTCTTTTGTGGACTAGATGATCCACTGAGCCGAGGGATACGGACTCTAAACATAACTGATTTTCTATTCATTAAGCACATGATTTTCTTGCATAAAGATTGTAGTTGGATTTGCCTGAGCGTCAGCAGTTATCCCCTGCTTGACGTGGCATCATGACGCGTGTTTTCTCTTACTCTGATAATTCTTAATTCGGAGAAAAAGCGGGTTGTGATAGTAAATCCTCCGGATTGGAGTCAAATCAAGTAGTGCGGGTAACTTCGGTAATGCGACTTTAGGCCATTTTGACTTGTAAAGAGATTTCGGTCAAAACGTCTATAAGTTAGGGGATTTAATGCTCTAGCGAGATTACTTCCTAATATCGGATCCGTCACGGTCTTAATAGAATTTGCAAATGTTCAACTAATTTATTCCGTTATTTTATTTCAAAGTGAATCGTCGATCGAGCACACTCTTTCGCAATATTTTATTTCTCTTTTAATTAAGCTTAGTTCATTTTAATTTTCAAACCCATCATTCGTTCGGTAGGATAATAGATTTGTTTTGAGTAATAGTACTTGCCAGCCCCAAATTTTTAATATGACCTTGATACTACGATTCGACAGGTACACTTGCCTGTTCGGGTTCTAGACTATCAAGTTTTTGGCGCCGTTGCCGGGGATATTTTTGGCAATATTACGAAAGCATCAAATTTATTACATCTACTAAAATTCAAAAAATATTATTATTATTATTATATATTATAATCAACCCACATCATCTTATTTCTACCCAACCTAAATTCTCTCGAAAAGGTTAAGGGGCTTTAAGCGCCACCATTTTACCTAGTACCTTGCAAACCCTTCACTGGTAGCCCTTGGGAAGTTCGGGAGCCAATCCATTAAAAAAATCTATTTTTCAAAAAAATATCAAAAAAAAAATTTTCTTTTTCTTTTTTAGTAACAATTTATTTTTTTATGGAATCATCGTATTTTTGCGCTTCTTACGGGTCGCCCGACCACTTTTATTCTGAATGTCATTCGGGAACCCCTCCCTCTTTTGATTTTAATTTTTCTGGGGAAGGTCAAAATGACCAATTTGACCCATACTTCAATTTTTATCCTACTTGGGAGATGGGGAACCCTTCTTTTTTTTCTTATGATTTTGCCCCGCAAAGCGCTGCGCCTTTTAATTTTAATTCAATCGATAATGATTATTTTGAATTGCAAACTTCTCTCGATAATATTAATTTGCATTTCAAAACCATTATGGATTATTTTTCTCGGGAGGCCGCTTCATTTTCTTCGTCTTCTTCTCCGTCTCCTCCAATTTTTTCATGTAATGAGTCACCGGATATCCCGGCTTGTCTTGTTCCTCTCGAGGAGGATAACTATTCGGATATCCCGGATTGTTTCCTTCCTCTTTTGGAAGACACCTTTATGGATATTCCGGTGTGCTTCTTACCCGCTGAGGATGATGAGACGTCACCTATTTCTCCTTCTGAAGACGTTTGTGATTCCATTTCGCTTCAATTTTCAACTGTTCCAAATTTTCTTATTTTTAGCAGACCTTTTTCTTCTTCTTCTTTTATTTTAGATGACTCTCTTTTTGTTCTTTCTACCCCTTCTCCCGAAATTTCACAAGACTCTCCTTCTCCTTGTGAAATTTCCGTTGATGAAATTTCTTCTTCTACTTCTTTTATTTCTCTTTCTATTTCTTCTTCTTTTTTTTTCTTCTTCTTTTGACGACCCCTTCTTTCCCATTTTACATACGGCGGAATTCTTCTATAACTCCGTCCGTTCACTTTTGGGCATCATTCCCTTGAAAATTCCACCGCATGTCGGTGCGATTCTTAAATTTTTCTTTTTTTTGATTTACTCCCCTAAGCGCATACTTAGGGAGTTACCTCTTCACTTTAGTTTTTATTTTCCATTTAGCTAACGAATAACGTCGAGCTCAGCCGATGTTAAATAGAGAGCGCTCTTGGGAGGCACCCCTTGCTTATCCTTTTTGTTCTTTCTTTTTCTTTTTGTTTTGTTCTGCAGGAATAAAACCCCCGGTGGTTCAGTTTGGCTCCATCTTTTCCTCTCTTCCTTAGGCCTGAGCCGGTGTCCAGCTCAAGCATTGGGGAGCGACATCTGCATTCGGCCTTACGAATCCGGGAAAGTCATTTTTTTTTATTTATTTTCTTTATTGCATCCCCCCTCCCTTTTCTTCTTCCTTATCCTTTCTTGTTTTTATTTTTCATTGAGAACAATGCAAAATTCAAGCATGGGGGAGAGTTTAGTTATTTTATTTCTTCTTTCTTTTCTAAAAACTGTTTTAAATTTCTACAAAAAAATTAACAAAACAAAATTTAGTATAGTTTTATTAAGTTTCTTTAGTATTGCTTTTATTTAGCCTTATCAAAAACCAAAAAAAATAGAAAAATCAAATAGTCCAAAAAAAATGATCATATTTCAAAACCCAAATAAAATTGAAAAATCTTTAAAAAATAAAAAAATAATAATAAATCTCATGCTTAGCTTTTTGTTATTTTCAGAAATTTAGTTTGAGTTTAAGCATTTTATTTTATTTGCTAATCTTTTATTTCATCATATTTAGTAAAATTTACTATTTAGTGATTTAGTTTTGAGGATAATCTTATGATTTTAATTTGCTTAGAGTAATTTATTTAGCACTTTTTCTCTTTTATTTTAAATAGTTTAAATTTTGTAGTAATTTTGCTTAACAATTTGGATTCTAATGATTATTACCTCATGCTTTTAGATTCTTAGGAAATCTCAATCTACTAGTAGTTGCTCTCTAGTATTTTAGTTTATTTTCTAAAAATCTTGTTTAACCCCTTATCCTTACCCGATTCTCTTTTTCTTTTATTTGTTAGATCATATGTCATGGGAATAAGGAGATGTTAGTTCCTTATTCTCTGGTACACATATGCAACCCTAATGAAGAGATGAATTAAAAGTTCATATATGTCAGGGGAAGTGATAGGATGTTAGTCTATCATTTTCTGGTATTACATATATATTATTTTAAAAAAAATTGATGGGGTGTGAAGAAGAAAAAAAATTTAATGATGATCACCTCCAATCAAAGACCTCTTCATGTTAATTTCCTCCCTAAACCCCTTAGCCAATATTATTGTCTTAGTCTTTAAATTAAAATATTGGGAGAGCATAAGTAGTAGGTTGCATTTTTTTTCCTTAAGTTTCTTTCAAGTTATGGTTTTTATAATATCAATCTAACCTTGTTTGCAATTTACTCAATTTTGAGTGCTAGTTAATTTATTAGAGAATTCTTGGCTAAATATTTCTCTCTTTTCACTTTAATTTCATAATTTAGGACTTGATTCATAAATCCCTAAATTTTATTTTTGGCTAAATTTTGGTGTTAATAAATTTTTAGTTTAATTGAAAATTTTATAATGTCTTATAAATATTTCTCTTACTTTTGCTCTGGAATAGCAAAAACCTAAGCATGGAGGAGTTTGATGACTACTTTTAGTCATCGTTTTTGGGGTAATTTAGTAGCCTAAATGCCTAAGTTTATTTATATTTTATACTTGTTATTTCGTGTTTTAATGTCTTTTATAATATATTAATTACTAGTTTAATTTTATATTTTAAGTATTTTTATGCATGTTGTGCTTTATTTCTTCTTAAAATCATTTTGTTTTAGGATAATATAATTACCAGTTTTATTATAGTTTTTATTTGCTTTTTATGCTGCAATTTTATGTCGTTATGTTATGATATAAAAATCTATGGTTTTTATTATATGTATTTTTTATTATTTTATGTATTATGTTTGTTATGTTATATTAAGTTTATTATGTTATATTAAGTTTATTATGTTATATTTAGTATAATAATTAATGTTATGTTACTAAATTTATCTAACATGTTTGTTTTGTTCTTGTAGGTCTATGATAAATGTGCAGCCCACTATGAAGCCCAAACCCGAGCCTCCTCTTTCAAGTGCAGCCCACTTCAAATCCCCTCAACATGGGGCAGCCCGACAACTTTTGGTACAGCCTACCCAAGCCATGATGGTTATTCAGCCCACTCCAAGCAGCCCATTTCAAGTGCTACCGAGCCCACATGGAGCAGCCCCTATAGCCCTCATAAAGCCCACAAAAATAGCCCATTTTATCCCATGATTGGCCGGCCCCCTTTATTAAAAATCATTCATGCATATTCATGCTTGGCCGGCCACTCTCATGCATGCACCTTGCCACCTCATTCATCACTCTCTCTCCCCTTTATTATTATTTTCTCCCCACTTTAATCCTCATCCATCCCCCCTCTCTTATGTTTAATTTTCTTTTCATTTTCCTAAAATAAAATGCATGCATGTAGCCTCATGCTCTCTTCTCATTAATTAAATGACATGCATGCATTTCCAATACATTGAACCCCTTTCTCTTTTCCCCCTTCTACACACTTCCATTCATCCCCCTTTCCACTAAACATTTCCTATTTCCATAAATAAAATGCATGAATCTCTCCCTCTCTTCTCTCCCCTCATAAATAAAATGCATGAACCATCTCCACCAAGCATGGCCGGCCCCCCTTGTCTCCCCTCATTCTAGATCCTTCTCCCTCTCCTATAAAAAGAACCCCTTGCCTCTTGTTTTTGGTTAAGTAGTTTTAGTTTGAAAGTTAGATTTTGTGGAGAGCAAGTGAGATAGTTTAGTTTCTTCTTTCTTTGCTAAGTAGATTTGCTTTTCATTCCTTGTAATCTTTTCCTTTAGTAGTATAATTCTGTCTTGTTCTTATTTTGTGTACCCCTTTTATTAATCAATGAAAATGAATTTGCTTTCTCTTATCGTTGTTATTTCCTTCTCAATCATGCTTAGCTAATTAGTTTTTGTGCCCGATCGCGATAAGTTTTGCGATGAAATAACGCACCTTTTATTTTATGTTTGCATTTATATTTTTCTATTTTTGATCCTTCCTTTATTTCTTTCGTATCGACTCCGTATTGCTAGTATACGGTAGTAGATTCCGATCTCATATTTGAGTAGCCGAGAGGCTCGTTAATATGAAAGATCACTCAAGGAAAGAAGGAGTTGAACGCAACCCTAGAGATAGGATGACGTAAATCCTCCAGATTGGAGTCAAATCCAATAGTGCTGGTCACTTCGGTAATGTGACTTTAGGCCATTTTGACTTGTAAAGAGATTTCGGTCAAAACGTCTATGAGTTAGGGGATTTAATGCTCTAGCGAGATTACTTCCTAATATCAGATCTGTCATGGTCTTAATAGAATTTGCAAATGTTCAACTAATTTATTCCGTTATTTTATTTCAAAGTGAATCGTCGATCGAGCACTCTCTTTCGCAATATTTTATTTCTCTTTTAATTAAGTTTAGTTCATTTTAATTTTCAAACCCATCAATCGTTCGGTAGGATAATAGAATCATTTTGAGTAATAGTACTTGCCTGCCCCGAGTTTTTATACGACCTTGATATATTTTTTATCACTATACTATAAAACGATAGGTATACTTGCCTATTCGGATTGTAGTCCGTGAGACGATTTTTACCATCAGTGCGCAGCCCGCTCATAGGAGGGCGCAACCCGCAACGACGCATCGAGTACGGGTGAAGCTCGTGCGCAGGCGGGCGAAGCCTGCTTAGATGCGGTCGAAGCCCGCCCGAGAGCTTCGAGCACGGGCGTAGTCCGTGCGAAGAAGCTCGCATATAAATATATATATATATATATACTAGCATCTTTGAATGGGCTCCGCCCGTTCTCGATGCGTCGTCGCGGGCTTCGCCCGCTTGACAACGACATGGGTCGTGGGCGGCAACATGTGGCGTGGACTGCGACATTGGTCGAGTGCGACATTTATCGTGGGTTGCGACATTGGTCGTGAGCGGCGGTATTGGTCGTTGGCGGCGACATTTTTCTTGGGCGGCGACATTGTTATTGGGCGGAGACAATGGTCGGGGGCGACAGCAATGTTCGGAGGTGGCTACATTGTGCAGGGGCGGCGTCATCTTTCTTTAATCCTATTATTACAAATTCGAAGGCAACGGTACATAAGGAGTAGAGAGCAAACAAATTCGAAGGCAGCGGCATTGATGTGTCCACAGACATGAAGGGCCAAAAAACTAAAAACTGATTTCAAAATGTTGGTCTTCATACAAAAAAATAAAAACATGAAGGGCAATGACAGTTCGATGAGGTAAAAAGGCAAAAAGTTGGTGTGCATATTTTGAAGAGGCCTAGGTTCACCGAAAGTAACTTTTAAAAATGTGCTTTCAAAGAATGATTTCAAAATGCTGGTTTGCATGCAAAAAATAAACATGAAGGGCAACAATGGCAGTTCGATTAGGAAAAAAAACAAAAAGTTGGTCTGCATATTTTGAAGAGGCAATTTACCGAAATGAACTTTTAAAAATGTTCTTTCAAAGAAATCTGATCGTATCAGTGCATGAAATGCTTCAAACAGCATGCAACATTGCTGGAGAAAAATGAAAACCGATTTCTTATAACATGAAGGGCATTGCTGGAAAAAAATGATAACGATTTCATATAACATTTCAAACAGCATGCGACACTCCACGATATGCTGCAAACAGTTCTATTTTATGGGTTTACGACTTCAGTTTATTTGATATTATAAACAGCATGAGGCACTCCATAACTGCACCTTCATGGATTCCTCTAGAGCTATTATTATGAACCCATCCTTAGCAAGATATTTAGACAATCACCTGAATGTAAACACGATATTACATCAAATAGAATGTGAAACGTATCAGAAGGGCACAAAATGAGAGTCTAAACATATACAAATGATACTTAATAATGTCTACATTTAGGCCAAAATCAGCACCTTGCGAATCATGAAGGGCATGAAATGGAAACATACCATCAGCGAGGGAGATGGTGTCGTGAAGGAGGTGACATCGAAGCGTGAGCTGGAGATGGAGTGTCGTAGATGTGGTCAAGCGCCGATCGGAAGAAATTGTGGGAGATGGTGCTGCAGCGGTGAGATGGCCACTGCTGCTGCTTTTGCTTTCTGCCGCTGTCGTGAAGGGAATGAAATCAGTTATAGGGCATGAAATGGAAACATATACGAAATCGGTTCTAGGGCATGGAATGGAAACATACCGTCAGCGGGGGAGATGGTGCCGTGAAGGAGGTGACGGCGAAGCGTGAGCTGGAGATGGAGTGTCGTAGATGTGGTCAAGCGCCGATCGGAAGAAATTGCGGGAGATGGTGTTGCGGCGGTGAGCGATGCAGCTGCTGCCGTGTGGGGTAGATATGAGGAGAGTCCTATCGCTGCTGCTACTTTTGCTTTCTTCTGTTGCTGTCGTGCTGGACCGAGTCTGCTGCTGCTACCGTGCTGGACCGAGTCTGCTGCTGCCGTGCTGTACACCAGAAAGCGGCCCTGTCCTACTGCTGCCGTGCTGGACCGAACCTACCGCTGCTTTTGCTTTCTGCGATTTGACAAAACATTGCTGCGGGAGGAGGGTTGCTGCTTTTTCTTTCCTGCAAATCTGAAGTCCGACATTAATTATTGTCAAAATATGAAATATATATATTAATAGGACAAAACATTGTTGCGGGAGGAGGGTTGGGAATATGTAAAATCGCCAACAGCTGTTAATGATGGAACATTGGCCAAATCTGACGGCCGAACTTTTTTTGTATAGGTTTGATCAAACGGTTGAGAAGACTCGGATGGTGTGCTTCAAGATATCAGTATTCTTTAATATATATATGGGGAAGTATGGGCATGCTTGTGTGCGGGCGTATGGGCAGGTCATTTTGGGGGTCAAGATAGTTTCAAATCGAAAAGTGTTCAACATGAAAGTTGTAGATCTTAGTGAGAAAAATAATTTTCCTGTTAATCACGTTTTGATTTGGAGCAGTCTTGACCCTCGATTTGGGCCTCGAAATCTGGGACGGCGAGAGTACTACAGTAGCACTCTCGCCGCCTAAGATTTCGAAGCCTAAATCGAGAGTCAAGACTGCTCCAAATCAAAAAGTGATCAAAGAGACAACATGTGACCACCTCCTCTGTTCAAAGAGGAAACATACTCATCAAGACATATCCACTCCGCATCCGCATCGATCATGATCTATCAAATGACCAACATCTATGTAATTGCAAAGCATGAACATATGAAGTTATACTTAAAGATACAAATTATATTAGTTGCAGCTTCTCCAAGAGTGATCTATTTTATATAACCATATTTGTATGCTACATTAATTCCAGGCTTTGCTATTTGTAGCGCAATCAATTAACTTTCTTGCAATTTGTTAAAATTTAGTGCACGTGCAAAAGACAAAGTTTATGCGCAGCACAAACATAACGGCCAAAGGAGATTATGTCTCCTCCTATTTGAATGCACATTTTCTTATGTTCCCAATCCATAAATTAACTATTTTTAGAGTTTTAAATCTATTTGGATTAAATATTTGAACATTCATATATTCATGCTTTTAAGTGTGCCTTAGAAATTAAGATAAAAACGTTCAAGTATAGCTTCATTTCAAAATATTAAGTTAAAAGACATTTATAATTTGTATCTTTAAGTATAACTTCATATGTTCATGCTTTGCAATTACATAGATGTTGGTCATTTGATAGATCATGATCGATGCGGATGCGGAGCGGATATGTCTTGATGAGTATGTTTTAGTAATTTGAATTTTGTATATCAACTTTGAGACTAATTCTGATGAATACATGATTTTTTTTATTACCACTATTAGCAAGTGTTCACACTTCGCCCTTGCCATGAAAATTGCTGACTTTTTTAGATCGTAGTTACTTCCGTAGTATTGATCGGTAGAGGGTCAAGCGGAGCAGATAGATTTTCTTTATATATTTTACAGGTGCATGTATTATCTTTGTTTTTTTTGTTATATATGTGTGCTTTAAGTTATTAATCAATTAGTGACTACGAAAAACACAATAGTATCTGTGATGAATGCTTATAGGGTTGCTCCGTAGTATTGGTCGTTAGAGAGTTAAGTAAAGCAAATAAATTTTCATGTTTATGTATTTGTTTATTGGCCAGTAGAGAGCCAAGCGGAATAGAGCTCAGGCTTTAGCTAACCCAAGAGAACCCACGGACTGGCAAAGTCCGTCCGCACAATGACCATCCGACAAGGGCAACGAAGATGAGGAATAGAGCAAATGTATGTAAAACCTGACCAATTCCACCTTAAGTGCGAACAAGGAAAGCCCGTGCACATTCCAGGCAACCCAAGGATGGGAAGAGCCCGTTCGTACGGGGAGCATCGAGCAAGGGCAATAGTGCATGCCCACCCGCTCGGATGCGGGCGCAGCCCGCTCAAACGCATGTTCTGTTGCACTCGATCAATGTCATCGCTCACGAACAATTTCGCCGTCCACGAATAATGTCAACGCCCACGAACTATGTTGCCGCCCAAAAACAATGTCACCATCCAAGACCAATGTCACCGCCACGACCAATATCACCACCCACGACCAATGACGTTGGTTTGCGGGCGAAGCCCGCTTTGTTGTGGGCGAATGTTGCCGCTCACGAACAATATCGCCACCCACGACCAACGTCGCCATCCAGGACAAATGTTGCCCCCATGACCAATGTCGCCACCCACGACAAATTTCGCCCCCACGACCAATATCGCCATATACGACACATGTTGCCGCCCACGACCAATGTCGTTTTCGCCCGCTTGGTTGCGTTTTCGCCCGCTTGGTTGCGTTTTCGCCCGCTTGGTGGCGTTTTCGCCCGCTTGGTGGCGTTTTCGCCCGCTTGGTGGCGTTTTCGCCCGCTTGGTCGCGGGCGAAGCCCGCTTGGTCGCGGGCGAAGCCCGCTTGGTCGCGGGCGAAGCCCGCTTGGTCGCGGGCGAAGCCCGCTTGGTCGCGGGCGAAGCCCGCTTGGTCGCGGGCGAAGCCCGCTTGGTCGCGGGCGAAGCCCGCTTGGTCGCGGGCGAAGCCCGCTTGGTCGCGGGCGAAGCCCGCTTGGTCGCGGGCGAAGCCCGCTTGGTCGCGGGCGAAGCCCGCTTGGTCGCGGGCGAAGCCCGCTTGGTCGCGGGCGAAGCCCGCTTGGTCGCGGGCGAAGCCCGCATTGTCGCGGGCGAAGCCCGCTTGGTCGCGGGCGAAGCCCGCTTGGTCGCGGGCGAAGCCCGCTTGGTCGCGGGCGAAGCCCGCTTGGTCGCGGGCGAAGCCCGCTTGGTCGCGGGGCGAAGCCCGCTTGGTCGCGGGCGAAGCCCGCTTGGTCGCGGGCGAAGCCCGCTTGTCGCGGGCGAAGCCCGCTTGGTCGCGGGCGAAGCCCGCTTGGTCGCGGGGCGAAGCCCGCTTGGTCGCGGGCGAAGCCCGCTTGGTCGCGGGCGAAGCCCGCTTGGTCGCGGGCGAAGCCCGCTTGGTCGCGGGCGAAGCCCGCTTGGTCGCGGGCGAAGCCCGCTTGGTCGCCGGCGAAGCCCGCTTGGTCGCCGGCGAAGCCCGCTTGGTCGCCGGCGAAGCCCGCTTGGTCGCCGGCGAAGCCCGCTTGGTCGCGGGCGAAGCCCGTTCAAAATTGCTAGTATATGTATACCACTACCATATATAACGAAATACTTCTGTCGTGAATTATAAATTCATCGAAGTAATATCAGCCGTTGTATCTGTCTGACTAATTCAGCAGTCGTCCAATCTGTTATAATTAAAGAACAACAAATCACTATATACCCTAAAGCTACACCTGCTGAGGGACCAGAGAGAGAAGAGAGGGCGACAGGAAAGAGGGAGAAAGAGGAAGAGAGGAGAGAGGGAGGCAGCAGGCGGCACAGGCGACGGGAAAAGATTTTTTATATAACTATAATATATTATTATATAATCATAATATATAACTATAATATATAGTATATACTATTATATATTATTAAGAGAGGAGAGAGGGGATAGAGGGCGGCACCACGCGACATCGATTTGCGAGAGGTGAGATTTTATATATAACTATAATATATTATTATATAATCATATTATATAACTATAATATATACTATAATATATTATTATTTTTATATTCTAATATATAACAGGAGGTAAGATTTTATCCAGCCCGGATGCGGTCGAAGGCCGTCCGAGAACATCGATCATGCACGTCTAGACGCGGCCGAAGGCCTCTCGAAAGAATCGAATATGAGCGTAGCCCGTGCAAAAATGCTCATATATGTGTATATATATATATTCCATCACTATTCACTACTCATTTATTTGCGGAACTTTTGTACACGGGCAGACGGGCTCCAACCAAATGAAAGTTCGAGATTCTAAAGATTTTGTTATATATTTATCCGGTAAAATAAAAACAATTTCAATTTTTCATTTATATGCGGATATCAAAATGATCTGGTCTCCCCTACATACAGATGATCTCTCAAGATGTCATTTGGATCTCCCCGTAAAATTAATCAATTTTATTTCTTAGAAAAATAAACATTTTATTTCGCAGGATAAGTTGCACAATTTCGTAAATCCCAGACCCGCATTTATATCCACGGGCGTGTGAAAAAAATTGTCATGTATTTTGCATGAAGAGGAGGAGAAAATAAAAATAAAGTATATTGTGAAGATTGGAAATGTAAATTGAAGAATTGTATTATAAAGAGATCTTGGATTTGAATATGTTTTTTTGAGTTCCCCTGAAGATTTTAAAGTCAAATCGGATCAAAGCGTTCAACCCGACCGAGCGAGCACATGAACCGTGCTCGCTCGAAAAGTCAAAAACCGCACCAAAGGGGACGAGTGGGACAATGCGCGCATACGCCCCGATGGCCGAGCTCACTCGCGCTCGCGTGCGAGCCCCGCACGTACGCAAAGGCACTTGCCGCGTGCATGCGCGCCCTCCATAGGGCACAAGCGCATGCACAGCACAGGAGCACGCGCTGTAACATCCCATGTTACTTCTAGGCCCCTTAACTTAGATTGGGTTAGGCATAGGGTGGGTGTTAGGGAAATAAACTAGGTTGATCCTAGGTAGTGGGTTGTGGCCATGTGGGGCCCACTATAGAACCAAGTCAAGTTAAGTCAAACTAGTCTAAATAGGGACCCTAGACACACCATGACCCCACCACATTGCCCTAACCCTAAAAACAATTTAAGCGGACCCTAGGGCATATCACTAGGTCAACCCTTTGACCCTAGTTGACCCAAGTCAACCCTAGCTCTATTTGGGTCAGACCTATACCTATAGGCCCAATTAGCCTAAATGGGGCACACCCTTGACCCAACCCAAGTTGGGTGGTGCCATTAGGCTCATGACCAACAAGTGGGGTCAGCCCACTCATCATGTTGACCAAGTTAACCCAAAAAGTCAACAAAGTCAACAAATAGACCTAAAGAAGGAAAATAATGGCTAGACCATTTCCCTTGGACCAAGCCCACCAAATATGGCCCATTAGCAACCCAAAGAGTCACAGACCAGCCCCACCCCTCTGGTTGTGGAGAGAGAGTGCATGCAAGGGGGCATTTTGGAGAATTCACCAAAAGAAGGAGAGAGAAAGTGGATTTATGGGAAGGAGTCCACTTGGCCTTGGCTTTTTCTGCCCAAGGGCTTGCTGGCTGACCTCCCAAAGACATTCCAGAGGATTTTAAGGGATGGTAGCCACATGTCACCCCTGGTCGATACAACCAATGCTCAAAACCGAGCTTACCTTGGTTGTATCTCCGCATATACCCCACCTCAGTCCAATTCACCCCCCACCATTAGCTTCAGAGAGAGGAGAGGAGTTGAAATCGACTGCTGGAACAAGAAAATTGGTGGAGAAACGAGTTTTCGGGTAGGAGATCGCTGGAGCAGCTCTTCCATGGCAAACCGCCGCCAAACTCGCCGCCAGCCACCAACTCAGGTCCGTTTCGCCGCCCCTCTACATGTACTAGCAATCTAGATCAAGTAGGGGAGATATCAGGCTCAATTGAGCTCGATGCCATGAGAGGAAATCACGATTTTTTCGAGTTTTACTTCTTGCTCGGGTTCGCCGGAGAAGCCAACTTCGGCAGCCTCACCGGCGGGAAATGCAAGCCCCCACCTCAGTGAAGGTGGTGGCGACATCTGCCGGCGGTGGTGGTGGCTCAGCTGGCCGGAAACAGCTAGCAAAGTAGGCCCAGGAAATTCAATCTCAGCCGTCCAGCATTTGGGGATGATGATTGGATGCCCTTAATTTTGCTTTAAGATTCGTGTTAATATTTATATATGTGATATAATATCAATTGATATGAATGTATATTTCTGTCACATATTTACAGTCAGTTTGCATGTGATATTTTAGGTACTTAGAGGCATCACCATAACTTGACCCCTGAATAAAAAATGTAGCCTTATCTGTTAGCTTTAATTTTCCATCTTAAACTTCAATTTTGATCCAGTGGTCTGGCCTGTAGGGCATTTTTCCTAGGACTGGGCCTAGGCTAGGACAGAAATTAAAACCTAAGCCCATGCAAAACCAGAAGTCCACATGACCCAAAATTTTGGACATGTGCATTTCTAGGGCATATATATCCCCTGCCAAAATTTGAGAATTTTTGGAACAACTTTTTCTATAGTATTTGTCATAATATCAAAAATTAAATAAATGAAATATTTGGAGTTATAAGCATCCAAATGGCCCCAAATTTTGGTGTCCGGTCCTTCGGGATATCATAGGTGCATGATAAAAATTTCAGTACATTTGGATCACTGCATGTTGGGTTAATCCACTTGCATGTGTTGGCTAAATATGGCTTGGGGTGCAAATAGCAATAAATGAAATGTGTGCATTCGGCCTATTTGAGGCATGGAAAAATCATGGAATTGATTCCAGAGGGTCATTAGGGTAAATTTCACCCCTCAAATTAATTATGGGATTTTGGAGATTAAAAATCCCATTATTTGGAATTTTAAAAATATAGGCCTCTTTGGAAAATAAATTGGAAAAATAGGTTTTGATCAAGTAAAAATCCCCAAATTCTGTCAAGTTAAAATGGAGGTTAGAATTGACTTATGAAAATTTTATCTTTCTGTTTGAG
The DNA here is from genome assembly GCA_039513925.1 of Platanthera zijinensis. Lineage (NCBI taxonomy): Eukaryota > Viridiplantae > Streptophyta > Magnoliopsida > Asparagales > Orchidaceae > Platanthera > Platanthera zijinensis. Next base: position 73,278,492 of record CM077097.1, read on the forward strand.
AACTTTTGGAGTAAAATACATTGAAATTACCATTTTACCCTTATTAAATTTAATAATGGATTGATAGAAATACATATCAGAAAATTTTGGAATTATTTATAGCGTTGTATAATTGTATTATTAGTCTTGTATATTTATCTCAGAATTTTTAGATGAACTGATAATTTTTAAAGTAGCATAATGGCATTTTGGTAAATATTTAACAATGGAATTTGATAGGCCATTACACTATAGAGGTTAATGAAACTCTGCAATTACTCTTAAATTAACTATATATATGCTCTGTAATTTTCTTGGAATTTTGGCTTATGTATTCCATATACTTCATTTGGAAAATGGTAATTGTGTGGATTTTGTATTAATTAAGGAATAAATATAAATAATCAAAATAAAATTATGAAACTCTGTAGACAGCAATATTTTATCAATATACAATCCAGGGATAATTCCTTAGGTCAGTGGATCATAAATTGTACTACTTCATGTGTAAAGAGACCAAGAGAATTAATTTAAATGATTTATTTAGAGGCCTTAATGACCTAGGAAAATTATGAAAATGAATATGCTCATCTCATTAGCTCATACCACCCTTGGATAAATACTTAGGGGCTGGTGGCCCAAGGAACTGGAAGTTCAATTTCAGGGTGGTATTAGTTCATGGGCTGCGCATAGTAAAAGTTATACCAAAGGTCCCACCGGGGGATAGATCGACAATTGAGCTAAAGATTACAATTGTAAGAATGACCCTGGTGGGTAGTGTTGTTTTAGTGATGAGAGTAAAATGCAAGTCATTGGGTAACAACTGGAATGGAGGTCGGCGTAAGACCGTCGCCCTCCCGATAACAACTCAAGTCATTAGGATCGCCCAAGAGTAATAAGGAGAATTGAGTGTGGATCATGGGTAGACATCAACTAAAAGTAATTATCCTTGCGAAAGAAAACTTTGGATTTTAATTCCATCTTGGTTCCTAGTGCCTTCGAGACCCCTTCATTGGGCATACCTTGGGTAGTCCTGGGATTAACCCTAAACTACTAAGTTTAATAATCGGTAGACAAGAGTAGTAAACTAAGCTAAGAGAAATGGTACACATGCTCACTCGTGCCAGGTTGGAGGGACTTGGAGTCCGTTGACTACTTGCTCACCCGTGCAGAGTTGGAGGGAATTGTTGAGTTATATGCGCACTCGTGCCGGGTTGGAGGGACTTGGAGTCTGTTGACTACTTGCTCACCCGTGCAGAGTTGGAAGAAGTGGTTGGATTACTAGCTCACCCGGGCAGGGTTGGAGGAATCAGGACAGGTTGGTCCTGCGAGCTGGAGGCTCGAGTTGAAATAATTGCATGTGTATAAATAAAATGGTGGTGGGTCATGCGGTACTAGGCCAATCGTCACACTGCTGGCAGTACGGTGACTCGGGTGAGGTGTACGGGTGGAAGGGCCAGTATGTTGTTTAATACTGCGGTCAGGCAGACAATCCCTGAAGACGTATACCCGACCTAAAAGTCTAGCAGGCAGCTAGTAATTAGTACGCAGAGACTCTAGAGTGCACCTAGGACGTGTACATAGGGTACAAGAGAGGTCTATTCCTGGTAGTGTGTATACCCGCCTAGAAAGCGGAGAAGCCCGATCCGCTGCTACCATAGCCACAACGGTGGTACCTGAGAGTGATGCTAGCTCTCGAAATGTGGGAACTAAAGGTCTGGGATCTCAGAGTTGCGTGCATGTGTTGCACTTGCATGTTGCATAACCATAGCATAAACTTTCATACTCATTAGGTCATACGCTTCATAGATCCTTATCATATAAATTAGTATGGGCTCTTTTATACGATAAGTTACAATTTTTGGAAACCATAACTTATAAATTTGTATGAGCATTTTTATAAGTTGAGGTACTCTCTGTGATGATAGCGTAGTGGTAGTGTAGCTTTACCTTCTACTTTACTTTCAGTTCTTTTACTTACTGTACTGCACCTTACTTCTTTACACCTTGTGCTTAGAACTGATAGACATAGAATTATAATATACACTTGCTAGTTAGCTTCTGTCACCTGCTTCCTTTTGCTACCCCTTGTTGTCCTCCACTTCGTCCTCCCGCTCGGTGCCTAGGAGTTGCGGGGTGAGGTGCGGAGGAAACGACTTAGTCTTTTTTACTAATGGTCGGTGACCATATCATTTTAGGAGCTCGAGGAGATGGAGCACCAGCACGACGAGATGGCAGGAATTGAGGAGCAGATACCGTTACCATCAGCTACTACTACTACTACTACTACTGTGCGTCCTCAGGTGGGATGAGTTTAGATGATTAGATTCCTCTTCTTTTGGATTTGAGAGAGAGAGTTATTTGATTTGATGTACCGGGCATAAGCCCTTATGACTCTTTCATTTTGTACTCATTTTGGACTATTCATGGTGTACTTTTCATTTGATATATATATGATAGTACTGTGACTGTGGACTATGATGTTTACTATTTTGTTTACATCTGTTTCTCATTTTGGCCGAACAGGTTTATGATCGTGCTAGTCGGCAGAATCGACGACTTGCGGTGTTGACTAACCCGTGTGTTAGTGTCACCATAAGGCGGCGGTTCTTGGCATAAGATCCGGGTTAACTCCTCGGAAGGGGGAGTTGGATCTTACACGCGCACCTTGGGCGTGCGCGCGTCGTACCAGCGAGCGGTTGTAGTACGGGCGCGCGTGAATTTCATATAGTGTTTTAGGCCTTATTTTAGATTGTTTTCCATTATTATCGCTCATCTATGTGTAGTTTTTATCATAAAATCTGTTATTTACCATTTGTATGTCGTGTGAGCACATTTGAGCTAGATAGGGTAGTTTTTGAGTTATTTCATGCATAAAGGAGACCTCCTCTTCTTCTTATTTCTTTTGTGTCATTTTATAACTTTTTTGCGACTGTGTGGATATGTATTTCTTGAGATTATGGTTATTTTACCAGCATGTACCAGTGTTGAGGTATTTTCCCCTCTGTCTCGACTATGATTCATTGAGGAGGCCAATAATTGTGTGTTTTCTTCTCGCACGATCACTGACCCCCTCTGCGCACGATCAATGGTCGTGCACAATCTTTTCTCATCACAGATATCTGAGTGAGGCCAGTCCTCATGCGGATTTTGTCTCACACGATCACTGGCCCCTCTCTGCGCACGACCACTGGACGTGTGCAACTTGTTGGGAAATCCAACCCGAGAGGCCGACCACTTGAAACGCACGAGTGTACGAACAAGAAAAAATAGCACGACCACTATTCGTACGAGGCAAAACCATTTCCCCCCAAATCTCATTTTTTTCCAACAACCTAGGTTCCCCACTGCGCAGAAGTAGTGGTCATTCCTTCTTGCACGACCACTGGTCGTGCGCCTTGCTAAATTCTGCTCGGTCAATAAATAGGCCCCTCCTTCTTCAGGAAAAGGTCAGTAATTTCTTCATTCCAGTTTGTTGTTTTAGCAGTTTTTAGGTTTCTGAGGGCTATGTATCATCCCCTAGGCTCTTCCTACCATCTAGAAGCACAAGGAAGAAGAAGATTTTCTACGCTCGTCGCAAGCTTGGGATTTGAAGAGAAAGATGTGGATGGTGCAAACTCCTTGAGAAGATGGGTCCATTGGGAGCTTGTGACAGAGGTTCCTCTACCCCAGACGGTAGTCGATGAGTGAGACATTCACGGAGTCACAATCAGGAGTCAACCTCTCCTCTACGGAAAAGTATCAAGCACACTTTTCTTTTCCCCCGCACACTAGGTTGAGTTGTTGTGATTTTCCTTCTGTCATTGATGGTAGTGGATTGAATGTGTGTAGACTTATATTTTCTTGTTATTGAAGCAAGTATATCACTGTTCTTTCCTTTGGAGTAGCTTGGGAGGCCTAGCGCCTTATGGGTGTGATTTTTTTCATGATATTTGTTCTTGTTGTGTTGTGGTTAAATTGTGTGGCTCCGTCATGTTAAATGACACGATTGTGTGTGAGGCGGATGTCAGTGACCTTCAAAAAATTGAAGTGGAGGTTGACGACCCACGTAGGTGTGAAGCGGTGCAAGCGACCCGCATAGTTACTACTATTTTCTTGTAAGTAGTCGTCAATTAAAATAACCCCCCCCCCCCCCCCAAAAGCTCCGATTTTAGAGTCTTCAATCACAACTCTCTCTTAAAAGTGAAATCCACTTTTCCGTTCTCCGCGTGAGATCGATACTGGAGGATCACTCCTCACTTTATTATTAATTGACGAAATTTTTGGGTGCACTTGCCCTTACCGATGATTGTGTCGCATCAAGTGTTTTTACATCGTTGTCGGGGAGCACGACACGTGTGATTTTTATTTACTGGTTTTTATTGAATAATGTGTGATTCACCCCCTTGCCATGTATTATACTCCACAAAAATGCAAATGGTGTGGGAGTATTTATCATGGGAGCGAAGTGTGCAAGAATCAAAATTATTGTCCATCTACGAATGGAACATCGTCATGGGCAGTACCACAACCAGATCACACAGTGAAGGATTGCAAGAGATGGAAATCCGAATTGGAAGAGGAAGAGAAACATGTGCTTATGTCCTTTCCTCCTTCCCCTTTTTGTGCATCCCCTTATGTCGTCGACGATGTAGCTATTCTACCCACAATATTTATTAGGAGTTTAGTAGAAACCTCGACTAGCAAACCCGTCGATCGCTATAATGACAATGTGGTGAACACATGTCATGCTTCTCCCTCACCACATTATGAATCAAACATTATTTGTTATGTAAAATCCAATAAAATTTTATCTTATGATAAATTTCTTGAGCTGGAATTATAGGATGATCCAGATGAGGACTTGCTTCCTCTTATCTACACTAATTGTGAGAGGAAAGGACATGTTGTTTGGGTATGCCAAATGAATAAACCAACTCAAGTGAATGCTATTCTGGTCTTAGATCAAAATTTTTGGTACACCTCTTACCAACACATTTTGTGTGGAAAAGCGTACTGAAAGGGTAAGATCTCCCAAACTCCGCTCTGTATAGTGGGATTTGCACATGGAAGCACACTCTGCCATGCCCCATGATGTGCATGAAGAAGCAACCGCCAATGAAGAGTACACCATCTCTTCGACTGTAGAATCCCTTCCATGCCCCATTGTTAGAACACGGGGCTCCTCTTCTGAGCCATCCCATGCTGATCCCCTCCAAGTTTTTGGCTTCCACCATGCCTATCTTGGAAACCATGCGATCGTAGGTTTGTTCCGTCACATCAGGCACAGTGCTAGAAGAAGCAAACTCCAATGAAGAGGATGCTGCCACTTCAATCGTGGAAGCCTCTTCCCGCACCGCTCCCGATCAAAATGCTCCTATAACAACAAAAGTTTTCTCCACCCCCTAATGTTATCATAACAGAGCCACTAGATGGGGAGGATCTAATTTGTGATAATCCTCACTTCTCTTTCAAAAGGCGATGAGATGGAGCCACATTTTCTCACAACTCCAACTCATTTGACTCCATTTTTTTGAACTAGTTGTTTTCCAGTACAGGGAAAGGTGATGGGGTAGGATTATAACAACCCACTGATGGACTAGACCATCAGTCCAAATTTAAATAATGGAAGTGAGTTCCCATACCCCTTTCTCTCTCTACCCCTACCTGTAAAGCACGGGTATTTTTATTCAGGTGGGGCATTTTATATCCTAGCCCCGTAACGGTACCCATTGTAGAAATAAATTTTTGTAAATTGTCTTGTTCATTTTTTGTTTTAAGCGATGATAAGTTAAGCCATTTCTAGAATTTGCAATAAGTCCTATTGGGAGAAAATAACCCCAGTAGTTATCTTGTATCCCTGCTTTATTTTTTGCAACTCCTTTTTTTCATTTTACTTATGTTCTCGCTAATAATTAGCATTGGAGCACCGTTGATTGCTCTTCTAGGACTCCTATGCGCAGTTTAGTCATCATTGCAGAGTTCGTGTGCATCTAAGGATCATGGGTTGAAAATTCCTTGTTTTTCTAGAAATTTCTTCGAGCACGACTACTGGTCGCGCACAATCACACGACCACTGGTCGTACAGTTCACGGAAATTATAAATTCGGTCGATCGGTTTTTGACACTCATTTTGGACACGAACCCAAGTCGTCCAGCATTCGTGCATTCGCCCTCCCTCTCCTCCGGCGCCCAAGGTCTTCCCCTTTCCCTTCTTCCTTCCCTTTTTGCTTTTTACCTCCACTACCCTCCTTCAACCATTTAATCCTACATGGATTCATTAAGGCATGGGAAGTAGAAGGCGTGCGCTTACAAGCACCGGGGAGAGTCAGCCTCCATGCCCATTGAAAGGATACTTGCATTCTAAAGCTCGGAGCATTTATGGTGCTTAATGAAACTCAATAGGCGGCCCTTTATCTCACAAAGGTACGTCGATTGGAATACTCTCCATGATCTTGGTGATAGTAAAATACTAATGGAAGAAGTTAGATAATTGCTCAGTGTTGGGCACTAGAACTACGCCATTGATAATCAGGAAGATGGGTCTCGGGAACTCACTTTAGAGTTCCTGTGTACCTTCACGCCGAAGGATATGACCCTTTAGGGAGCCTTTGAATGTGGAATTCATCTCTCCTGGGTACCCCACGACGTTGCTCCATGACCGAACTTGGCGTACTTGCGGGCTTCTACTCTTAGGAGATCATCGCCACTCCCTGGCTTTGATGATCTTCCCATGTATTTTTTTGCGAGGGGTGCAGAATTTCGACGTGTGGTCTTCTTTTATTAGTGAGGACCAATGCTATGAGGTACGGACAACAAAGTCCACCGTGATCCACTCCCCTGCTCTTTGCTATGTGCAACATCTAATCTGGCATTCCATAGCCACTCGTGTGTTTAAGTCAAAATATTGTAGGATGGCCTAACCTCCTCTACCTTTACAACATGAGTGAGCTTTAACCCTTGCACTTGGGTTATGTCTTGGTCCAATATAATGGAGAGCACCAGGATACTTATACCCATCTTGGAGCAATTAGGGGTGCACGTTTCGTGACCCGAATTGCGAAGAATTTGGGCATTTGGGGACAGCTGCCTATGATTGACCAGGTGACCGAGGGCGAGCTAGTGACGCTCCTAGCCATGGTACACTATTTATTATTGCGTGTAGTTAGGAGAAATAAAAATTCAAGGTATGGGGTCATATGGCTAGGTGCTAGCGAAGAGGATGACCAGTCGATGAAACCAAGTATGGAGCCTTCTACACTCTGACGGTCCACGCGAGATCAGAGAGCCACCTAGTATTCTCGAGAGCAGAGCCGAGCACTGCTGGCACAAGAGTTTGGAGCCTCGTCATCTCCTCAGGAGTAGCAGTCATACGTCCTGCCACATCATAACGAGCGCTTTGAGGATTTGGATGTCGCAACCTTTTGTGCGCAGGAGCTCATCTACCAATAGGCATTGAGGACTAGCTAGAACATTCCACCCCCTACTGTTCTCCATGGTCGTGCCCCACCATCTTCCCTGCCTAAGGATGATGACTGCTTGTCGTCCCAGCGCTCCAACAGGGTTATCTAGATGCATCTTTTAGTTATCTTTTTCTTAATAGTATTATTGCAGCTATGTATTATTTAAACGTTGTGTTGTAAGACTTCACATGGTGACAAATTATGTCCCGTCGTTATTTTGGGATGCTATGTTTTATTCAGTTCTGTATTATGAGGTTATTTCTTTGTCTTTTGTGTTATATGTGTGTTTGATTGTGCACCCCATATTATCTATTTTTTCTAGTTTTATTATTATCCTGCATTTTTGTTTTTATTCTGTCTAACCTCTGGAGGAAGCCATCGACCGTTACTTTTGTTTAGCCGAGTGGGATCGGGGCCAATTTTTCAAAAGCAATATTCAAATTCAGAGGCTTCCAATATTCCCCATTCTTGGGCATGGGTAATGAATTTCTATCCCAGTTTCTTTTCCATGCACTCTTCTCATGTTTTGCACAATGCTAGATTTAAGTGGGGGGGGGGGGGGGGGGGGTAGTTTTCCGTTAGTCACGTTCGCACCACACTTTCATTTCACATATTGTTATCATGATTTTTCTTATAAAAAAGTGGAAAATAAGAGAAAAACGGACAAGAGGTAAATAAAACACAAATTTTATTGCTCCAAAAAGGTAAGTAATACATAGGTATGCCCCCTTATTTATAGAAAATGGAGGAGGTGAGAGAATACAATACACGATGTGAGACTAAATACAAGTCGCGCGAACTGAGCAGTTTGACATGCACAAACCGCTCACTACACAAAACATAACATTACATCCTATGGATACAAGAGAAGGCCGCCACTATCTGTACAAGACCGCCAGACGAGCCGCTAAGCCGCACCAGCGGATAGCCAATAGACCGCAGTGCGGCTAACCACAAGGCTGAAGCTACTGCAAGCCACCAAACCGCATACTGCGGGTTGCTACCAGACCGCAGAGAAGATAACCATTAGACCACTGCTGCGGCTTCAATCAGACCGCCATGACTTCACAAGATCACTGCGGCTAACACCCTAACCGCAGCTATAAACTACTGCCAGACCTGATGCAACCAAACTCCAGACATCTAATGCGGCTTCATACAGGAATCTGCGGCTACACCAGACCGCTGTGATTTACATCTAAAACGTTGTAGAGCCCACTGATCAGAACACTACGGCTTCCACTGGACAAACATCCCAACAGCTCGCTGAGATAAACAGCTAGAAGATCAGCAGGACAAACCGCGATGGCTTGTTCGGCTAACCGCCCGAACTGAATTCCAACACTCCCCTCAAACTGGAGCATATATGTCAACCATGCCCAGCTTGCCACAAACCTCTGTGAACGAAGTAACCAGTTTTGGGTAAGAAATCCGCCTGTTCTTTATTAGAAGTAACGAATTGAGTGCATATCTAATTCTTTTGAATATCTTCTCTAATAAAGTGGTAATCAACCTCGACATGCTTTTTTCTCTCATAAAAGACTGGATTCTTCGAAATGTATATAGCTGCTTTATTATCACAGAATATCGGTATGGGGTGATCATAAAACTCTCCCAGATTTAGTAAGAGAGTTCGAAGCCACTTCAGCTCACAAGCAGTCAGAGGCATGCTTCTATACTCTGCTTCTGCACTCGATCTGCTAACTACAGCCTACTTCTTGCTCTTCCAACTGACTAGATTTCCTCCAACAAAGGTGCAAAAACCAGATGTTGACTTCCTATCGCCCTTATCATATGCGTAGCTTGCGTTAGAATAAGCCTCTACTTTTAAATGTCCCTTTTTAGGAACAGGAGCCCTTTCCCTGGTGCACATTTCACATACTCGAGAATTTTTAGAAGCAGAGCTTGCATATGACTTACTCAGCATCAGGAAGAAGAGGATGCAACAAGAATATGGTGAATTCACTGTGCCCAAACAGCCATAACCGAGCAGCTTAGCTGGCATCCGATGTAGCAGTTAGATAGAGAGCTTTAACCAACAAGACGTCTATACTGTGACCATCTTTCAAAATGAGAGGCGAAGACTCACTCCAGCATTTATATCTCCATACAGCCAGAGGGGGATAAACCCGAGCAACTTCAGCTCCAAGAAAAACTGTCTACAGTAAAAAGATCTTGAGCATACTTCCTCTGTGAAAGAACGATAGATCAAGGTTTTCGAGATAGCTCAATCCTCAGAAATTACTTAGGAGACACCATATCCTTCATAACAAAATGCCGGAGAAGATGCTTCATCATATCAATGCCTTTCCTATCATCTCCAGTAAGAAGGATATAATCCACATACACCGCTAGAATTACCAGTCCAGACGAGGTTTTTCGAATAAACAAAGAGTGATCTACAACACTTCGAACAAACCCAACAATAGAAATAACCTCATTAAACTTTTCAAACCGGGCTCTCGGACTATGTTTAAGACCATATATGGCTTTCTTCAACTTACACACCCGAGACTCCCCCTGAGTAAAAAACCCAGGAGGTTGCTATATATAAAATGGCTTATTCAAATCCCCATAAAGAATGACATTCTTGACATCTAACTGAGACATTTCCCAATCTCTGTTCACAACCACAAAAAAGAGAAGACAGATCGTAGTAATCCGGGCAACATGAGAGAATGTATCAAAAAAATCCACACCATAAGTTTGTGTAAATCCTTTGGCCATAAGATGGGCTTTGTAACGATCAACTGTACCATAAGGAAGATACTTGATAACAAAGATCCAACGACAGCTAACCACATCAGCACCAGGAGGAGTATGAACAAGAGACTAAGTACCCCTCTTAGTTAGAGTTTTCATCTCCTCATCCATAGCAGCTTTCCAATGTTGAATAATCAGAACATCACGATAAGACACAGGAAGAACATTGGCCAAGAGGGCAAAAGCAAAACTTTGCGCCCGAGAAAAAAATCTGGTGTAAGATACCACACCAGTAAGAGGATGCTGAGTGCACGAACAAACACCTTTCCTGAGAGCAATCAAAAGATCAAGATCAGTTTTGTCTACTGGCTGAGGTCCATCCGAAGGAGAGGCAGGCGAACTAGGAACCATAGGCAGCGGCTCAACAGAGGAATCAGGTAGAGCAGGAGAGTCAAAAGTAGGAGAAGAAATAGTAGGCTTAGGACAAGATGCAAAAATAAGAGGAGAAGAAACTAAATCATCAGAAGAAGGAAGAACAGAGGAAGGGGAAAAGAATGGAACATTCTCAATGAAAGTGGCATCGGAAGAAACATACTGTCGGCGGAGAACATGATCATAACACCTGTATCCTTTCTGAGTTGGACAATAACCTAGAAAGATACATTTAATTGAGCGTGGTGACAGTTTGTCACGACCAGAAGAAGGAGAATGCACCCAAAAACACGAGGAGACAAAGGAAAAGGGTTTGCATCAGGATGCAGGATAGAAAAGGGAGTCTTCTCACTTATAACAGAGGATGGAACATGATTAATAAGAAAACAAGAGAGAAGAAACGCATGCTCCCAATAAGACTTGGGAACATGCATATGAGTAAGAAGACTCCGAGCTACATCTAGCAGATGAAGATTCTTTCGTTCAACAACACCATTTTGTTGTGATATATAAGGGCAAGTGGTTTGAACAATACCATGATCCATACAAAATGATGTAAATTGATGACTAAAATACTCCTTAACATTATCAGATCTAAGGATTTTAATCGAAGTATCAAATTGTGTATGATCTCATTGTAAAAAGCAGTGAAAATGGAATATAGTTCAGAATGTTCGTGCAACAAATATAACCATATACAATGGAAAAAATCATCAATAAATGTCACAAAATATAAACTAACCCTACCAACACTTTGAGTAGGAGCAGGGCCCCATATATCAGAATGGACAATATCAAACGGACGAGAATAACTATGTCCTTTGCTGGCAGGAAAAGTAGAACGATGATGTTTCCCAAACTGATAAGCTTCACAAGGAAGAGAAGAATCTCCCCGAGGTAAATCAGGCAGAAGCTGATAGAGGATCCGAGGAGGAGAATGTCCAAGCCAAAGATGCCACTAAAGTAGAGGATATGAGGCAAAAAAGGCATAATAAGTATCAAGATAGAACAAGCCTCCACTCTCAGTCCCAGTAGCTACAATCTCCTTAGACTGAGGAACCTGAAAAGCACAGGTAAAAGCAGTAAATATCGCTTCACAACCCAACTGCTTACAAAGAGCAGCAATAAAAAGAAGATTGCATAGAAAGTTGGGGACATAGAGAGTGTCCCAAAGCTGAAGAGAAGGAGTAGCATGCACATTTCCAGACCCGTGAACCGGGGATGGAGAACCATCAACATTAGGAATAGGAGGCAAGTGGTTATTTTTAGTAAGAGAAGAAAAAAGTCGAGAATTTCCTATCATATGATTGGTTGCACCGGAGTCAATAAGCCACCTACCCGTGGTAGCTAACTGAGCAGCACCAGAAGTTGCAAGAGAAGTAGTATTCTTCTTGGAATAATCAACAGAAGTAAGATGAAGATGAGGGTGTTTGACCCAACAACGATCAATCAAGTGACCAGTTTTTCCATAATGAGAATAGAGAAATTTCGAATAACCACGACCGCTAGTACGGCCACCCCGACCACACGAATTATCATGACGGAAAGGATGAACAACAATATCAAGAGAGGGAGAGGGAAGCAAAGGATGCTGAAGTAGAGTAGTAACGACCGATATACGGGCAGTAGTAGCATCGAGAGTCGGAGTGGCTGCCTCGCCGAGAATCTATTGACAAATCATGTCATAGGAGTCAGGGAGACAAAGAGAGTAGCAAACCACAAGGAGTTCCTGAAAATGTTTTTGTTGCTCAGCAAGATCAGTAGAAAAGGGACGGTGTTGAAGAAGTTCAGCCCCAAGACTTTGGACCTCCTGATAAGCAGTAACAAGAGTCATAACAGGACGAGCAAAAAGATTCGCATATACAGTATAGATGCGCGAATTCTGAGCCTCATTGGAATATAGAGCAGCAAGATGATTCCAGACAGCTTTGACAGTCTGATCATGTCTAATGACAGTAAGACATTCATCAGACAAATGGTTAGCCAACCAAGTACAGACCAAGGCATCAGACGCATCCTAATCATCAAAAGAAGACGAGCCAACAGGATGGTGGTCATTAGTCAAATGGGAGAGCGTAAAAGAAAGACAAAAGATACACTCCAATCAGGATAGTTTGGATCTGTAAGCTTGGACACAATACCCAAATTACCAGAAGCAGACACAGTAGGAGAAGCAAGGACAAGAGGAGAGGAGAAAGTAGTAGAAGAAGACCGAGTGTCCATGAAGAGGAAGGATAAGCCGCACAGGCAATCAATCAAACCGTACGAACAAGCAGGAAGCAAAGACGCGAGAACAGAGAAAGAAAATGCCCGGTCTCGGTGTCAAACACACCAGCATCAGGAAAAGGACTGCGACTAAAAGGCGTGACCAAAAGAAGCAGAAACTGCCGGTCTCGGTGTGAAGACACCAGCAGCAGGAAAAGGCTGCGACCAAGGCGGTTACCAAAGGAAAGAAACTGCACGAATAGAGAGGAGAACACGAAACCGCGCGAACAAGTCACAAACAACACGACCAAAAGATCCGGAGGGAAACTGCGTGGTTAGAAAGGGAAACTGCGCGGTTAGAAAAAATCAAACCGTAGGAAGGTGACAAAGAGAATGGAGCAAAGGACCGGTTTTACTCTAATACCAAGTGAAAAATAAGAGAAAAACGGACAAGAGGTAAATAAACCGCAAATTTTATTGCTCCAAAAGGTAAGTAATACATAGGTATACCCCCTTATTTATAGAAAACGGGAGAGGTGAGAGAATATAATACACGATGTGAGACTAAATACAAGTCGCGCGCACTGAGCGCTTTGACATGCACAAACCGCTCACTACACAAAACATATCATTACATCCTCTGGATACAAGAGAAGGTCGCCACTATCTGTACAAGACCGCCAGACAAGCCGCTAAGCCACACCTGCGGATAGCCAATAGACTGCAGTGCGGATAACCACTAGGCTGAAGCTGCTGCAAGCCACCAGACCGCATACTGCGGGTTACCACAAGACCGCAGTGAGGATAACCATTAGACCACTGTTGTGGCTTCAATAGGACCGCCATGAATTCACAAGATTACTATGGCTAATACCCTAACAGCAGCTACAAACTCCTACCAGACCAGATGTAACCAAACTCCAGACATCCAATGTGGTATCATACAGGCAGTTGCGGCTACACCAGACCGCTGCAATTTACATCTAAACCGCTGTAGCGCCCACTGATCAGAACGCTGCGGCTTTCACTGAACAAACATCCCAACAGCTCGCTGAGATAAACTGCTAGAAGATCGGCAGGACAGACTGCGGCGGCTTGTTCGGCTAATCGCCCGAACTGAGTTCTAACAAAAAATCTTCTCCGATTTTTTCTTAGAAAATTGTTTTATATGTTCGTGCATATGCTTATCATGTTTCTCCCACTAAGATGTAGCATTAATTTTTGTTATTCTCTCATTTTTCAAAATCTTTAGGATGGTAGGATAGTTTGATTTATAATCAAAAATTTGAAATTCGTTAGTGAATCGTAGACTCATGCAGTGCTCCTAGTCGAGTGCCCATGTTCTTGGATAGAAATAAATTTAGAGTTAATTTTTTTGCATATGTTAAATACAATATATGTGTTTTAATAGTCGTTGGTGAATATCTACTGCTTGTTAGAACGTGATCGAGTTCGATGCTAGGATAAGAGATGTTTGTAGCTTTGTTAGCATTCTATTCTAGGTTCACGATGAGGGGGTGTCCTTTCTCGTTATCTAGAACTCGCCCGTAGCGATCTTCGAAGTATGTGTACTTAATAGCAATTAACTCCACATATAGGATTTAGGCCTTCACATGGATAGTTTGAGCTTGTGTGCCCTAACCTATTTTCACTACCTTTGTTAATCCAAATTTGTGCATACCACCTTTTTTTATTCACCCCCACCAATTTATCACCAAAGCCAAAATTCCAACCCAATTGCACATTTAATATTTTGAGTGTAAAGTTTAATTTTTCATGATATTTGAAATTGGGAATAGTTTGATATTGTAGTGGAATGTTAAAATTCTTTTATATACTTGGTGTGCTTGTTGAAAAGAAAAGAAAGAAAAAAAATAGTAATAAAGAAAAAAAATAGTAATAAAGAAAAAAAAGAGAAAAATAAAAAGAAAGAAAAGAAATAAATTTTTTGAAGTATATTCGTTTTGGTTTTAGGCAAGTGGTGAGTGATCCCTTTGTGCAAAATTTCACGTCTGGGGATATCACTCTCCCAAATTCTACTTTGGGTAGTCATTCCGCTTTAAGCTCAAATATTTTGTTTAAATATGTTTAGCCCTCACGTTTATTTTTGATATACCTCACTTTAAATCTAATCCTTAACATTCATCCTAATTAATCCCTAATGATGGGTAGACCTAGTTGGTGTTGAGTGTAATGGAGAAGGTGCGACCAGGCGAGCCTAAGACCATCGTCATTGATGGATTTCTTTGGAGGCCTCCCTAGTAGTCTCGAGCTTATAATATTGCACTTAGCGTTGTTACTTTCGCTTGCACTATGCCTAGGATGGATCAATTGTTCTTTTGTTTAGGAGTGGATATAGCTTTTTGACAGTTGATTTAAATACACTGTAATTATTTTTATGGTTAGAAATTACTTCTAACCTATTTGTATTCTCCTTGGACATGAGACTTCCCGGTCCACTAGTATATTTCAATTTTGATTTATAATTAACCATTCCCACTCCTGATAGATAGTTCGATTGCTAGGGACGAGAAATAATTCATGTTTATGGGTTTTGATGAGAGAATTTCATTTTTGTGTTTTAGGACATAATATAGTTTGTTTTTCCATCGCTCATCTTTGTGTAGTTTTCATCATAAAATCTAATATTTCTCATTAGCATGTCATGTGAGCATATTTTGGCTAGATAGGATAGTTTTTGGGTTATTTCATTCATAAAGGAGACCTCCTATTTTTCTTTTTTTTGTGTGATTTTATATCTTATTTGTGACTGAGTGGATTTGTATTTCTGGATGTTCTGGTTGTTTTACCTGTAGCTATCTGTGTTGTGGTATTTTTCCCGTATGTCTAAGCTATGTTTCATTGAGCAGGCCAGTAATCGTGTGTTTTCTTCCCGCACGATCACTGCCCCCCTATGTGCACGACCGCTAATCGTGCATGTTTTTTGTGCATCACTACGATATCTGAGTGAGGATAGTACTCATACAGATTTTGTCTCGCACGATCACTGGCCCTTCTCTTTGCGCACAACTACTGGACGTGCAAGACTTATTGGGAAAACCAACCTGAGAAACCCCTTGAAACGCACTAGTGTATGCACTAGTATAAGTAACACGTGGTCCTGCGAGGTAAAACCATTTCCCCCCAAAATATCTTTTTTTTTTCTCAGCGAGTCATGGTTCCCCTCTGTCACACCCTAGCCCGATAAGCTTGATTTAACGAGGAGGGAACAGTAATGTGGTTTGGATCTTTCACAATACACAGAGCAAGAGCGAGAAATAAAAACATTTTATTAATATTTTCATATTTTACAAGTATAACTTGTCACACATATATATATTTCTTGCCTTTACATTTTTACATGCTACATATATATGATAGTCTTCCTCACAGTGCTCTTTCGCCCGCATCCTCATAGGTACCTAAAAACATTAGTAGGTTGGTGAGTATCTTTGCTTGCCCACCTCTGGAATAATAACACAATATTTATGTATGCAATGCACATTATATACACATAGTAGTTTAGCAGAGGCAGTAAACAAATTAAGCATACCAGCATATTTTTTTTTCTTTTTTCAAAGTATATTTTTCTTATATAAAAATAACTCATTCATTAGTTAGCACTTATATTACACTGTTTGGCCTAACCCGAGGCTCACTGCCTTTTCAGGCTCAGTTGGGATCCGTCACGTCATATGAATATTGAATTTGCCGACTAGGGTTTAGCTCACACATTATGCGTCCGGGAGTAGAACACACAAAAGTTTTTAGGGAGCACTACTCCTTCCAATTTACGTGTTCGCGGACAAGACCACAGGACAGTCATTAGAGAGCATTACCCCCTTATATACCTCGAGTCAAATACCGGGTTAATGTGCATCTCACCACACAATATTATAGTAATATTCATAATAGTCATCATATTTGCACAACACATCTTAAATTATCTTTATTTGTCTCTACCAGTCAATTTTTATCTGGGGATCAGCTTAGTAAAAAATGACCATAGTGGACCGATCTTATAATAAAGCCGGTCTGAGCTCATGATAATTCTGTGCGCAAAATTATTTTCATTATTATTACAATCTTTTTTCATAATATCGTGCACCGATGCAACTCAAATTATTCACATTGGTCGCAATCACCCAAGATCAGTTTAGTCATAAAAGACCCACTTGACTGAAATATTGGTTCGACCTCATGATAATTTGCCTACATAAATAAATTATTTGCACCATAATTTGTATACCATCTTTCATATTATTAATGTACATGAAACCTACAACTCAGAGCCTCATTATCCCTTGAATACAAGTGACTCAACTGTTTGTCATACCGACTGTATCGTAATTATTTTGCCAGCATCTAGTTAAAAAAATTACCCGCAAAAGTTACGAAAAATAATAACTAGCGAGACATAAAAATGCAATTTTTTCCACCTACCTCAATCTTCGCACTCTGAAATCTGAGGTCGACGCTTTGACAGAAATCCGGTAGCACTCCGGCAATTACTTGCACGCTCGCACAAAAATAATATTTTGACATCGGTTTTGTCGAAATTAGAAGGACTTCTCCACAAGTTAAGGCCACAAACTAGCTCTCAAGCATCTCCCGGAGTATCCTCGAAAGTTCGGCAGTGATCTGAAGCTTTCTCTGTCCTCCCTAACACCTTCTCTCTTAATTTCCCGGCTACTGAGGTGGATTTGGAGTGAAAGGATTATCTCATTAGATGAGTATTTATAGTAGCTTTGAAACGCCACCAAAATCGTCAAAATCCGAGTTACGTACTTACGTAGTTCCCAGAAACACGAAAAAACCATAATAAGCCAAAAATGTTTCTTTCATCTTGCTGGATGGGCAAAATGTGGCCCCTACGGGCTCCATGTGCCGCCCATCTGGGCAGCCACGGGCTGTGCATGTGCTGTTTCATGCCCAACACATGCTTTGGCCCAATCAGGCGCTGCCACTTGGGCTGGTGAGCTTCTGAGGTTTGCTACATGGCGCCATGTGGCTGCCATGTGGCTGCCATGTGGCTGCCATGTGGCGCAGGTAACTGCCATGCGCCACATGGCATCCTCTCATTACTTTGGTTAATCTGGGTCCTTTTTTGGGTCCCAAAAAATTTCAAAAATATTACTTTTAAGGTTTTTCGACGTTCCGGATCCGATTACAGCCTCCATTTTACAAAATTTTGAGCGGTTATTGCCCAAAATGCCTCTTTTTTCATACATGCCCCGATTTGGACAAATAATATATGTATTTTAATAAATTTCGATATTCTGAGCCCGCTGACGGTCTCAGTTTCTCAAAATTCGCATCGGTTGCAACGAAAAACACACTTTTTTCGTACAAACTCTGATTTCGACAAATAATATGTAGATTCGTATGTAATTTGACAAGCTGAGTCCATTGGCGGACCCCATTTTCTCGAAATTCTTGCCAGTTGCTCAAAGTTCGGACTAGTTGCACCGAAAACCGTGCGTTTTCTCACGAACTTCGATTTTGACAATTAATTTGTCGATTCCAATGTAATTCGACGCGCTGAGTCCATTGGAGAACCCCGTTTTCTCGAAAATTGTGTCGGTAGTTCAAAATTCGCACTGGTAGCATTGTAAACCACATGTTTTCTTACGAGCTCTGATTTAGACATATTATATGTCGATTTCTATGTAATTCGACTTTCTGGGTCTATTGGCGGACTCTGTTTCTTGGAATTCATGTCGGTTGCTCAAAATTTGCACTAGTTGCACCGTAAATCACGCATTTTATTACGAACTTTGATTTCGACAAATAATATGTCGATTCATATGTAATTCGACGTTCTAAGTCCATTGACGGACTCAGTTTCTCGAAATTTGCGCCGGTTGCTCAAAATTTGCACCGGTTGCACCATAAACCACTCATTTTCTTATGAACCATAATTTCGATAAATAATATGTCGGTTTATATGTAATTCGACGTTTTGAGTCCAATGGCAGACTTCATTTCTCGAAATTCGTGCCAGTTGCTCAAGATTTGCACTGGTTGCACCGTAAATCGCGCGTTTTCTTATGAACTCTAATTTCGACAATTACTGTGTCGATTCACATGTAATTTGACGTTTTGAGTCCATTGGCAGTCTCTGTTTCTCGAAATTTGTGTCTGTTGTGCCAAAAATATGTCTTCCCTATGATCTAAGTTTTTAGCAAAAAATATGTCGATTCACAGGTTTTTCAACATTTTAAGTCTAACTATGGAATTAATTTTCTTAGATTCGGCTCTATTTTGTAATTGAAATGTCAAACTTGATTATTAATGCATAATCAACATCATTTAATTAAGCACAATTACGTAATTACCGGATGGTATAGTCTCCCTGTAAGACCCCAACCTCGGAGATGATCGCGTTCGGGCACCGTTTTGACGGTCAAAACGGTGTCGGGTGGAAAAATGGTCAACATGAATTTTGTTCGTCTCGACGAGATCTACAACTTTCATGTTGACCACTTTTCGATTTGAGGTCATCTCAGGGGCACACGGCCAGGCACACGGCCGTGTGCCTACCCGTGTTCAGTGGTCGAATGCGTTTTTGTGCAGTCTCGAGTCAGAGAAGGACACGGCCTGAGACACACGGCCGTGTCTCAAGCCGTGTGTGGGGCACACGGCCTCGAACACGGCCGTGTCAGGAGCCGTGTCGATCGGCGAATGAGTTACACGGCCAGACACACGGCCGTGTGTCAAGCCGTGTTCGGCCCAGTTTTGGGATTTTGGATCTAATCTCGGCCGTCCGTTCCTTGGATCTGAATCCGACGGTAGGGGCTGCTCCTGGGGGGTTAATAGCCGGGAAATGGGGGAGAAACCCTCATTTTCATCTTGAGTTTCTCTTTCTTCATCTTAGAGAGAGGGGAGAACTTCCTTGGTGGTGTGAGCCCAAGATCCGGCCGCCGGAGGAGTTTTGAAGCACCGATTCGCGATCCGAGTCGGATCCTCGAAGGCAAGGGCGAGGCGAAGCTTTCCATCCGACTACATCTTCATGGCGCCGCGGAAATCTTCGAGGGTAACGATCCTCTTCATAGGGCATGTGTAGTCGCCCTTCTTTCTATGCATGGGGAAATCCCCCTCTCGCGAGTGAGCGTTGAGGTGCGGAATCCCTTCGGGTAGATATGTAAAGTCCCCGTTGTTAGAGCCCGGAATCGGAGTACGGGCGTAGGCATTGTGTGTGAAGCCTATTCGGGTTTAACCCGGATCGGTGATGTTTGCATTGCATGGCGGAGAAGACTCCGCGCCGGTGAATTTAGTTTTCCGAAAATTCTACGCGGTAGATTGCATACAGGGATCCTTGGGGGTTAACCTCGAGGCGCACCCGGAAAGCTTGGGCGGAATCGCATTGCCGCCACGATGTTGCCTTGGAGGGCAAATCGGTACATAACGGGGTTATGTGCGTGTTTTGATCGACTGTGGGAATGAGGAGAAACTTGGCCCGCACCGATGGCTAAATGGCCGTGGTGAAGTGAGCAACGGGCGGGTGGAACTCTACCCATTCCAAGTGGTCTCGGTAGAAGCGACCTAAAGTACATGGGACTTCCGGGGGGCTGGAAACGAGCCTAGGCTTCGGCCGAAAGGGCTAAATGCTCACGAGTGTTGCCATCCGAGGGATGGTGGTGGAATCGCGGTGTCGGGCTGGGTCCGGACCGGGTTCACCGATTAGTGCCCTGAGAGCACGGAGTGTGCGGCCGTGCGTGCCGACACTTGTGGCGAATAGAATGCTTTATATAATTGCTATGATAGTTTTATATGCAGGGAAGGAGCACCGCCGTCCCGAGAAACGGGACGGGGTCGTTATAATTTGGTCAGCTTTGCTGACCGTTGCCCTTTTGTATTGCCACCTCTTGGGTGGGTTGTTCCTGCAGGTGCTGTTGCGGAGCCAAGCGGCAAATAGCGGGCTAAAGCCCAAGTTGCAGCGCTAGCCCTCGAAGGCTTATTTATTAGCTTTTTCATATTCATGTATGGCCGGCCTGCGTGCCGATGTATGAAAGACGCTATCTTGTTAAGCGAACACTTTTGTAAGGCCTTAAGGCCGTGAACTCTTTTGTGTATGTACTCATTCCTGGGTTGTAGTGGACATTCATGCTCTGTGGCAGGGTTCTTATCTTTTTGCAACTTAATAAAATTGCTTCCGCTAGGTGTTGTGTAGGACGCTCTGATTGGTTGTGTGGTTTCAACGCGTAACCAACGGTCTGTCCGTAGTATATGGCGTCGGGCCCGGCCGGACCTACTGTTATATGCTATGCGACGGATATGGGTGTTACAAATTGGTATCAGACTTCTGGTTTCGGTCAAGCTTAAATGAATTCGTGGACGAATTCACTTTAAGGGGTGGTGAGCACATGGTGTGCGTCATCGTTATAACATGAAAAGAACCCATGAATGTCCACTTAGGAATGAAAATACACATGATTGAGGAACCTGCGTGTTCCTATAATTGCTGTTTGCAGTAATTTTTGGGTCGCTTATCGGTGTTTTGCACGATTTTAGGTGACCAGAAGTGGTGCTGGGCCGTCTGAACGGCCAGGTTCTGAGGCGAGCAGTGCGCCAAGCGATGCGCCTGCAACACCTTTGTCTGCTGAGACCATTAGGTTGGTGGCAGAAGCGGTCATGGCAATGATCAATGCGCAGCCTGCAAGGCAGGTGCAGCAGCCTGCTCCTGCTGTGGAGCAAGTACCGGTTCAGACGGCAGAGCGAAGGAGGGTTGAGCAAGTAGTTTTGGAGCCAGAGTTGCCTAGGAGAGCAACTGAAAGACAACTGAAGCATGTCATGGGCTTTCACCCACCAGTGTTCATGGGGGCAGAAACCCCGACCCAAGCAGAGGATTGGCTCTCAAGGGTCAACATGGTGATGACTGCGACGCAAACTGAAGAGTGGCAGAAGACCACTATAACGACGTTCCTTTTGGATGGGGACGCAAGACTGTGGTGGGAGGGCCTAGAGCTGCATCAGTTGAGGGGAAGGCCATTGGCCGAAGTCCCGATGGAGGAGTTTGCGAGACTATTTATGGCTCGATACCTCCCCTCGGCGCAGAGGATCGCGCTAGAGAGCGAATTCCAGAAGTTGGCCCAGGGTGATAGCACCGTTGATGAATACCTCCACGAGTTTACTCGGTTGGGGAGATATGCCGGCGCTACCTTTGCAGACGAGGAGCGCAAGACGAGCCGCTTTTATGAAGGGCTAAGGGATGATTTGAGATTGCTGCTGTCGGGGCCCAAGACTCAGGGTTTCATGACCCTGGTCAGTTCGGCCCGGTCCTTGGAGAAGGATATGAGAAACGTGCAAGCGAAGAAGGAGAGGGAATCTGGTGGCAAGAGATCAGAGTTCAAGGCGCCGACTACGTCGAAGTCGGGCTACCGCAGATTCTCCAAGAAGTCTAGGACGTCGGGTCCAGCTCCTTCTGCAGGTGCCTCGGGGGCAACTACCAATCGAACCCCGGGCGCTTGCTTCACATGTGGAAAGCCGGGGCACTTCGCCCGTGACTGCTGGAGTGGACGCTCAAAGTCCGAAAGGAAACAAGGAGCCACCTACGAGGAAAAGGGCAAAGCGGTGGAGTCGACCGCGTCCCACTATGCTCCGACTCAGCCTAGAGTCTACAACTTGGGCCAGCAGGAGGCCATCAAGCAAGCGGATGTGGTGACAGGTATGAGTTAATTTATGCAAGTTGACTTGAGAATACTATTACCTATTGCTTGTTAAGCTAATGTCTTTTGCTTAGGCTTTGTGTTGATTAGCGATAGTCCGGCACGAGCACTATTCGACACTGGTGCTTCGCATTCTTTCTTGTCCGAACAGTTTATATCGCGCATCGGAGTCCCTTCTTCGATGGCAAAGGACAAGCTAGATGTGTTGCTACCAAATGGGTGCTCGATGCGTGCGGACAGGGTGTGCGCCGTGAAGGTTCACATAGGGAGCCAAGAGTTCGACTTGCTAGCGTCATTATTGCCGTTGGTAGAGTTCGATGTTATCTTTGGAATGGATTGGCTGTCAGAGCAGAAGGCTTGGATCGATTGCGACCGTAAGGAGGTCAGGCTGGGTGTAGGGCGGGAGACTACTTTCGAGGGGCTTAAGGGGTCGAGCAAGACACTAATGTCTGCTCTTCAGGTGGTGAAGGCGGTTCGTGCTGGTGCAGAGCTGTTCTTTGCGATAGTGGGGGCTGTGGAGCCAAAGTCCCCGTTGGATAGCATCCCCGTGGTTTGCGAATACCCCGATGTGTTCCCGGATAGCCTTCCCGGAGCCCCACCGCAGCGAGAGATTGATTTCACGATCGAGCTCGTGCCGGGTGCCAAACCCGTGTCACGTGCTCCTTATAGATTGGCGCCAAAGGAGATGGCGGAGTTGAAGGTTCAGTTGGAGGAACTGATGGAGCAAGGTTATGTGCGTCCAAGTTCGTCGCCTTGGAGCGCACCGGTCCTCTTCGTTAAAAAGAAGGACGGTAGTATGCGGCTGTGCATCGACTACAGAGAATTGAACAAGTTGACGGAAAAGAACAAGTACCCGATCCCGAGGATTGATGATCTCTTTGATCAGTTAGTCGGATCATCTGTATACTCCAAGTTGGACTTGAAGTCGGGGTACTATCAGCTGAGGATCAGGGAATGTGATATCCCAAAGACGGCGTTCAGTACGAGGTATGGGCATTTCGAGTTCACGGTCATGCCGTTTGGACTGACGAATGCGCCATCGGTGTTTATGGATCTGATGAACAGGACGTTCAGAGATTTCCTGGATCGCTTTGTGATCGTCTTTATTGACGATATTTTGGTATACTCGCAGTGCGAGGAAGACCACTTCAAGCATTTGCATTTGGTGTTGGAGACTCTGAGGAGGAATGAGCTTTACGCGAAGTTCTCCAAGTGCGAGTTCTGGCTACCCTCGGTAGCGTTCCTTGGTCATATAGTGAGTGGGGAAGGTATAGCGGTGGATCCGGCGAAGATTGTTGCGATACGGGAGTGGCCTGCGTTATCTTCTGTCACGGAAGTCCGTAGTTTTCTCGGGCTTGCCGGATATTACAGGCGCTTCGTAGAGAACTTCTCGCGGGTAGCGTTACCTCTCACGAAGTTGACAAGGAAGGATCAGAAATTCTTGTGGACGCAAGAGTGCGTGCAAGCTTTTGAGGAGCTGAAGAGGCGGTTGACCACGGCGCCAGTGCTTAGTTCGCCGAGTGGGACCGAGGGCTTTGAGGTGTATAGCGACGCTTCGGGTAGTGGCTTGGGCTGCGTGTTGTTGCAGCATGGAAGTGTGATCGCGTATGGATCGCGTCAGCTGAAAGTGCATGAAAGGAATTATCCGGTGCACGACTTGGAGTTGGCGGCCGTGATTTTTGCACTCAAGTTGTGGAGGCACTACCTATACGGCGTAAGAGTCGATATATACACCGATCACAAAAGCCTAAAATACTTGTTGGATCAAAAGGACCTTAATATGAGGCAGAGGAGGTGGATGGAGTTCCTGGGGGACTACACCTTCAAGATACATTATGTACCCGGGAAGGGCAACGTAGTTGCGGATGCGCTGAGCCGCAGGGCTCCCGCCCGAGCCAACTGGTTGTCGGTGCATGATGAGCGGCTAGTGCGGGAGTTGGAGGAGCTTGAGATCTGTTGCGTGGACAAGCAGACGAGCGCCAAAGCAATGTTAAACTGGACAGAGGTGCAGTACGACCTGGCTGACCGGGTTCGGCAGGCATTGGAGTTGGATGATTCCATGAAGGAGCTTTTGGAGGCCGCTTTGGATGGGTCAAATTCCCAGTTCTCGGTAGAAGACGGGTTATTAAGGAAGGATCATCGTTTGTGCGTCCCAAGTGGGGGTAACCTCCGGGCGGAGTTGATGTACGAGGCTCATCATACCAAGTACTCAATCCACCCAGGGAGCACGAAGATGTATCGCGATCTCAAGAAGTTGTTTTGGTGGCCGGGGCTTAAGAAAGATGTGGCGTTGTACGTGGCTAAATGCCAAACGTGCGCCTTGGTGAAGGCGGAGTGCCAAAAGCCAGGAGGATTTCTGAAATCCTTGCCTATACCGGAGTGGAAATTCGACGACATATCCATGGACTTTGTGCACGGGTTGCCAAGGTCACAGAAGGGGAACGACGCCATCTGGGTGATCGTAGATCGGCTAACTAAGGTGTCGCATTTTATTCCGCATAGGAAGGATGATCCAGTCGAGAAATTGGCAAAGTTGTACGTTGACAATATTGTTAGGCTGCATGGAGTGCCCCGTAGCATTGTGAGTGATCGCGATGGGCGGTTCACGTCAAATGATTGGAGGTTGGTGCAGCAGATGTTGGGAACAAAGTTAAAGTTCAGCACAGCTTTCCATCCGCAGACGGATGGGCAGACCGAGAGGGTCAATAGAACGATGGAGGACATGCTCCGCATGTGTGTTCTAGACTTCGGGAAGCATTGGGAAGACCACCTTTATTTGGTGGAGTTCGCGTACAACAACAGCTACCAAGCGAGCATACAAATGGCGCCCTTCGAGGCCCTGTATGGTAGGAAGTGTCGCACGCCGTTATCATGGCTTGAAACGGGTGAGGCAAGGTTGTACAAGAAGCAGGAGGTGGAGAGTGCTACCTCGTTAGTGCGGATCATTCGGGAGCGCTTGTTGATCGCTCAGGACCGGCAGGCGAAGTACTACAATGCCAAGCACCGGAACGTGGAGTTCGCGGTGGGCGACTGGGTGTACTTGAAGATCAAGCCGTTCAAGGGTGTCTCACGGATTCGACGCTTGAAAAAGTTGAGTCCGAGATACCTTGGGCCGTTTGAGGTCCTGGAGCGAGTCGGCGAAGCGGCATACCGTTTGAAGCTATCGGTGGAGTTGAGTGGATTACATGATGTGTTCCACATTTCTGTGTTGCGGAAGGCGGTGCAAGAGCCTTTGCAGGTGATCGCGGCTGATCAAGTACCGGTTGAGGAAGGGTTGACAACGAAAGTCAAGCCCATAACTATTGAGGATTTCGAAGTCAAGCGGCTTCGGAACAAAGAAATCAGAATGGTGAAGGTCCGTTGGGATAACTGCGGGCGCGAGGAGCTCTCTTGGGAGAGAGAGCAGACGATGCGCGAGGAGTACCCCGAGTTGTTCCCCTCAGGTACTCGTTATGTTTATTTTGTGTAGTCTCTGTTCTTAATTTCGGGACGAAATTCTCTTAAGGGGGAGGGAGTTGTAAGACCCCAACCTCGGAGATGATCGCGTTCGGGCACCGTTTTGACGGTCAAAACGGTGTCGGGTGGAAAAATGGTCAACATGAATTTTGTTCGTCTCGACGAGATCTACAACTTTCATGTTGACCACTTTTCGATTTGAGGTCATCTCAGGGGCACACGGCCAGGCACACGGCCGTGTGCCTACCCGTGTTCAGTGGTCGAATGCGTTTTTGTGCAGTCTCGAGTCAGAGAAGGACACGGCCTGAGACACACGGCCGTGTCTCAAGCCGTGTGTGGGGCACACGGCCTCGAACACGGCCGTGTCAGGAGCCGTGTCAATCGGCGAATGAGTTACACGGCCAGACACACGGCCGTGTGTCAAGCCGTGTTCGGCCCAGTTTTTGGGATTTTGGATCTAATCTCGGCCGTCCGTTCCCTTGGATCTGAATCCGACGGTAGGGGCTGCTCCTGGGGGGTTAATAGCCGGGAAATGGGGGGAGAAACCCTCATTTTCATCTTGAGTTTCTCTTTCTTCATCTTAGAGAGAGGGGAGAACTTCCTTGGTGGTGTGAGCCCAAGATCCGGCCGCCGGAGGAGTTTTGAAGCACCGATTCGCGATCCGAGTCCGGATCCTCGAAGGCAAGGGCGAGGCGAAGCTTTCCATCCGACTACATCTTCATGGCGCCGCGGAAATCTTCGAGGGTAACGATCCTCTTCATAGGGCATGTGTAGTCGCCCTTCTTTCTATGCATGGGGAAATCCCCCTCTCGCGAGTGAGCGTTGAGGTGCGGAATCCCTTCGGGTAGATATGTAAAGTCCCCGTTGTTAGAGCCCGGAATCGGAGTACGGGCGTAGGCATTGTGTGTGAAGCCTATTCGGGTTTAACCCGGATCGGTGATGTTTGCATTGCATGGCCGGAGAAGACTCCGCGCCGGTGAATTTAGTTTTCCGAAAATTCTACGCGGTAGATTGCATACAGGGATCCTTGGGGGTTAACCTCGAGGCGCACCCGGAAAGCTTGGGCGGAATCGCATTGCCGCCACGATGTTGCCTTGGAGGGCAAATCGGTACATAACGGGGTTATGTGCGTGTTTTGATCGACTGTGGGAATGAGGAGAAACTTGGCCCGCACCGATGGCTAAATGGCCGTGGTGAAGTGAGCAACGGGCGGGTGGAACTCTACCCATTCCAAGTGGTCTCGGTAGAAGCGACCTAAAGTACATGGGACTTCCCGGGGGGCTAGAAACGAGCCTAGGCTTCGGCCGAAAGGGCTAAATGCTCACGAGTGTTGCCATCCGAGGGATGGTGGTGGAATCGCGGTGTCGGGCTGGGTCCGGACCGGGTTCACCGATTAGTGCCCTGAGAGCACGGAGTGTGCGGCCGTGCGTGCCGACACTTGTGGCGAATAGAATGCTTTATATAATTGCTATGATAGTTTTATATGCAGGGAAGGAGCACCGCCGTCCCGAGAAACGGGACGGGGTCGTTATAATTTGGTCAGCTTTGCTGACCGTTGCCCTTTTGTATTGCCACCTCTTGGGTGGGTTGTTCCTGCAGGTGCTGTTGCGGAGCCAAGCGGCAAATAGCGGGCTAAAGCCCAAGTTGCAGCGCCAGCCCTCGAAGGCTTATTTATTAGCTTTTTCATATTCATGTATGGCCGGCCTGCGTGCCGATGTATGAAAGACGCTATCTTGTTAAGCGAACACTTTTGTAAGGCCTTAAGGCCGTGAACTCTTTTGTGTATGTACTCATTCCTGGGTTGTAGTGGACATTCATGCTCTGTGGCAGGGTTCTTATCTTTTTGCAACTTAATAAAATTGCTTCCGCTAGGTGTTGTGTAGGACGCTCTGATTGGTTGTGTGGTTTCAACGCGTAACCAACCGGTCTGTCCGTAGTATATGGCGTCGGGCCCCGGCCGGACCTACTGTTATATGCTATGCGACGGATAGGGGTGTTACACTCCCCTCCTTATAAAAATTTCATCCCCGAAATTTATTATATCAAAATAAGTTGGGATATTTCTTTCTCATGTCTTCTTCTAGCTCCTAGGGTTCTTCTTTTGTAGATCATCCTTTCCAAATGATTTTTACCATGTGAATATTCTTGTTCCTCAACTGCTTATCCTTATGATCAATGATTTGGTCAAAAATGGCTTCATAGCTGAGATTCGGGTGTATCTCTATGATAAGTAAAGTTTGTTTTAAAGAAGATAGATTTAGTTTTATATAATCTTTTACGTATATAAGTCTATCTCTTTTTTACTTACTTATATCCTGTGGATTAAGGCAAGAGTACCTATCGCATAGGAGTATAGTTTTTTGTAAAAAAAATCAAGGTCGTATTTTTCCTGGGATCGGTGTTAATTATTCAACTTTTTAGAACGGACTAATATTTTATCGAACGAACGGAGTGGAGTTTATATTTAAAAACTAAAGATAGAAAAATATATATACGTGATTTTATTAAGATAGGGACTTAGAAACTAGTCCTCGATTTCAGAATTACTTTGAGAGAATATTAATTCAGCTATTAAAGAACAACTTTATTTCTTAATTATCTAACTTCACGAGAGGGTCCCTTTGGTAGCATCACTGACTCGAAAGTACGACTGGGAAGGTTTGCATTTAAACGGGTTAACGTAAACATAGTGTCTCGTCACCTGGTATATGATCAATTAACAGAAAACCCTAGTTAGAATAACTAGAAAGTAGAGTTGAAATAGTTGAAAATAGTATCCAGCCCAGAGCTCATCTTGACCAAGTGCTAAGGGTTCTTAACCTCTTCTCAGGATGAGGGCGGTATAAAGTACAAAAAATAATATCTACCTATCTATCTCAATCCAGGATTTAAGCTTTCGCTTCACCTTTATTTTTGGGATAGGGTTTGCAGAGCTTCCGCACTATCTTAATCCAGGTCATAGGCTTTCGCCTCGCCTTTCATTCGGGATAGTACGAAATAATAAAGTTTTGAAAATAGTTTTGAAAGCAGTTTCACGCTATCTTAATCCAGGACATAAGCAGAGCTTCGCCTTTCATTCGGGATAGTATGAAGAAAAGGAAAGTAAAAACTAAAAATAAAACAGTAAAGTACTCAGAATTAAAATTGAAAGAGTCTATTTTATAAAGTCCAAAATTATTACAACTTTCTAAAAAGCTGAAAATAAAGCTGAAAATAAAGCTGAAAATATTACAACTTACAGAACTTTAGAATACTTGAAAGCTACTACCAGTTCCTTGTCAGAGAGCTGGGGAGTCCTAACAGTTCTTAAGGAAGCTGCTGGAGTTCGAATAATTCTACTCAGCTCTGCCCTCTATTTATAGAAAAAAATTGCTTTTGGAAAAGCACTTTTGGAAAAGTTGCCAAACAGCTTATGGAAAAGCTGCCAAACAGCTTTTGGAAAAGCTGAAAATCAGCTTTTGGGACAGCTGGCTATTGGATAGCTTGACATGTGGCAGTTTTTGATGAGCTGGCAGCTGATTTGGTGGCTAGATAAGGATAGTGGGTCGGGCTGGCAGCTGGCGGGTCGGGCTGACAGCTGGCGGGTTGGCGGGTTGCGGGTCCTTTTGGCGCAAAAATGCTTTCACCAGAATTTGAACCCATGACCTCATGAAATCCTACAAAGCTCCCACTCCACTAGGTCAGCTGATCATTTCTGCATAAATTCAAACACATTATAGATATAAACTATATTGGAATTAGTAACTTTATATTTTACATTTTATTTTAATTAATATGTATACATTTAAACTTTATATTTTATATTTTATTTTAATTAATAATATATACATTTTAACTTTATATTTTATATTTTCTTTTTAATTAATAATATATACATTTTAACTTTATATTTTATATTTTCTTTTTAATTCTATTTTATAGTATTTTAATTAATTATTTTAAACTCACTAAAGCTCCCCTTAACCTTATATATATTATTTGCAATTATTTATACATTATTTTATACAACATATATTTTTTTATATCTTTACTATATATAAATATAAGTCATATTATATTTTATTTGTAATATTATAAATAATTATAGTTAACTTAAATATATTACTTCTAATTTTATACATAACTTATATATATTTTTATTTTTGTGATAATACAGTATTACTTTCTACATAATTTTATTTAACAAATCATTTATTCCTTAATTTATATAAATAATTCCTTATTTACGTACAAAATGATATTCAAACTATACTAATAAATGAGTATTAATTATCACTCATCAAATACCCCCATACTTAGATTTTGCTATTCCAGGGCAAATATAGAGTTGAGTATATTTACAAGTTATGAAATTTTCGATTTACTATCAATTTAATTCTTCAAGATAAAACAGGTATAAACATCCGGTGAATAAAGAGTTAAATGCTATCGTATATATATATCATTGATAGCAGAGTTAGAATTTATAGCCATAAAAGTTTTTGAAAACAAATAGTAAGCATATATTAAAATCAGATATAACAAAGATAGATTGGCTTTATGACTACTATATCTTGCATGAGATATGTTGAAAAATTACAACCTATTAAGCATGCTCTCTCAAAATTTTAAGCAAAATTAATTCAATTTTGTAGTGGTTTTAGGGGATATCAACTTGGTGATTTTACCCATATAGAGGCTTTGAATGTAGGAGGTGATGAATTTTATCCTCTCACCTTTTTTTTTTCATATTTATGCATTGTTACAACTATTTTAGGAAAATATTTTCCAAAATAGAAAAAAATCTTTGCAGAATTGAACTTTGAATTAATCCAATGCATATGTTTAGGAGCACATACTCCATTTCATATGGTCTTTTAATATTTATTGGATGCCTATGTTTACGGAATTTTTTTATTCCCATGGACATAAGATCTTTTCTTTTCTAGGAGCACATACTCCTAGATGCTTGCGTGCGTAAAAAAACATGCCAAGCAAAATAGTAGGTAGGGTGGTAAACATAATTTTGATAAAAGATTTTGAGAGCAATGGTAATAGCTTGATATTTTCTATATTTTAACAAGATTGAAGTAATGATAATTACAGTCTACAATTATTTGGTGAACATAATATGTTTGCTTCTATTGTATATATATGTATTTCTATTGATATATTAAAGCAGGCTTGCTAAAAAACAAACTCCGATTGTAATGAAATTTTACAAGGTAGGATTTACAAGTTTATTCCGGATACTTATATCTATCTAGTTATGAGAAGGAGTAGTAAATTTGAAAATTAAATAATTTGCATTTGTTTTGATCAACTCAGATTTTTGGAATTTATTTACATAGTATGGTTTTGAAAATTTTGACTTGTTTTGGATGAGTACTAAAATAAACAATACTTTTATTGAAAACATAAGATATATCATAAAAGTGAAAATAACTTGTCGCTAAAAGCACCCCCATACTTATGTTAGGTATAGGTATGAAGTGAAAAATATGTACAAAATCTACAAAAGCATAAAAGATGGAAATATACAAAGGAATTTATATTTCGAGGTTATGGAGTAGTGTTAGGGTTTCAGGTTCTTTTTCAAAAGGGTCCCCAGTAAAATATAGTTTTAAACGGTGCCCGTTTACTTTGAAAGTTCCTAGTTCAGGGTGAGAAATAAGAACGGTCCCATATGGCTAGGTTTGTTTAACAGTATAGGGTCCGGTCCATCGGGATTTTAATTTTCCTGGAAATAATTTAAGTCATGAGTTATATAGTAGGACAAGATCACCTGGTGAAAAAGATTTTGGAAATTTAATTTTCCTATCATGATAAAACTTCGATCGCTCTTTATAAAATTTATTATTTTCATAGGCATTTGCACGCCATTCCTCAAGTTCATTGAGTTGAAATTTACATTGTTCGGCGGCTAAGTTTGTATCTAAGTTAAGAAATTTTAGCGCCCAGTATGCGCGATGTTCTAATTCTACAGGTAGGTGACATGCTTTTCCATATACTAAACGATAAGATGTACAACCGATCGCAGTTTTGAATGCTGTACGGTAGGCCCAAAGTGCATCATCTAATTTGAGGGACCAATCTTTTCGATTGGTATATACAGTTTTTTCTAATATGCGCTTTAGTTTTCTATTGACTACCTCCACTTGGCCGCATGTTTGGGGGTGATAAGCGGTAGCGAGTTTTTGAGTAACTCCATATTTGGCTAACACTTTAGCCAACTGGGTGTTACAAAAATGAGTACCTCGATCGCTAACTATAGCCCTAGGCATGCCAAAACGTGAAAATAAGGTTTTTAGAAATTTAACGACGACTCTCGAGTCAGCGGTGGGTAAAGCTTGCGCTTCAGCCCACCGTGAAACGTAATCGACTGCTACTAAGATATAACGATTTTTAAAAGAAGGAGGTAAAGGGCCTATAAAATCTATGCCCCACAGATCAAAAATTTCACATTCTAAGTAAAAGTTTTGGGGCATTTCGTCCCGACGGGAAATGTTACCTGACCGTTGGTAGCGGTTGCAAATGCTTACCAATTTTTGAGCGTCCTTGAATAAAGTAGGCCTAAAGAATCCTGCTTCAAGGCCTTTTCGTGCAGTCCGGTTGGATTGATAATGTCCGCCGGTTGGTCCTTCGTGGCAGTGCCGTAGTATTTTTAGTCCTTCCTCGTTCGAAATACATCTTCGAATTACTTGGTCGGCACAAACTCAGAATAAATACGGGTCTTCCCAAAAGTAGTTTTTCAAGTCAGAAAAGAATTTCTTTTTTTCTTGAAATGAAAAAGCTTTTGGAAGGACTCGGGCTACTAGATAGTTAGCCAAGTCTGCGAACCAAGGAGTAGAAGAGTTTGTTACCTTTTCGAGAGCGAGAAGACTTTCTTCAGGGAATTTATCTTCAATGTTGGCTTCTATGAGTGTATCTGTTGCAGCATTCTCTAGTCGAGAAAGATGATCGGCTGCCAAATTTTTTGCGCCTTTCTTATCTCGGATCTTTAAATCAAATTCTTGTAATAAGAGAATCCAACGTAATAAACGGGGTTTTGCATCTGCCTTAGTTAGTAAATATTTTAAAGCAGAATGATCTGTAAAAACTATAACTTTTGATAGCGTGATATAAGATCTAAACTTATCAAATGCAAATACAATCGCCAGTAGTTCCTTTTCCGTGGTCGTGTAATTGGTTTGTGTGAATGTGAGAGTTTTACTTGCATAATAGATAGGATGAAAATATTTGTCTATTCGTTGTCCTAAGACAGCTCCTACCACATAATCACTCGCATCACACATGATCTCAAAAGGAAAGGACTAGTCTGGGGATACTAAAATAGGAGAGTTGATAAGTTTATCCTTAATAATATTGAATGCTACTGAGCATTCCCTATCTAATATAAATGGGGCTTCTTTTTCTAATAAATGAGTTAACGGTTTTGTTATTTTAGAGAAATTTTGAATGAACCGTCTATAGAAACTTGCATGGCCCAAGAAACTTCGAATAGATTTTACATTTGTTAGAGGAGGAAGTTTTTCAATTATTTCTATTTTGGCCTTAACGACCTCGATTCCCTGGGAAGAAATTTTATGACTGAGAACTAAACCTTCGCGAACCATAAAGTGGCATTTCTCCCAGTTCAACACTAAATTTGTGTCTTCACAGCGTTGAAGAACACGAGCGAGGTTATCTAAACACGCATGGAATGAGTCTCCAAATACGGAGAAATCATCCATAAATACTTCCATAACGTCCTCTACTAACTTGCCAAAAATAGCTAGCATACATCTTTGAAATGTAGCTGGCGCATTACAGAGTCCAAACGGCATTCGCCTATAGGCGAAAGTACCAAAGGGGCAAGTGAACGTAGTTTTCTCTTGATCTTCAGGGGCTATAGGAATTTGTAAATATCCTGAATAACCATCGAGAAAACAATAATATGAGTGACCCGAGAGTCGCTCTAATATTTTATCTATAAACGGTAGTGGAAAGTGATCTTTACGGGTGACATCATTTAATTTTCGATAGTCGATGCACATCCTCCAACCCGTAACAGTACGTGTTGGAATTAGTTCATTATTAGTGTTTGGCACTACCGTTATACCGCCCTTCTTAGGGACGACTTGTACGGGACTAACCCATGTGCTATCTGAGATTGGATAGATAATTCCTGCGTCTAATAATTTCATTACTTCAGCCTTTACGACATCCTTCATATTAGGATTTAAACGTCGTTGGGGTTGGATAGATTTACGAGGGTTCTCTTCCAAAAGTATTTTATGCGTACAAAAAGATGGGTTGAGTCCTTGGATATCAGAAATTTGCCATGCTAATGCATGACGATGTTGTTTTAACACTTCTATTAATTCAGACGTTTTCTTATCATTTAATTCGGCAGAAATGATAACAGGGAGTTTAGATTCGGCTTCAAGGAAAACGTATTTTAAATGTGCAGGAAGTGTTTTCAGCTCGAGGTTTGGTGGTTTTTCATACGAAGTTGGAGTTTTTAGAGTTGTAGAAGTTAAAGATATAAAAGGTTCTAAAGGGTCATCGATAGGCATTTCTTGTGAAAGTGGTAAGTCTGCCAAGTCCGATTCTTCTACAGTTATTGAAAGCAAATCAGAATACGGAAAACCATTTTCCTCAAAAGTGACTTCCGCAAGATAGCAGGAATCGTCATTTATTAAAGAATTTTTCATAGAGGGATCTATATCGATAGTAACTTCGTCATCTCCTACTCGTAAGAGAAGTCTACCGTTACTTACGTCTATTATTACGCGAGAGGTTGCGAGAAAAGGACGACCGAGAATTATGGGAACATCGGCGTCTTCCTCTATGTCAAGTATAACAAAGTCTACCGGGAAGATAAACTTGTCTATTTTGACCAGAACATCCTCTACTATCCCTATTGGATATTTAATAGAACGATCTGCTATCTGGATGCTCATTTTAGTTGGGCTGGGGTTACCTAATCCTAGTTTTAGAAAGAGTGAGTAGGGCATTAAATTTATGCTAGCACCTAAATCTGCTAACGCATCTTTTATTAATCGATTACTGAAAAGACACGGGATGGAAAATCGTCCCGGATCGTTTAATTTTGGGGGTAATTTATGTAATAAAACGGCTGAACATTCGGCGTTAAGAAAAACTCTCGAAATATCTTCAAGTTTCTTTTTATTTGAAAATAACGCTTTTAAATATTTTGCGTATTTAGGCATCCGTGCAATTGCCTCGCAGAAAGGTATATTGATTTGAATTTGTTTTAGGATTTTTAGAAAATTTTTATATTGTTCATCTTCTCGCTCATCTTTTAATTTAGATGGATAAGGTAAAACAACATGTGGGGAAGAAATTTGCGGGGGTTGAGGTGGCAGAGTCGTAACGGGAAGTGGTGTAGGAAGGCTAACCTTAGCTTCTTTTTCTACCCTAACGGGTGGTGGTAGCTCTCTACCACTTCGTAGTTGGACGGCTTGTCAACTTGGGTTACTGGAATGGCCAGTATCCCGCGGATTTGGTTCCGTATTTCCTGGCAAATTACCAGGTTGGCGTTCCGATAGCATTTTTGATATTTGTCCAATTTGTGTTTCTAAGTTTTTAATTGATCCGGTCAGGTTCCGGATATTGGACTCATTAATACTGACATATTTTGTGAATATGTCTTCTATCGGGGTTGGCCTAAATTGGTGTGGTTGTGGTGGTGGTGTTTGTGGTTGTGGGGGTTGCGGTGCAAATCCACTTGGAATTGCAGTCGGAGGGCGTTGAGCATTATTGGGGTTGCTCCACGAAAAATTAGGATGGTTCCTATATCCTGGATTATAAGAATTATTATTTGAGTTAACATTAGGATTATAGGAAGGTCTATAAGAGTTCCCCATATAATCGATTTCTTCAATTACATTATTATTCGGATTCCAAGTAGTTGTGGCGGAGGAAGCAGATATTCCTGCCAATTGTTTAGTTAAATTTTCTACTTGGAGTGCTAAAGTAGAAGAAGTGTCGAGCTCATAAATTTCAGCTTGTTTAGGGCGTGACCTTGGCACGTTCCACTGGTACGCATTCATGGCCATCTCCTCAAAAAGGGTTTGAGCAGCCTCGGGGGTTTTATTATTGAGCGTGCCCCCAGCGGCAGCATCAATGGCTTGCCTGGTTTGAATATTCAAACCATTATAAAATATTTGTACCTGGAGCCAAGTTGGCAGTGCGTGATGTGGACACCGACGTAGATATTCCTTAAAACGTTCCCAAGTCTCATAAAGAGACTCGGACTCGCCTTGCACAAAGGAAGAAATATCCGCACGCAGACGTACGATTTTTGCAGGTGGAAAATACTTTGTAAGGAATTTTTCGATCATTTCATCCCAAGTGGTAATAGATCCTCTGGGGAGAGAACCTAACCACTGTTTGGCTTTCGTTCGTAACGAAAAAGGAAATAAGCAAAGACGGATGACATCATCAGTGACGCCATTTATCTTAAATGTGTCGCATATTTCTAAGAAGTTTGACAAGTGCGTGTTTGGATCTTCGTCGGGCAATCCATCGAATTGAACAGAATTTTGAATCATTTGGATTATACTCGATTTAATCTCGAAGTTATTATTAGTAATTGGTGGGCAAACGATACTAGACCCGGTGTCATCTAAATTAGGTCGTGCATAATAAGACATGGTCCTTTGGGGGATCACCTCTAGCATTTGTTGTTGCTCTGCTGCCATTTCTTGTACCTGTGCAGTGCCTACGGACTCTTCCAGATTTAATACGAGCTCTTGATTCAGAGATCGGAGGCGCCAGCGAAAGGTGCGATCGATTTCAGGATCAAGTTCAAGAGTTAAATCAGATGGAGTTCTGCGGGTCATACACTAACCAAAAGAGTTTTTGTATAAAAACAAAAATAGAGTAAAACAAACTAAGTTAAAAAAAATTACAAACACACGAAAAGACGTAAAACGGAAAATAACTAAAAACAGGTTTTTTATATAAAACAAGTTTTCTATAAAAGAAGTTTTATAATAAAAGCAGGTTTTTTATTATAAACAACTTTTTATTGTTTTCAAGTTTTATATAAAATACTTTAAAATAGTAGGTTAGGTTTTTTTGTTTTTTTTTATTTGTTAGTAGTTAATAAACTTGTTAATAAAAAGTTAGGTTTTATAAAAATAAAGTTTTTAATTCAGGGAATTTTATGTTTGTTTTATTTTTATAAAAACTAAAGTTTTTAAATAACAAGAAAAGATAAAATTAATAGCGTTCGTTTATTTTCAAATATTAACACATATAAACTAGTCCCCGGCAACGGCGCCAAAAAGCTTGATAAGTAAAGTTTGTTTTAAAGAAGATAGATTTAGTTTTATATAATCTTTTACGTATATAAGTCTATCTCTTTTTTACGTACTTATATCCTGTGGATTAAGGCAAGAGTACCTATCGCATAGGAGTATAGTATTTTGTAGAAAATATCAAGGTCGTATTTTTCCTGGGATCGGTGTTAATTATTCTACTTTTTAGAACAGACTATTATTTTATCGAACGAACGGAGTGGAGTTTATATTTAAAAACTAAAGATAGAAAAATATATATATGTGATTTTATTAAGATAGGGACTTAGAAACTAGTCCTCGATTTCAGAATTACTTTGAGAGAATATTAATTCAGCTATTAAAGAACAACTTTATTTCTTAATTATCTAACTTCACGAGAGGGTCCCTTTGGTAGCATCACTGACTCGAAAGTACGACCGGGAAGGCTTGCGTTTAAACGGGTTAACGTAAACGTAGTGTCTCGTCACCTGGTATATGATCAATTAACAGAAAACCCTAGTTAGAATAACTAGACAGTATAGTTGAAATAGTTGAAAATAGTATCCAGCCCAGAGCTCATCTTGACCAAGTGCTAAGGGTTCTTAACCTCTTCTTAGAATGGGGGCGGTATAAAGTACAGAAAATAATATCTACCTATCTATCTCAATCCAGGATTTAAGTTTTCGCTTCACCTTTGTTTTTGGGATAGGGTAGTAAAATTTTGCAGAGCTTCCGCACTATCTTAATCCAGGTCATAGACTTTCGCCTCGCCTTTCATTCGGGATAGTACGAAATAATTAGGTTTTGAAAATAGTTTTGAAAGCAATTTCACGCTATCTTAATCCAGGACATAAGCAGAGTTTCGCCTTTCATTCAGGATAGTATGAAGAAAAGGAAAGTAAAAACTAAAAATAAAGCAGTAAAGTACTCAGAATTAAAATTGAAAGAGTCTATTTTATAAAGTCCAAAATTATTACAACTTTCTAAAAAGCTGAAAATAAAGCTGAAAATAAAGCTGAAAAATATTACAACTTACAGAACTTTAGAATACTTGAAAGCTACTACCAGTTCCTTGTCAGAGAGCTGGGGAGTCCTAACAGTTCTTAAGGAATCTGCTGGAGTTCGAATAATTCTACTCAGCTCTGCCCCTCTATTTATAGAAAAAAATTGCTTTTGGAAAAGCACTTTTGGAAAAGTTGCCAAACAACTTATGGAAAAGCTGCCAAACAGCTTTTGGAAAAGCTGAAAATCAACTTTTGGGACAGCTGGCTATTGGATAGCTTGACATGTGGCAGTTTTTGATGAGCTGGCAGCTGATTTGGTGGCTGGATAAGGATGGCGGGTCGGGCTGGCAGCTGGCGGGTCGGCGGGTTGCGAGTCCTGGCGGGTTGGCGGGTTGCGGGCTGCAGGTTGAGTAGCGGGTCGAGTTGGCGGGTTGGCGGGTTGGCTTTAATTGGCGCAAAAATGCTTTTACCAGGATTTGAACCCATTATCTCATGAAATCCTACAAAGCTCCCACTCCACTAGGCCAACAGATCATTTCTGCACAAATACAAACACATCATAAATATAAACTATATTGGAATTAGTAACTTTATATTTTATATTTTATTTTAATTAATATATATACATTTAAACTTTATATTTTATATTTTATTTTAATTAATAATATATACATTTTAACTTTATATTTATATTTTCTTTTTAATTAATAATATATACATTTTAACTTTATATTTTATATTTTCTTTTTAATTATATTTTATAGTATTTTAATTAATTATTTTAAACTCACTAAAGCTCCCCTTAACCTTATATATATTATTTGTAATTATTTATACATTATTTTATACAACATATATTTTTTTATATCTTTACTATATATAAATATAAGTCATATTATATTTTATTTGTAATATTATAAATAATTATAGTTAACTTAAATATATTACTTCTAATTTTATACATAACTTATATATATTTTTATTTTTGTGATAATACAGTATTACTTTCTACATAATTTTATTTAACAAATCATTTATTCCTTAATTTACATAAATAATTCCTTATTTACGTACAAAATGATATTCAAACTATACTAATAAATGAGTATTAATTATCACTCATCACTCTAGCATTTTTGTATCGAATAAGAAGACATTGGAGGGATCATAGATATATGGTATCAACATCGATACATGAAACACATTATTCATCCCACTCTTGATTGGTGGTAATGCAAGTCGGTATGATGCTGAACCAATTTTAGCAAGAACTTCGAACGGGCCAATATATCATGGTTTGAGCTTCCGGCTTCTTCCGAATCTTTTGACACCTGGTCTAGGTTTTACCTTTAAGAATACATGTCACCAACCCGAAACTTCATATCACAGTGTTTTAGGTTAAAATATTTCTTTTGTATTTCTTGAGCGATCAACAGTCAGTCTTAAACTACCTGAATAATCTTATTAGAATCTTCAATCAACTGTGGTTTAAGTACAGCTTTCTCTCTGACTTCAAACTAGCATAGAGGAGTACGACACCTTCTCCTATATAGTGCTTCGTATGGGGTCATTTGGATGCTTGAGTCATAGTTATTATAGGTAAATTGCACCATCGGAAGGTGCTGCTCCCAGCTTCGTCCAAACTCAAGTATGCACATCCGTAATAGGTCTTTTAATGTGTGATTTATTCTTTCAGCCTGCCTATCGGTTTGAGGATGATAAGCAGTACTAAAATTAAGATGTGTACCGAGAGCTACTTGAAAAGCCTTCCAGAATCTTGAAGTAAATCTTGGGTCACCATCAGACACAATCGATATTGGGAATCCATGCAAGGTTACAATACAGTCGATGGATTTCTGAGCTAACCTCGACATTGACTCACCAACTCTTATTGTCAAGAAGTGGGCTGACTTGGTTAATCAATCGATGATTACCCAAATTACGTCATTTCCTGCGGGGGTTCGTCGAAGACCTACTACTAGATCCATCGAGATTTCTTCCCATTTCCACTAAGGGATTGACATGGGTTGCAATTTTCCACCTAGATAACGATGTTTAGCTTTAACTTACTAGCAGGCCAAGCACTATTGAACCAATTTAGCAATGTCTATTTTCATGTCTGGCCACCAGAAGTTTATCTTCAAATCATGATAAATCTTTGTTGCTCTAGGATGGATTGAGAGCTTTGACTGATGTGCTTCTAGCAATAATTGATCTCGAAGGTCATCAACCTAAGGAACTCCATATCTAGTACCACATATTAGAATGCCATTATCGTCAATATGAAAGTTAGATTGTGGCTTTTCTACCAAGGACTTTGACATTTTCTCCCATTCTTCCTCTTGTTGGTCTTCTTGGAGAAATTTTAACAAACCAGGAGAGATAAACAATTGTGCTAGACTTGCCGTACTTGCTGAGGTCCCTACACTCAGCTTTAATTTCTCTATATCCATAATTAAGGCACATGTCATCGACTTGGTTTCTATTCTACGACTTAAAGAATCTGCTCCTAAATTTGCCTTGCCCTGGTGGTATATGATCTCTAATTCAGAATCTTTGATGAGCTCCAACCATATTTGTTGCCGCATATTTAAGTCCCTTCAGAATTGATAATGTGTCCAAGAAATGCTACTTCTTCAAGCTAGAAGTGACACATAGAGAATTTTGCAAATAAATAGTGTTCTCTTAATGTTTGCAAGACTTGATCTAAGTGCTTCTCATGGTCTATTCCATTCTTCAAGTATACTAAGATGTCATCAATAAAGTCAATGACAAACTGATTGAGTAAAAGCTTCATGACCCGGTTCATCATGTTCATAAATACTGTTGGAGAATTTTTGACTCCAAAAGACATAACTAGGAATTCATACTGCATATATCTGTTGTGAAATGTCGTCTTTTGGATATCTTCATCTCTTACTCTAACTTGATGATAGCTTGAGCGTAAGTTAATTTTTGAAAAGGCTGACGCACCTTACAGTTGGTCAAATAAGTCATCAATCCTCGACAATGGATACTGATTTTTGACTGTTACCTTATTCCATCCTCTATAATTAATACACATATGCAAACTTCCATCCTTCTTTCTTACGGATAATATTTGAGCACCCCAAGGGGAGATAATCAGGAAAATAAAACCCTTGTCTAATAAATCTTGCAACTGCTTCTTCAGCTCTTGTAACTCAGGAAACGCTAGATAATATGGGGCTTTAGAGACTGGCTCTGCCCCAGGGATTAGGGTGATTGGAAAATTTATCTCCCTTTATGGAGGGAGGTTGGAGAGGCCTTCTGGGAATATGCATGGGTAGTTGCAAATGACATGCACATCCTTGATTACTAACTTTACTTCTTCAACTTTTGATATAAAAACAAGGTATGACATGCATCCATATGGTATTAACCTATGTGCACATAAGGCAGATATTGTGGGAATAATTCCACCCTCACCACGAAATTTGAAAGTGGGGTTTATTGGTTGTCGGAAAGCTATCGCCTTTTTAGCACAATCAATCGTAGCTTGATGCTCCGTTAATCAATCCATCCCCAAAATGACGTCAAAGTTGTTGAGAGGAAAGATTAACAGATCAACCTCAACTCTTCGCTCTAGTATTATTATATCTCCAGATATGTACTCTCCTACTTCAACCTTCTCACCATTTGGAAGGCTTATGCATGCAGGTTTTTCTAAGCTTTGCTTCTTTAACTCAATTTGACTAACTATTACGTCTGATATGAATGAGTGTATTCTGCCAGAATCAAATAATGCAGTGATATGAATATTCTCAAACATTATAGTATATGTGATGATTTAATTCACTTCTCTTGCCACTTCTCGATTCATCCCAAAGACTTGAGGTTGACTGGAGGCCTACTGTTGTGGCCTACCATTTACTTGAACTTCATTCCCCATCTTTATTGGAAAATTCACTAGGTGATGCCTTGTCTGGTGGTAAAGATAGCATGTGTTGTCCTTTCTATCCTCCCAGCAAATGCCTCGATGTTTTTTATTGTACTTTGGGCAGCTTGGAATGTCATTATTCTTATTGTTATCGTTACTTCTACGCTTCCCCGATCCTTATGGCCAAACTCTTGATTCTTCCTCTTATTGTTTATGATAGTTTTACTTTCAAGACAACCTAAACACCTAGAGGGGGGGGGGTGAATAGGTTCTAATTGCTTGTTTATACTTTTAGGCAGAATTCAATTACAGAATTAAAACATCCAGTACAACAATCACATAAATTTAATCATCACAGATTGCACAATGTTTTATAGTGGTTCCCCAAGGTTTGGGTACATCCACTTTCCCCCTTCACCTATCTAGCAGTATGCTAGATTCGGCCAAACTTCCACTATTCTCAGATCTGCAGATCCTACAGCTCAGAACCTGGATAGGTTCCTACAACTCAGAACCCAGAATGGTTCCTACAACTCAGGCACAATAGCCCTACCTCAGCCTTGCCACAAGGCCTACAACTCAGAGAAGAACCTTCTCCTACACTCAGGCAAACAGCCCTACCACTCAGTGATCAACTCTCCTACACTCAGCCTTTATATAACAGGCTTACAACTCAGATCTGTGTAAAACAGATCCTACAGAAATTTAGAAAAGAAGGTTTAATGTCTTGCCTTTGTTGAGAGAGAAGAGGACAAGACAATTCTTGATCAGCTGATGAAATCAACTGAATCTGAGCTTTCTTCAAAGCTTCTTGAATCTGAACTTAGCTGAGTTGATTTCCAAACAGCTTCTTGAGAAACCACTGACGGCTTCTTTCTTCTTCTTCAAATGGGTGGATCCCTCTCTATCCAACACCTTTGATGATACTTCTGAATTCTTGTTAGAACTCTTCTTAGATCGATCCCGAGATCGTCTTCTTAGATCTTCTGATGAAGATCTTCTTTTGTGTATTACTCCTTCTTGATTTGATTTCTCAAATTGATTGCCAAAATTCAATCTCTTTCTACTTCTCGCTGAATCTGTCTATTTATAGACCTTCTTAATGGTAACCGGCTGATCCGGTTTATAACTGTCTTCTTACGAGTCTGACAACATCAGTTAACTGGCTGCAACCCACAGCTGTCAAGTCTTCAAACAAATCCTGTGCCTTAGTCTTGGACAGCAAAGTATCGAGACAGTCTGTCAGAAAGTGTCGAGACCAACTGTCTATATGTGTCGACACAAGTGACTT
Source organism: Platanthera zijinensis (assembly GCA_039513925.1). NCBI lineage: Eukaryota > Viridiplantae > Streptophyta > Magnoliopsida > Asparagales > Orchidaceae > Platanthera > Platanthera zijinensis. The sequence goes on from CM077097.1 coordinate 73,321,840, forward strand.
TGGTGTCGACACAGTCTTTGAAGATGTCGACAAGTTTGCCTTTAAGTCGACACAGCTTCTTCAGAAAATAACTTGGTCTTGACTCTGCAGTGTGTCGACACAAGTCCTGTGTGTCGACACAGTTGTTGTAGATTCAGAACTCAGTATGTGTCGACACTGCCTTCAGGTGTCGACACAGCAATTGTCGACTCTGCCAAAATGTGTCGACTTAGTCTTCTTGTGTCGACACAAGTATTGTCGACTTCTGCCAATGTGTGTCGACTCTGTCTCATTGTGTCGACACAGCCACCCAGTGTCGACACAAATGTGGTCGACTATCTTTCTGTGAGTCGACGCTGCTTCTTAGTGTCGACATTAATGTGGTCGACTATCTCCTTCTGTGTCGAGGTCGACTATCTTTTTCTGTGTCGACATAGCTTCCGTCAAGTGTCGACACAAATATTCTGAAGTGTCGACACTGTTTCTTCAGGTGTCGACACATGGACTTAGAATATTTTTTTGCATTCTTTAATACTTCTTCATCTGCACATATCAACTTAAAACAACATCAAATACACCTTGATGTATATCATTGAGCTAAGTTGGACTTCTTCAAATCAGGTACACATTTTCCAATGTACCCAACAATCTCCCCCTATTTGGAGAAGTCATAACCCTTAAAGCCAATGATATACACCATTTATAAAAAGTATAATATGATGATATATGACATAACAGGAATACTTAATAAAAAACAAAATATGAACAATCCATCACAGAGTGAACATTATATGATTCCAAACAATATTTTGTTTATAACTTAGTAATGTTTGATTACAGATTTTTACATTAAATGATTTAATCAAAACATTACAAAATACTTTTGAAAGAACTTAAAATTAAGACTGCTCAGGCTCTCTTATGACAATCCCTTTGCCAGATTGGATTTGAGCCTTCACAGGAGCTTCAGCAACTTCAGCTGGCTTCTTGCCTTTTTGATCAGCCTTCTTCTGTGCTTCTTCCTTGAGCCTTTGCCTTTCAAAGTAATGATATGGCTTTGGAAAGTACTTGCTCGGCTCCTGAGCATCTGGTGGCAGCCTACCCAGCTTGGCTTTTCTTCTGAACTGTACTATTGCCTCTTGCCTAGCTTCATGCTTTTGCCATTCCATTTCATTATACCACTTTCCTCTTTCATGAACTTGGTCTTTTACAGCCTTCCATGCAGTGAGTATAATATTTCTTGAAGTAGGGCTCCACTGCTCAAAATCTGGCTTAAGTTCAGCCTGCTCTCTAAATCTTTTCTTGGATAGTAGAGCATCTTGCTGTTCTTTCAAGTTGGCATCAGGCTTATCAACTTTTTCAATAATAACCTTGGTAACCTCCTTTGGAGGACTATACATATCCTGAACTTGCTGATCAATCATATCAAAATCTGGAGGAGGGTAAATGACTTGGGCAATCTCAGGTTGATTGCCTTCAAGTAGACCTGTTTGAATGCCTGACTCAGCCACCATAGCATCATCACACAAAGGTGGATATCCCAATGTGGCTCGAATACTATTTGTCACTTATTTGGTGTGCTCTGAGCCAGCATGAACTAACAACCTCTCCCCCTTTATGACTTCTCTGGTAATATGATCTCTTAGATCTTCCTTCTGAAATCTGATCTGGCCATCCAGATAATTCACACCCTCTTTAAAAAATGGTTTTAACTTTTGAAGCTTGTCAGATATGTCCTTTTGAGAGGTAGTGATAGCAGTTTTAACTGATTCAATAGCATCTTGAAGTTTCTTATCAAATTCTTCCATCTCCTTTCCCCTGCTTCAGTCAACCCTTCAGTAGTCTTTTTCAACTCATTAAGAATCACATTGTGAGAGTCTTCAAGATTGGCATTCATGTTTATCTGATTTGTAAGAACATAGCCTTGCTTCAGTGCTATATCATCTGCTTTGGTAATAATTGATTGCTGTTGTTTTGCCAAGAATATTACAGCATTAACTCCCTTATGGAAGCAATCTGTCATCTCCTTCTTATGCATATTGACTTCAAAGCGAATTGACTTTATATCTTGAGCCAAGTCAAATTGAAGGGACTTATTGCTCTCATCAACATATTTTTCAATAGCCAATCTATGTTCATCCAACTTAACTTGCAAATCAACCATAAACTTGTTAAAATTAAATTCAGAATGGGATTGTTGAGTTGTAGTCTGTAGAGGCTGCTTATAACTTTTGCTCCTTCTCTTGAAGACAACAAGTTTTCTCTTCTTAGCCATTCTGGCTTCTTCTGTCTCAGATTCAGATGAACTATCAATTTGAACTCTTTCTTGAGGAGGAGTAGGAATATCTATCTCAGTGCCATGTTGTTCAGCCTCAATATGCACAGACTCCCCCTCCACCACTTGCTCCTCCTCAATTTCTTTCTCCTTCTCAACCTCTTGCTCGATCTCAGCTTCTTGCTCTATCTCCATGTCTAGGGCCTTCTCAATATCTTGCCCCTCTTCTACTTTATCAGTAGCAATATCAACATTAGGAAATAACTCATCTAGAGTATATTCCTTCTGAGCTTGAACAGAAGATGTATCATTCAGATCTTCAATATTCAAATCTTTGGAGATATCAATTTGTTATGCCTCTTGCACTGGGTCAGACATCTTCTCCCCCTGTACTTGTTCAGTATTGGTAATGTCCTGGGCAGGTGAATACACTTGCTCCCCCTGCACCTGTGCAGAAATAGAAATTTTAGAAATGTCTTTTGTAGGAAAATACACCAGCTCCCCCTACAACTGTACCTGGTCAGGAGTAGATACATTCTGGGCAGGAGAATGAGCTTGCTCCCCCTGCATCTGTGCATGTATAGTTTCTTGCTGGGCTGGAGTAGACTCAGGCTGATCTTCAACCTGCTTTCTCACTAGTTCTTCTTGAAGCTGCTCAGTATCTTAAGCATGAGAAGGGGATTTCACCGGGGTGTCCTGCCTGCTCTCATCAGGCACATCCTTAGACAGCACCCTATCCCACCTAGAAAACAATCTCATGTCCATCTTTCTCATGTGATTCATCTTTGTTCCTAGCAGTTGTTGCATTACCTCAGGGATCACTCCAGTCAGATATAAACTCATAATTCTAGCCAGATTTGGCTTCTTTATTCCTTCCTTGATCTTTTTAAAGATTACAGCTGACCAATCAGTTGGAATTGTAAACACAATTCTGGTCATTAGGCAGAACATATAGGCTGAAATCCTATCATGTCCCCCTGGTTTGCACAGAATCACCTTGCCCACTACTTCAGACAAAAATTTCCCTTACTGATTCATCCCTTTCCTGTTGAAAGCAGCTCCAATCTTCAGGGTGGGATCCAATCCGCACCATTGGAGAGCCTCCCTTGACTTAGAAGTAGGGACTTCTTCTTCATTCTCAATCATTGGTAATTGGAGAATATTCCTTAAACTTCTTGGGGTAATCTTTACTGTCGACCCATGAACAGTGGACTTTATCTTGAGAATATCTGAATCCACTGATGCAGAGTGAAAGAATTCATGCACCTCCTTCTTCCATATCTTAGAAGGTTCAGAAACTAAAAACTCTAATCCGGATTCGGAAATAAGAGTGATAACCCGTTGAACATCTGTTGGGGCTTCTGCAAAGGCATTCCGTACCAACTCATAACCTTCGTTGACGTTATCTTCAATCTTCGGCGCCATTGATCAGTTGAGAAAGCTTGAGAGAAGAGAGAGAGAGAATGTCGACACAGGGTTTCAGTCTTGAAAACCTTGTAAGCGTGTCGACAGATTAAGTTCTTGACCTATTTATACTTTCTATTGAAAGAAGATCAAAAGTCGGCAAAAAAAGACTATAAGTGTCGACACAGATGGAATGTGTCGACACAAGCTTCTATTGTCTCGACATCAAGTCTGTCTACTATGTGTCGACACCAATTTGTGGATATGTCGACACCTGGGATATATAGTAGAGCATCAGAAATTCTGTGTCGACTCTTAGTATAAGTGTCGACACAAAATCTGTAAGTGTCGACACCACTATTTTGGTGAAGTCGACACTACATTCCTGGATAAGTCGACAATTTGATTCTTAAGTGTCGACACATATTCTCTGTGTCGACATAATATCTCTGACTTGTCGACATTACTTCACTGAGTCGACACATTATCACTGAATGTGTCGACACCATTTTACTTGGCCAATTTCTGTTGTTCAAAACAACTTGAAAGTACTTCAAAGTACATGATACTACTTCAATTCCATTCTTGATGATTTTGTTAATACACTAATCAATGGTTAATATGCCTAATTCAATTTTAAATTTATTGAATTTGGTTTCATCTAGTGGCTTAGTAAATACATCTGCAATTTGATAATCTGTTTTTACAAATTCCAATGAGATGTCTTCTTTTTCTACATGTTCTCTAAAAAATGGTATTTAATTTCTATATGCTTAGTTCTACTATGAGAAACTGGATTATTAGCAATAGAAATTGCACTCTTAGAATCACACAAAAGAGGTGTTCTACTTACTTGAATACCATAATATTTAAGCTGATGCTGCATCCATAATAGCTGTGCACAGCAGCTTCCAGCAGCAACATACTCTGACTCAGCTGTGGATATTGCCACACTAGTCTGCTTCTTACTACTCCATGAAATCAGTCTTCCTCCCAGGAATTGACAATTACCTGTAGTACTCTTCCTATCCTCTCTACAGCCTGCAAAATCTGCATCTGAATAACCTGTTAGTAGAAAATCTCTATTCCTAGGGTACCAAAGGCCTATATTAGGTGTGCCCTTAAGATATCTCAGAATCCTTTTGACTGCAGTATAATGAGACTCTTTAGGGCAGGCTTGGTACCTAGCACAAACACATGTAGCATACATAATATCTGGTCTACTAGCAGTGAGATATAGTAGAGAACCAACTATTCCTCTATACAAAGTCTCATCAACAGGTTTACCTGCATCATCTTTGCATATAGGCATACTTATTCCCATAGGAGTTCTCATGATGGAGGATGACTCCATACCATACTTCTTAATTAATTCTTTGGTGAACTTTGACTGGGATATGGACAAGCCATCATCAGTCTGTCTTACTTGGAGTCCCAAGAAGAACTTAAGTTCCCCCATACTGCTCATCTCAAACTTCCCTTGCATAAGTTTGGCAAACTTTTTACAAAGGTTGTTTTCAGTAGATCCAAAGATTATGTCATCAACATAGATCTGAACTAAGATGATCTTGCCTTTGGATTCCCTAAGGAATAGAGTTCTGTCTATTTTTCCTCTTGAGAATTTATTCTCAATAAGGAAAGTAGACAGGGTTTCATACCAAGCCCTTGGGGCTTGCTTTAACCCATACAAAGCTTTTCTAAGCTTATAAACATAATCAGGTTTAAGAGGATCTACAAAACCTGATGGCTTCTCTACATATACTTCTTCTTTAAGATCACCATTCAGAAATGCTGACTTCACATCCATCTGGTATACTTTGAAGTCTTTATAGGCTGCATAGGCAAGGAACATTCTGATTGCCTCCAGCCTTGCTACTGGGGCAAAGGTTTGATCAAAGTCAATCCCTTCTTCCTTCCTGTATCCTTTAACAACCAATCTTGCTTTATTCTTCACTATTACTCCACTCTCATCCAACTTGTTCCTATAGATCCATTTTGTCCCAATTATATTGTGGCCTCTTGGTTTAGGAACAAGCTCCCAGACATTGCACCTTCTGAATTGATTCAGCTCCTCTTGCATAGCATCAATCCAGTGCTGGTCTTGGATAGCTTCTTCAAACTTCTTAGGCTCCATTTGTGACAGGAAACTTGAATGCAGAACTGTGCTTTGACTTCTGCTTCTAGTCTGCACTCCCTGTCTTGGATCACCTATTATCTGATCAGCTGGATGGTCTCTTAAATGTCTTGTAGCTGGAGGAAGATTCCCTTCTGGTTGAACATCTCCAGCTCCTTCATTATGCTGAACCTCTTGGTTTTCTTCATCTTCTATTATGTCTTGTACTCCCCTAGACAGTAGCCTTCATTTTCCAATGCTCCATCTTCCCTTGAAGCTTCAGCAATGGAGAGCTTGTCCATTCTTTTTCTTATACCTGTTGAGTCATTTGATCTACAAGACAACTCACAGTTGATTAATCTTGTTTCATCAAACACAACATGCACAGATTCTTCAACAACTTGAGTAGTCAAGTTGAAGATTCTATAGGCCTTACTATTTGTGCTGTACCCAACAAATATCCCATCCTGGGATTTGGCAGCAAACTTAGTCAAATATGACTTACCATTGTTAAGTATATAGCATTTACAACCAAAGATCCTGAAGTAGGATAGATTTGGTTTTCTACCTTTCATAATCTCATAGGGAGTCTTTTTGTGGCTCTTGGTGATAGAAGCCCTATTGATCACATGACAAGCAGTGTTTACTGCCTCAGCCCAGAAATATTCTGGTAGAGAGGTGTCACTCAATAGAGTTCTACCAGCTTCAATTAATGTTCTATTCTTTCTTTCAGCAATTCCATTTTGCTGAGGTGTTCTAGGTGAGGAGAACTCTTGGAAAATCCCAAAGTCTTCACATAACTTTGTCATGCTTTTTGATTGAAACTCAGTACCATGGTCACTTCTGATTTTGACCACTATACTATTCAGTTCATTCTGAATTTGCTTCACAAAATTAAGTAAGACACTTGGGGTTTTAGATTTCTGTCTCAGAAAGAACACCCATGTAAATCTAGAATTGTCATCTACAACCACAAAAGTGTAGACCTTCCTACCTAGACTATGAACTGGCATAGGACCAAAAAGATCCATATGCAAGAGGTATAAGCACCTCACAAAATCCTTGTTTTCAAGGCTTTGAAAGGAGGATTTTGTCTGCTTGCCCTTTTGACAAGCTGAACATGTCCCTTCCTTTATACACTTAACTTGAGGACCATTCCTCACTAACTCTTTGCTAAAGAGTTGGCCAATTGTCTTGTAGTTAAGATGAGCTAATCTCTTGTGCCACTTAACACAATGAGAAGCATTGTCATCAGCTACAAGACAGATGGGAGAAGCCTTATTCTCACATACAAAATTAAGACAATATACATTTCTCTTCCTATACCCAGTCAAAATGATCTCTTGATCACTTGACCTTTTGATATGACATCCATCCTTAACAAATGAAATGTCATATCCTAAATCACTCAGCTGGCTTATGCTTATTAGATTATGTTTCAAACCTTTTACATAAGCCACTTGGGTGATAGTAATTAGGTTAGAAGAAATGTTACCAAACCCTTTGATGACTCCTTTTTCAGATCCACCAAAGATCACTTTAGGTCCATCTTTGACAGATGAATACTCCTTCAGTAGCCCCTTTGTTCCAGTCATGTGTCTGGAACAACCACTATCCAAGTACCTTATAGGGTCATGGCTACTTGGATTCACCTGCAACACAGATTTACTTACCCTTAGAACCCAAGCAAGTCTTGGGTCCTTGGTTCAGGTTAGCATAAACAAAGCTACCATTATCTCTTCTAACAGGTAAACTATTGTTCTTTCTAACACTTGTGTTGTACCAGCAGTCTAGTGCAAAATGGCCTCTCTTGCCACAACACCAACATTCAAACCTATTGTATCTAGTTCTAGATACATCCTTGACAAAAGAATTTCTGTCCATTGCTGGTGCTGCAGCAGCATCACCCACTGATTTTTTATAACCATTGGGTTTATGAACATGGGTAGGCCTGTTGGCATTTACACCCTTGTTTTTCAGAACATTAGTCTTAATATGACCATGAATATTTTCATGATCATATTGGTTAGAAGGCACTTGCACCTTTCTAAACTTAATAGGGACTGAAAAGTTCAGTGGCTTGACAGGAGCTTTGCCTTTCCTCTTGAATCGGCCAGCCCTGGAGTTACCTTTGAATCCTAATCCTGCCTTACCCTTTTGATTCACAAATTCATCTATCAAGGGTAAGACAGACTTTGGCTTAGAGTAACTAGCCACTAAATCTTTTTCAATTCTTAGTCTGGCCTCCAGACTCTTCACTTGATCATTGGTATAATTAATTGTGCCCATCTGAATAATAGTTATATTCTTCAGCTTGGCAATTTCATTTAACTTCTGATCAATTACTTTCTCTAACTCAGTTACAGCTACCCTTAGTTTAGCAATTTCATGAGCCTGAGATTTAACCAGGTTCTTGCTTTTCTTAAGGGTCTGCAACAAGTCCCCATACTTATCTATCAATTAATAGACATCTCCTTCAGATTCAGATGCATCTACATCACTTGATGCAGATGTAGCTGATTCTGTACTTGTACTACAAACATATTTCATAGAAGGACATTGTACTTTATTAGAACCAGACTGATTCTGGCATATGTCCTCTTCTGATCCTGCCTTCAGTCCCATGCACTGATGATCCTCTTGATCATAGATGGAGTCAAGCAACTGCAGAAACTCCTCTTCTTCAGATGCAGCATATAGTCCAATATATGCTTCTGCTTCAGATTCTGACTCTGAAGTTGACTGATCTGTTAGGCGCTTATCCTTCTTTGCAACAAAAGATTTCTCCTTCTTGCCCTTTTTATGAGTCTTCTTCTTGTCTGAAGACTCCTTTCTCTTATCAGGACAGTCAGCCACTACATATCCAGGTCTTTTGCAACAATAGCAGACAATCTTTGAAGTAGTAGCCTTGCTGGGCTTTGATCTGCTCTTTTCTTTCCTTGATGACTTTTTCTTCTGATAATAGTCATCAACTTGCTGTGAAGTGGAGGGCTTAGACTTCCACTGCTTCTTCTTCAAGAACCTCTGGAATTGCCTTGTGAATGCAGCAATGTCTGCATCTGAATCACAGCTTTCTGAACCCTGATTATCTGAATTTTCAGAACTAACTTTTGCAATTTCCTTAGGAGGGGATGGTGATATCCTCCTATTCTTTCTGATGGCTTCTGCATTGAATGCCACAGTCTTTTCTCTGTGCTCTCCTCTTGAATTCTTTTCCTCCTCCTTCCTCACCATAAGTTGCATTTCATAGGATAGCAGCTTTCCAAACAAGGTGGGAGGAGAGATCTCTGCCAATTTAGCCACTTCTATTATGGCACAGATCTTTGTGTCCCAATCCTTTGTTAATGATCTTAAGAATTTGTCATTCAGTTCATAGGTACTGAAGACTCTTCCATAGGACATCAACTCATTCACAATTCTATAGAATTTCTTATAGCATTCAGTTATGCTATCAGTTTTTCCTTGTCTAAAACTTTCATATTCCTGGTTGAGCATAGACTTCCTATCCTGTCTTACTTCTTCAGATCCCTCCATGTAGACAATCAAGGTGTCCCACATTTCTTTGGAGGTCTTGCAGTGAATCAGATTCTGAAATGTAGAATCATCTATGACACTCACAATAATATTCTGAGCTCTCTTGTCCATGGTTGCCAAAATGATTTCATCCTTGGTCATTTCAGAATAACTCTTTGGAGTTTGAATATTAGCATCAAGAACTGATACCTTCATTGGAATGAAGGGTCCTTCCTGAACTGTGATGTGTATTCTTGGGTCAGATGCTTCCATGAACAATCTGACTCTTTCTTTCCAAATTCCAAAGATTTCCTTCCTGTAGATGGGTAACTTCATTGACCCTAACTCCTTGTGATTTTCTCCAGAACCCATCTTCTTGAATCTTGATTTTGCCTTTCTGATCTACCTCAGACTGTTAAGTCCTTTTTGAGGAACCTCCCTCTGATACCACTTGATAGTTTTACTTTCAAGACAACCTAAACACCTAGAGGGGGGGGGTGAATAGGTTCTAATTGCTTGTTTATACTTTTAGGCAGAATTCAATTACAGAATTAAAACATCCAGCACAGCAATCACAGAAATTTAATCATCACAGATTGCACAATGTTTTATAGTGGTTCCCCAAGGTTTGGGAACATCCACTTTCCCCCTTCACCTATCTAGCAGTATGCTAGATTCGGCCAAACTTCCACTATTCTCAGATCTGCAGATCCTACAGCTCAGAACCTGGATAGGAACTCAGAACCCAGAATGGTTCCTATAACTCAGGCACAACAGCCCTACCTCAGCCTTGCCATAAGGCCTACAACTCAGAGAAGAACCTTCTCCTACACTCAGGCAAACAGCCCTACCACTCAGAGATCAACTCTCCTACACTCAGCCTTTATATCACAGGCTTACAACTCAGATCTGTGTAAAACAGATCCTACAAAAATTTAGAAAAGAAGGTTTAATGTCTTGCCTTTGTTGAGAGAGAAGAGGACAAGACAATTCTTGATCAGCTGATGAAATCAACTGAATCTGAGCTTTCTTCAAAGCTTCTTGAATCTGAACTTAGCTGAGTTGATTTCCAAACAGCTTCTTGAGAAACCACTGACGGCTTCCTTCTTCTTCAAATGGGTGGATCCCTCTCTATCCAACACCTTTGATGATACTTCTGAATTCTTGTTAGAACTCTTCTTAGATCGATCCCGAGATCGTCTTCTTAGATCTTCTGATGAAGATCTTCTTTTGTGTATTACTCCTTCTTGATTTGATTTCTCAAATTGATTGCCAAAATTCAATCTCTTTCTACTTCTCTCAGAATCTGTCTATTTATAGACCTTCTTAATGGTAACCGGCTGATCCGGTTTATAACTGTCTTCTGACGAGTCTGACAACATCAGTTAACTGGCTGCAACCCACAGCTGTCAAGTCTTCAAACAAATCCTGTGCCTTAGTCTTGGACAGCAAAGTGTCGAGACAGTCTGTCAGAAAGTGTCGAGACCAACTGTCTATATGTGTCGACACAAGTGACTTTGGTGTCGACACAGTCTTTGAAGATGTCGACAAGTTTGCCTTTAAGTCGACACAGCTTCTTCAGAAAATAACTTGGTCTTGACTCTGCAGTGTGTCGACACAAGTCCTGTGTGTCGACACAGTTGTTGTAGATTCAGAACTCAGTATGTGTCGACACTGCCTTCAGGTGTCGACACAGCAATTGTCGACTCTGCCAAAATGTGTCGACTTAGTCTTCTGGTGTCGACACAAGTATTGTCGACTTCTGCCAATGTGTATCGACTCTGTCTCATTGTGTCAACACAGCCTCCCAGTGTCGACACAAATGTGGTCGACTATCTTTTTGTGAGTCGACGCTGCTTCTCAGTGTCGACATTAATGTGGTCGACTATCTCCTTCTGTGTCGAGGTCGACTATCTTTTTCTGTGTCGACACAGCTTCCGTCAAGTGTCGACACAAATATTCTGAAGTGTCGACACTGTTTCTTCAGGTGTCGACACATGGACTTAGAATATTTTTCTGCATTCTTTAATACTTCTTCATCTGCACATATCAACTTAAAACAACATCAAATACACCTTGATGTATATCATTGAGCTAAGTTGGACTTCTTCAAATCAGGTACACATTTTCCAATGTACCCAACAGTTTATTTGTTGATGTTGTAGAGATTTCTCGCTCTCCTCTACTTGTCTTGCTGCTTCGAAGAGAGAGTGATAATTGTGGAACTCCATGGGTGATAATATGGTTTGGATTGACTCACACAATCCACGTTGTAGGAGGAAGATTTGTTGCTCTATCGATCCCACGACATCGGGACGTGATGAAGAATAAAAGAAAATTTTGCCTCGTATTTCATCACAAAAAGGTTTCCTAGGGCCAGTTGTGCAAAATGCTCCTTCATCTTTTGACAGGATAACGTTGGAAAATACCAACTCTGAAACCGGCAACAAACTCCTGGCAAGAGATATTTGTCTCTTTTCTCCCATGTAACTCAATGCTTTTGTAATTATCCCACCAAGCTTCAGCATCTTTCTCTAGAATGAATTTAATCAATGCGACTCTCTTCTACTCTGGGAATTCAATGCCCTCATGGACTTGCTCGACTTGGTGGAGCCATCCTTCTGCAACTAGTGGGTCAGTTAATCCCGATAACTTAGATGGACTTGCTCGTAAAAAGATCTCCATCCATATTATGGGTCGCCCTAAACCAGCATCAGGTACTCGAACAACGGGTGCGTCCGTACCTTGCTGCAACACTTCTGTCAGTGTTGCAAATAATTGGGTGACAACATCCAGATTTGTACTAAGCAGTAGGGCAGGCAGTCCTTGGAGGTTACTACTACCACTAATTTGCTCAGGATTAAACGAGTCAAAATGTCCCTCCGTCATTTATGAAACAAAAACAAACGGTCTTAGGTTTCCAAATAAGTTGGAGTTAAATACACTCGAAACCCACACATTTAATTACTTTAGATTTCATGATTAGCTTGCAATTTCTAGTTTAAGAAGCCCATTGGCCAAGTAAGCATAAGGTCAATAGTCACACTATGTACTGTTATACACCACCTTCCTTTCGGGGGATACTGACTCTCCCCTAATTACTTTCCTAGACACAAATTGGACAACTTAAATTTCGACTTTGCAAGCAAAATGCTTTATTATTCTCGTCTTTGCCTCGTACTTAATTATGTCTACCCCGCTCAAGTTGACTAACTTATGTTCATGGGGTCTAGTCAGATAGTTTTACTTATTTCTACTCTTACTGTGTAACCTGCCTCTAATACCAACCTATCACACCCTAGCCCGGTAAGCTCGATTTAACGAGGCGGGAACAGTAATATGTTTTGGATCTTTTATAGTACACAGAGCTGAGCACAATTTCTATACACCAGAAATTCTAAGTGTACCAAAGCCCAAGATTAGGTGTTCCCTTGAGATTCTAAGTGTCGACACCAATTCCTGAATGTCGACACCACTTACTGAATGTGTTGACACAACTTCCTGAGAGTGTCGACACATAATTACTTAGTCAATTTTGATAGTCTACTCTATGTTCAGCATTCCTAATTCAATTTTGAAATTATTGAATTTGGTTTCATCTAGAGGTTTGGTGAAAATGTCAGCAAGTTGATAATTTATATTAACAAATTCTAAACATATATCTTCTTTTTCAACATGATTTCTAATGAAATGAAATCTAATTTCTATATGTTTAGTTCTGCTGTGTGAAATAGGATTTTTTGCAATAGATATTGCACTTGTAGAATCACAAAATAATGGAGTTCTACTTACCTTGAGTCCATAGTCTTCAAGTTGATGTTGAATCCACAATAGCTGAGCACAGCAGCTGCCTGCAACAACATATTCTGACTCAGCAGTAGAAATTGCCATACTAGTCTGTTTCTTACTGCTCCATGACACCAATCTACCTCCTAGGAACTGATATGTGACAGTTGTACTTTTCCTATCTTCTTTGCAACCTGCAAAATCTGCATCTGAATACCCTGTTAGTAGAAAATCTCTATTCTTAGGGTACCAAAGCCCAAGATTAGGTGTTCCCTTGAGATATCTCAAGATCCTTTTAACTACAGTATAGTGTGATTCTTTAGGGCTTGCCTGGTACCTAGCATAGACATATGTAGAAAACATGATGTCTGGTCTACTGGTAGTTAAGTATAAAAGGTTGCCAATTATCCCTCTATACAAAGACTCATCTACAGATTTTCCTGCATCATCTTTGCCTATAGGCAGACTTGTCCCCATTGGAGTTCTCATGGTGGAGGATGACTCTATACCAAACTTCTTAATTAACTCCTTGGTGAACTTAGACTGGGATATGGACAATCCATCATCAGGCTGTCTAATTTGGATTCCCAAGAAAAATTTCCGTTCACCAATACTACTCATTTCAAACTTTCCTTGCATAAGTTTTGCAAACTTCCTGCAAAGGTTGTTTTCTGTTGATCCAAATATAATATCATCAACATATATCTGTACTAGGATATTCTTGTCTTTAGATTCCTTAAGAAATAGAGTCTTGTCTATTTTCCCTCTTGAAAATTTGTTCTCAATGAGGAAAGTAGACAATGTTTCATAAAGCCCTAGGGGCTTGTTTCAGTCCATATAGGGCTTTCTTCAACCTGTAAACATACTTAGGATAAAGAGGATCTATAAAACCTGAGGGCTTTTCAACATAGACTTCCTCTTTTAGGTCACCATTTAGAAATGTTGACTTTACATCCATCTGAAATACCTTGAACCATTGATAAGCTGCATAGGCAAGGAACAACCTTATTGCTCCAATCTTGCCATTGGAGCAAATGTCTGATCAAAGTCTATTCCTTCTTCCTGCCTATATCCTTTGACAACAAGTCTTGCTTTGTTCTTGACTATGATACCATTTTCATCTAGTTTATTTCTATAGATCCACTTAGTTTCAATCACATTGTGATTCTTTGGTTTTGGAACCAGCTCCCATACTTTGCATCTCGTGAACTGATTCAGCTCCTCTTGCATTGCATCAATCCAGTTTGAGTCCTGTATGGCTTCTTCAAATTTCTTGGGTTCCAACTGAGACAAGAAACTTGAATATAGTACTATGTTCATATTCCTGCTTTTGGTTTGAACACCATGTCTAGGATCACCAATAATTTGATGTGCTGGATGATCCTTCAAGTGTCTAACAGCTGGTGGCAATCTGTCTACAGGTTGAGCTTCTTCATTCTCCCCATCATGCTGTACTTCATGGTCTTTATCAACTTCTAGTGGGTCTTGTACTCCCCCTGGACAGCAGCCATCACTTTCTTCATTCTGTCTTGTAGTCTGATCTTCTCTAATGGTTAGCATGTCCAGTTTTTCTTTTAAACCTGTGGAGCTACAAGACTTGCTAGACAACTCACAGTTAATAAACTTAGATTCATCAAACACTACATGAACTGATTCTTCTATAACTTGTGTAGTCATGTTGTAGACCCGATATGCCTTACTCATGTTGCTGTACCCAACAAATATCCCATCATGGGATTTGGCAGCAAACTTAGTTAAGTAAGTCTTCCCATTATTAAGTACATAGCACTTGCTACCAAAGATCCTAAAATAGGATATATTGGGTTTTCTGCATTTCATAATCTCATAGGGTGTCTTCTTCAGGCTTTTGGTTATGGATGCTCTATTGAGAACATGGAATGCAGTATTTACTGCCTCAACCCAAAAATATTCTGGGAGAGAAGTATCATTTAACAGTGTTCTTCCAGCCTCAATCAGTGTCCTATTCTTTCTTTTAGCAATACCATTTTGCTGAGGAGTTCTGGGTGAAGAAAATTCTTGATGAATCCCATATTCTTCACACAAGTTTGTCATACTTTCAGACTGAAAGTCAGTTCCATGATCACTTCTGATTTTGACCACTGAATTATTAAGTTCATTCTAAATTTTGTTTAACAAAATTGTGGAAGATTGTTGGAGTTTCAGATTTCTGTCTCAAAAAGAAAACTCATGTGAATCTAGAATAGTCATCCACAACCACAAAGGTATAAACCTTCCTACCTAGACTATGAACTGTCATAGGACCAAATAGATCCATATGTAAAAGGTACAAACACCTCACTGAGTCTTTGTTATCAAGACTGTGAAAGGAGGATTTGGTCTGCTTGCCTTTTTGACAAGCTGAGCATATGCCATCCCTAATGCACTTAATTTGAGGACCATTCCTCACTAATTCTTTACTAAAGAGTTGTCCAATGGTCTTGTAGTTAAGATGAGCTAGCCTCTTGTGCCATTTTGCACAATGAGAGACTTTCTCATCAGCAACAAGACAAATAGGAGAATCATTTCCCTTACTTACTAAGTCTAGGCAATAAACATTTTCTTTTCCTATAACCAGACAAAATAATCTTCTGATCACTTGTCCTTTTAATCTGACACCCATTCTTAATAAATGAAGTGTCATAACCAAGATCACTCAATTGGCTTATGCTTATCAGGTTGTGTTTTAAACCCTTCACATAAGCTTCTTGGGTGATAGTAATAGAATTATTAGAAATGTTACCAAACCCTTTGATGACTCCTTTTTCAGATCCACCAAAGATTACTTTGAGTCCATTCTCTATAGGTGTGTAGTCATTCAACATTCTTCTAGATCCAGTCATGTGCCTGGAACATCCACTGTCCAAGTGCCATATCGGAGTATGGACACTTGAACTTACCTGCAACAAATTAATTAATTAACCTTAGAACCCCAATGGTTATTGGGTCCTAGGTTCAGGTTAGTCTGAAACCTGTCAAACTTACCAGCAGACTTACTGACAGGTAATCTGACATTCTTCCTGACAGTTATATTATACCAATAGTCTATGGCAAAAATGGCACACCTTGCTACAACACCAGCACTCAAATCTATTATATCTTTTTTTCAATACAGTTTTAACAGCATTGCTATCAGCAGTCTTTAAAACTGTAGAATTGTTGGACCTTTTCTTGAGAGCTAGGGCTGGAGCATCAACCAATGATGACTCATGATGACCATGTGTGATATCATAATCAAATCTGTTAGTTGGCTTCACAACTTTCCTAAATAAAATAGGAGGTTTGAAAGCCAAAGACTGAACTGGGGCTTTGCCTTTTCTTGTGGAATTTGCATCCCTTGCATTTCCCATAAATCCCAAACCTGTCTTACCCTTTTGAGGAATGAAGTTATCAATCAAGGGTAAGACTGATTTTGGCTAAGAGAATCTAGCCACCAGATCCTTCTCTTTCTGAAGTCTTACTTCCAGACATTTGATTTGATCATTCTTGAATGTAATTGTACCCATCTGAATAAATGTAATATTTCTCAGCTTGACAATCTCATTCATCTTCTGATTCAGCACTTTTTCTGAATCAGATACAATCAGCTTAAGAGAAGAAATTTCCTTAGTTAGATTTTTAACAAGGATTCTGCTTCTCTTAAGTGCATGCAGCAAGTCACCATATTCATCAATGAGTTGATGAACATCTCCTTCAGATTCAAATCCATCCACATCTTTTGATGCTGATGCTTTTGATTCTGATCCAGTGTAATAATCTGAATTTGTAGATATGATATTTACCTTACTGTGGCCAGGCTGATCCTGACAGTGATCTTCATCAGTCATGGCCATCAGCCCTTTGCAATGATTATCTTCATTCTTGTTTATTGATTATAGCATTTGCAAGAACTTGGTCTCTTTTGAATCCTCTTCAGTTGTAAACAGACCAATGTATGCTTCAGCTTCAGCTTCAGAATCTGATGTTGAGGAATCTTTCCAGTTTTTTTATTTCTTAGCAACAAAGGACTTTTCCTTCTTGTTCTTGTATTGATGTTTCTTTTTTTCAGAAGATTCCTTTCTTTTATCAGGACAATCAACAACTATATAACCAGGCCTGTTGCAACAATAGCAAACAATCTTATTAGAAGATGATTTGCTAGGTTTAGTGCCATACCTATCCTTTCTAGATGATTTCCTTTTCTGATAATAATCATCCTTGGACTTTGAGGAGGATGGCTGGGATTTCCACTATTTTTTCTTCAAGAATCTTTGAAATTGCCTTGTGAAAGCAGCAAAGTCCTCATCAGAATTATGACTGTCTGATATGTGATTGTCAGAACTTTCTGAGACAACTTTAGCAACTTTCTCAGGAGAAGTTGGAGACATCCTCCTGACTTTTCTTGTGACTTCAGCCTTGAAGGCCACAGACTTTTCTCTGTGTTCACCCTTATTATTTTTCTCTTCCTCTTTTCTGACCATAAGCTGCATTTCATATGACAGCAGTTTTCCAAATAGAATAGGAGGAGAGATTTCTGCAAGTCTTGCCACCTTCCTGATTGCACATATCTTGGTGTCCCAGTCCTTGGTTAGGGATCTAAGAAATTTATAATTTAGTTCATATGTGCTGAAAACTCTTCCATATGACATTAGTTCATTAACAATTCTGAAGAACTTCTTGTAACACTCAGTAATACTGTCAGTCTTTCCTTATCTAAAACTTTCATATTCTTGATTAAGCATAGATTTCCTGTCTTGTCTCACTTCTTTTGATCCCTCTATGTAGACAATCAAGGTGTCCCACATTTCTTTGGAGGTCTTACAGTGAATCAAATTTTGAAAGGTTGAGTCATCTATAACACTGACTATTATATTTTTTGCTCTCTTATCCATGGTAGCTAAAATGATCTCATCCTTGGTCATTTCAGAATATTCTTTTGGTGTCTTGAGATTTGCATCAAGAACTGAGATCTTCATTGGAATAAATAGCCCTTCTTAAACTGTAATATAGATTCTTGGATCAGATGCTTCCATGAACAATCTGATCCTCTCCTTCCAAATACCAAAAATTTATTTCCTACATATGGGTAGCTTCATTGACCAAAGTTCCTTGTGATTCTCTCCTAAACCCATTTTAACTAATATTACTTCTTTCTTGGAGATCAGCTCAGACTGTTAAGTCTAATTTTGCGCAACCTCCCTCTGATACCACTTGAAAGAATTGGATTCAAAATATCCTAAACACCTAGAGGGGGGGGGGGTGAATAGGTTTCTTTTCTTTTTAATACTTAGGGAGAAAATCACAGCACAATAATAAAACAATCACAGCCAATCACAGAATGCACACAGATTTATAGTGGTTCCCCAAATGATGGGTACATCCACTCTCCCCCTCCGCCTATCTAGCAGTACACTAGATTCGGCCTAACTCTTCTTTCCTTTTTCTCAGATTCTCTGATCTTACAACTCAAAACCCAAAGAAGGTTCCTACAACTCAGAGTGAATTACACTCCTACCTCAGGCCCTTGACCTACCTCAGCCTTTATAGATTTAGTCTTACAACTCGGAGAGACACCTCTCCTACCTCAGGCACACAGCCTTACCTCAGCCTTTCCCCAGTCCTACAACTCAGATCTATATTAGATCCAACAAGACAATGAAAATAAGATATAGAGAATCTTCACCCAAGCAAATAGAACAAAGGTTGAAGATTTCTTGGTCAGTTCTTGATTGATCTGACAGCCTCTGGTTCAATCTGTCTTAGCTTTCTTCAAAGCTTCTTAAATCTGAACAAAGTAAGAATGAACCACTTGAAGTTGATCTATCATCAGCTTCCACTTTAACTTCAGAATTTAATCTGAATTCTCCTTGCAAATTTGATCTTGATTTGCACTTAGAGACACACTGGAGATTGTTTCTTTCTTCACTTGGATACTTCCAGCTTTCTGCCCTTTCTGTTTTCAAAATAGTTCTCTTGTTTCTCTGCTGTTTTTCACACACTCTTTGGGAGATAATTCCTGTCCTTATATAGGCTTTCTCCAAGGTTACCGGCTAATCCGGTTCATAACAGACTTCCAACAACTCTGATACTTGTAACAGCATCGTTGAATATGACACCTGTCAAGTCACCAGTCATCCTTTGAATCGTTGTCTTAGTCAGCAAAGCGTCGAGTCATTTCTCCATATGTGTCGACACAAACAAGTTTAAGTGTCGACACAATCCCTGGTGGAGTTTACACAGCTCCATAGTGTCGACACACCTACTTGACATGATTTCTGTATGATGTGTCGACACAAGTCCTGTGTGTCAACACAGCTTCTTGACATAGTTGAGATTTGGAATGAGTCGACACAAGTCCGGTGTGTCGACACAGCTTCTTGTCTTGGCTGAATTCTGGAATGGGTCGACACAGCTGTTGTAGACATAATCCAGATGAGTGTCAACACTAGTCCCGTATGTCGACATAATTGTTGTTGACAGATTCTCTGTGTGTCGACACAAGTTCTGTGTGTCGACACAATCAGTCATCTGATGTCGACACAGCTTTCTACAAGTGTCGACACTTGTACTTAGAACATTTCCTTTGCAATTACTTAACCTGCACAAGGTAACTTAAAATACCATCAAATATACATTGATGAATATCATTGAGTAAGATGTGACTTCTCCAAATCTGATACACATATTCCAATGTACCCAACACATAATATATGATAGTCTTCCTCACGGTGCACTTTCACTCGCATTCTCGTAGGTACCTAAATACATTAGTAGGCTGGTGAGAATCTTTGCTTGCTCGCCTCTAGAATAATATCACAATATTTATGTATGCAATGCATATTATATAGGCAACGCAGTTTAGTAGAAGCAATAAACAAATTAAGCATACCAACGTATATTTTTGTCCTTTTTCCAAGTATATTTTTCTTGTAGAAAAATAGCTCATTTATTAGTTAACACTTATAGTACACTGGTTGGCCTAACCGGAGGTTCACTGCCATTTCAGGCTCAGTTGGGACCCATTACATCATGCGTATAGCGAATCCGCCGACAGGGGTTCAGCTCACACATTATGCGTCCGGGACTATACCACAAAATAATCTTTAGGTGGCGCTACTCCCTCCAATTTATGTGTCTGCAGACAAGACCACAAAACAATATTTTGAGAGCATTACCCCCTTATATCCCTCGAGCCAAATACTGGGCTAACATACTAGTTCACATCACCACATAATATTATAATAATATTCATAATAGTTATCATATTTGCACAATGCATCTTAAATTATCTTTATTTGTCGCAACCAGTCAATTATTACCCGGGAATCAGCCTAGTCGTAAACGACCACAATGGACCGATATTATAATAACGCCGGTCCGAGCTCATGATAATTCTACGTGCATAGTTATTTCCATTATTATTACAATCTTTTTTCATAATATCGCGCGTCGACGCAACTCAAATTATCCACATTGGTCGCAACCACCCAAGATCAGTTTAGTCATAAAAGACCTCACTTGACTTAAATATTGGTTCGACCTCATGATAATTTTCTTGCGTAAATAAATTATCAGGTACTATATTTTGCATGAAAATTTGCATACCATTTTTATATTATTAATATGCATGCAACCTACAACTTAGAGCCTCATTATCACTTGAATACAAACGACTCAACCCTTCATCATGCCTTGTGTATCGTAATTATTTTGGCAGTATCTAGGTAGAAAAATTACTCGCAAATGCTATGAAAAATAATAACTAGCGAGACATAATACTGTAATATTTTCCACCTACCTCAATCTTTGCGCTCTGAAATCTAAGGTCGGCGCATTGACAGAAATCCGGCAGCACTCCGACAATTACTTGTGCGCTTGTAAAAAAAAAATTTTGGCATTGCTTTTGCAAAAATTGGTAAGATTTCACCACAAGTTAAGACCAAAAACTAGCTCTAAAGCCTCTCCCGGAGTATCCTCGAAAGTTTGGCTGCAATCGCTTTCTCTCTCCTCCATAACAGCTTCTCCCTTAATTTCCCGACTATTGAAGTGGAGTTGGAGTGAAAAGATCATCCCATTAGATAGGTAGTTATAGTAGCTTCAAAACACCACCAAAATCACTCAATTCGAGTTACGTAGCTCAGAAATGAAAAATAATCATAATAAGTCAAAAATGTCTCTTTCATCTTGCTCGATGGGTGACACATGGCCCGTGCGGGCGCCACGTGATGCCCAGCCAGGTAGCCATGAGATGGACATGTGCTGTTGCTTGCCCAACACATGCTCTAGCAAAATAAGGCACCGCCACGTGGGCTGGCGAGCTTATGAGGCCGCTACATTGTGCCATGTGGAGCAAGCAACAGTAACGCGACGCCATGTGGTGCGGGCAACTGCCACGTAGCGCTACGTGGCATCCTCTCCTTACTTTGATCAATCTGGTTCCCCTTTTGGGTCCCGAAATTATTTGAAAAGCTCCTATTAAGGTTTTTTGACGTTCCGGACTCGATTGCAGCCACCATTTTACCAAATTTTGAGCGGTTATTGCCCAAAATGCCTCTTTTTCATACATGCCCCGAATTGGACAAATAATATATGTTTTTAATAGATTTCGATATTCCGAGTCCGCTGGCAGACTCAGTTTCTCGAAATTCACATCGGTTGCACAAAAAATGCACTTTTTCTTACAACCTCTGATTTCGACAAATAATATGTCGATTCATATGTAATTTGACGTGATCGAGCCAAATACTGGGCTAACATACTAGTGTACATCACCACATAATATTATAATAATATTCAAATAGTCATTATATTTGCACAAAACATCTTAAATTATCTTTATTTATCGCAACCGGTCAATTATTACACAGGGATCAGCCTAGTCGTAAACGACCGCAGTAGACCGATCTTATAATAATGTTGGTCTGAGCTTACGATAATTCTGTGCGCATAATTATTTCCATTATTATTACAATCCTTTTTCATAATATCATTCCCCGACGCAAATCAAATTATCCACATTGTTCACAACCACCCAAGATCAGTGTAGTCATAAAAGACCCCACTTGACTGAAATATTAGTTCGACCTCATGATAAATTGTGTGCGTAAATAAATTATTAAGTAGTATATTTTGCATGATAATTTGCATACCATTTTCATATTATCAATATGCATGCAACCTACAACTCAAAGCCTCATTATCAATTGAATACAAGCGACTCAATCATTCATCATGTCTACCACATTGTTATTATTTTGGCAGCATCTAGGTAGAAAAATTACCCACAAAAGCTATAAAAATTAATAACTAGCGAGACATAAATACTACAATATTTTCCACATACCTCAATTTTCATGCTTCGAAATCTGAGGTCGGTGTTTTGACAGAAATTCTGCAGCACTCCGACAATTATTTGCGCTCTTGCAAAAATATATATATATTTTGACGTCGCTTTTGCAGAAATTAGGAAGACTTCTCCACAAGTTAAGGCAAAAAACTAGCTCTCAAGCCTCTCCCGAAGGATCCCCGAAAGTTCGACAGCGATCCAAAGCTTTCTCACTCCTACCTAACACCTTCCCTCTTAATTTCTTGGCTACTGATGTGGAGTTGGAGTGAAAGAATCCTCCCATTAGATGGGTATTTATAGTAGCTTCGAAACGCCACTAAAATCAACTCAATCAGTGTTGCGTAGCTCCGAGGAAAGCGAAAAACCATAACATGCCAAAAATGTCACTTTCATCTTGCTGGATGGGTGACACTTGGCCGGTACGGGCGCCACGTGGTGCCCCTCCGGCCAGCCAAGGGTTGTGCATGTGTTGCTTCTTGCCCAGCACATGCTCTAGCCCAATCAAGCGCCGCCACGTGGGCTGGCGAGCTTCTGAGGCCGCCACATGGCGCCATGTGGCTGCCATATGGCGCAGGCAACTGCCACGTGGTGCCACGTGGCATCCTCTCCTTACTGTGGTCAATCCGGGTCCCTTTTTGGATCCAATTTTTTTTCGAAATTACTCTTATGGTTTTTCGACGTTCTAGACCCGATTGCAGCCTCCATTTTACCAAATTTTGAGTGGTTATTGCCCAAAATGTCTCCTTTTCATAAATGCCCCGATTTGGGCAAATAATATTTGTATTTCAATAAATTTCGATATTCTGAGTCCGCTGGAGGACTCAGTTTCTCGAAATTCGCATTGATTACACCGAAAAATACACTTTTTCATACAACCTCCGATTTCGGCAAATAATATGTCGATTCAAATGTAATTCTACATGCCGAGTCTATTGGCGGACCCTGTTTTCTCAAAATTCTTGCCGGTTGCTCAAAATTCACACTCGTTACACCGAAAACTATTTGTTTTCTCACGAACTCCAATTTCGACAATTAATATATCGATTCCCATGTAATTTGACGTGCCGAGTTCATTGGCAGGTCCCGTTTTCTCGAAATTCGTGTCGGTATCTCAAAATTTGCACTGGTTGCATCGCAAACTGCATGTTTTCTTACGAACTCTGATTTAGACAATTAATATGTAGATTCATATGTAATTTGACGTTTTGAGTCCATTGGTGGACTCTATTTCTCGAAATTCGTGCCGATTGCTCAAATTTGCATCGATTGCATCATAAACCATGCATTTTCTTACAAACTCTAATATCAACAAATAAAATGTTGATTCATATATAATTCGATGTTTTGAGTCCATTGATGGACTCCATTTCTCGAAATGCGTGCCGGTTGCTCAAAATTTGCACTTTTTGCACCATAAACCGCGTGTTTTCTTATGAACCCTGATTTCGATAAATAATATGTTGATTTAATGTAATTCGACGTTCTGAGTCCATTGGCGGACTCCATTTCTTGAAATTCGTGCTGATTGCACAAGATTCGTACCAGTTGCACCGTAAACCACGCATTTTCTTAAGAACTCTTATTTCGACAAATAATGTGTTGATTCATATGTAATTCGACATTCTGAGTCCATTGGCAGACTCCGTATCTCGAAATTTGTGTCGGTTGTGCCAAAAAATATGTTTTTCCCTATGGTCTCAGTTTTTAGCAAACAATATGGTGATCCACAGGTTTTCCGACATTTTGAGTCGACCCGTAAACTTCATTTTCTGAGATTCAGCTCCGTTTGGTACTTGAATTCTCAAACATGATTATTAATGCATAATCAACATTATTTAATATTAAACACAATTACATAATTACCAGATGTTACACCCTTTACGCACCAGTAGTGGCCATTCCTTCTCGCACGGCCACTGGTCGTGCACCTACTTGTGCACCTTGCTAAATTCTGCTCCGTCTATAAATAGACCGCTCCGTCGTCTTCCGAAAAAGGTTCGCGATTTCTTCATTGCAGTACACCATTTTCATATTTTTTAAGGTTCTAAGGGGCCAGGGAACATCCCCCAATCGCTCTATATCATCCAAAAGCTCACGGAAGAAGAAGAAGATTTCCTACGATCGTTGCAAGCTATGTATTTAAAGATAAAGAGGTGGACGGTGTAAACTCATTGAGAAGACGGTTCCATTGGGAGCTTATAAAAGAGGCTCCTCTACCCCGGACGGCTGTTGATGAGCGAAGCATTCACTGATTCACTCTTCAGAGTCAACCACTCTTCTACAGAGGAGTTTTAAGCACTGTTTGTATCTCTTTTCATTTATCTCACACACTAGGTTGAGATGTTGTGATTTTCCTTCTGTCTTTGATGTTGGAGGGATGAATATATGTAGACTTATATTTTCTTATTATTTAAGCATGTCTTGTATTATTCTTTCCTTTGGAGTAGCTTGAGGGGTCTAACACCTTATGTGTGTGATTTCTTTTAGGATATTCGTTCTTGTTTTATTGTGGTTAAGTTGTGTGGCTCCGTCATCTTAATTTACACGACTGTTGTGTGAGGCGGATGTCGGCGACCTGCGGAAGAGTGAAGCGGAGGTCGGTAACCCATGGAGGTGCGAACCGATGTAGACGACCTGCATAGTTAGTGATAGAATCGATTTCAAGATAACCCAAACACCTAGAGGGGGGGGGGAGTGAATAGGTTCTATTTTTTTTCACTTAAGGCAGAATAAGAATTCAGTTCTTTAAAGAGAATCTAACTATTCTACAGCTAACACAGCAACCACAACATAAAATTCACAATGACACACACATCACAGATTGCACACTGGTTTATAGTGGTTCCCTAATGTCTGGGTATATCCACTTTACCCCCTTCGCCTATCCAGCAATGTGCTAGATTCGGCCTAACTTTTTCCTTCTTCTCAGATCCACAGATCATACAGCTCAGAACCCTAAAAGGTTCCTACAACTCAGAATGTATCCACACTCCTACAGCTCAGGCTAACAGCCCTACCTTAGCCTTGCCACAAGGCCTACAACTCAGAGATATATATCTCCTACACTCAGCCTTTATATTATAGGCTTACAACTTACATCTTGAAAGATCCTACACTCAGTCTTTATATTTGTAGCACCCCAAAACTCAAAAGAGAGACGAGTGACATTTTTAAGCCAAGACGGGGTTTTGAAGCAGGTGACACGGGTCTCGACACGGGCGTGTCGGAGGCCGTGTCAGGGCGTGTTCGACCACGGGTCGTGCGGTCGACGCTTTGGCAGTCGACGATCGTAGAAGGCTGGAACATGGCCTGGGACACGGGCGTGTCCCAGGGCGTGTCAGGCACACGGCATGTGACACGGGCGTGTCACATGGTCGTGTCCTCCTCGGTACATTTCTGGTCCTGTGCCATTTTTGGCACACGGGTAGTGACACGGGTGTGTCATCCGACACGGGTGGTGACACGGGCGTGTCATCCGACACGGGTAGTGACACGGGTGTCGACACGGGTGTGTCATCCGACACGGGTAGTGACACGGGTGTCGACACGGGCGTGTCGGTGGCCGTGTCCTTCTCGGGTTGGGAAAGCTGGCCGATTGCACACGGGGGGGGGGGGGGGGGGGGGGGGGGGGGGGGGCGTGACACGGGTCCCGACACGGGCGTGTCACAGGTGACACGGGCGTGTCGGAGGCCGTGTCGAATGCCGTGTGCTGGTTTTTGAGTCAGTCGAGATGGCGAATGGGTGACACGGCCAGGCACACGGCCGTGTTGCAACCCGTGTTCGGCGCAGATTTGATATTTTCAGGCCCGATCAAGGCCGTTCGTTTCTTTGATTTGAGATCCGACGGCTGGGGGTTGTTTCCCAGGGTTATACCCGGGAATAGGGTTTAGAAACCCTCATTTCTCTTGAGTGGTTCTCTTTCTAAAAGCTAGAGAGAGGAGAGAGCAAGGAGGAGGAAGAAGGGTTAGATCTGGTCGCCGGAGGAGATTCGGAGCTCCAAATCGCAAACCGTCTTCGGATCCGCAGAGGCAAGGAGATTGCGGTGCTTTTCATCCGCATAGATTTTCATGGCATCGCGGAAGAACGCAAGGGTAACAATTCCCATCCTAGGGCATGTGAAGCCCTCTTTTCCTTTGCATAGGAAGCCCTCTCTCGCGAGTGAGCGAAGAGTTGGAGCATTTCTTGGGGTAGATATGTAAAGTCCCCCTTGTATTGAGTCCGTATGCGAAAACGGATATAGGCATTATGTGTGAAGCCTATTCGGACATGTTGGTCCGGATCAGTGATGTTGCATTGCATTTGAACCGGGCAAGACTCCGGATGTTTGGGTGTTTGCAGGTTTTCTACGTGGTAGATTGTAACATGGAGCCTTAGAGATTAACTCTAAGGTGCACCCGGAAAACTGGGCAAAAACGAGCTTTGCCAACACGATGGCCGGGGAGCCAACGTGAACATAACCGGGTTATGTGATTGTTGTGGTGGAAGCGGGACTCGGTGAGTCTTGACCTGCGCATATGGCTTAAATTGTCGTTGCGTTGTGAGCACGGGTCAGGCGGAACCGTACCCGGTCTATGTCGTTCGGTAGGACCGTTGGCATGGATGAGGGTCTTCGGCGGTCTATGGCTTAAATTGCCGTGACCAAGGCCAGGAAGGCAAAATGCTCATATGGTTGGCCATCCAAGAGGCTGTGGTGGAACGGGAACGTCTATGGCTTGAATTGACGTGACGTTTGCCGGTTCGCCGTGAATGTGCCCTGTGTGCACGAAGTGTGTGGTCGTGCGAGCCTACGCCTGTGATGATGTGTGTTTATGCTAATAAATTGCCTATACTAATAAAGTGCAGGGAAAGAGCATCGCCGCCCCGATTTTGGGGCGAGATCGTTATAATTTGGTCAGCATAGCTGACCGTTGCTTTTGTTTGCCACCGGGCGGTGGTTTGTGCTTGTAGGTGCTGCGGAGCCGAGCGGAAAATAGCGGGCTAAAGCCCAAGTTGCTGAGCCGGCCCTCGAAGGCCTAATTTTAAGTGTTTCATTGTGACCATGTGTGGCCGGCCTGCGAGCCGATGTATGAAAACACTTTTGTATCAAGCAAACTATGTAAGGCCTTAAGGCCATTTCTATTTTATGTGTATTGGAACATTCCTGCGGGTGTTTTTGTAGTGGACATTCATGCTGTTGGCAGGGTTCTTAATTATGCAACTTAATAATTGCTTCCGCTAGGTGTTGTGTAGGACGTTATGATTGGTTGATTGGTTTCAACGCGTAACCAACCGGTCTGTCCGTAGTATATGGCGTCGGGCCCCGGCCGGACCTACTGCTATATGCTATACGACGGATAGGGGTGTTACAAATTGGTATCAGACTACTGGTTTCGATCAAACTTAAATGAATTCGTGGGCGAATTCACTTTAAGGGGTGGTGAGCACATGTGTGCGTCATCGTTATAACATGAAAAGAACCCATGAATGTCCACTTAGGAATGAAAATACACATGTTTGAGGAACCTGCGTGTTCCTATAATTGCTGTTTGTAATAGTATTTGGTCGCTTATCGGTGTTTTGCACGTTTATAGGTGACCAGAAGTGGTGCTGGGCCGTCAGAACGGCCAGGTTCTGAGGCAAACAGTGCGCCAAGTGAGGCGCCTGCAACACCTCCGTCTGCCGAGACCATTAGGTTGGTGGCAGAAGCTGTCATGGCGATGATTAATGCACAACCTGCAAGACAGGTGCAGCAGCCTGCTCCTGCGGAGGAGCAAGTGCCGCTCTTAGCGGCGGAGCCTAGAAGGGTTGAGCAGGTGGCGGTGGAGCCGGAGTTACCTCGGAGAGCAACTGAAAGACAGTTGATGCATGTGATGGGCTTCCACCCACCGGTGTTTTCGAGAACGGGAACGCCGACCCAGGCTGAAGATTGGCTCTCAAGAGTCAATAGGGTGATGACAGCTACTGAAACGGAAGAGTGGCAGAAGACCACGATAGCGACGTTCCTTTTGGATGGGGACGCAAGGTTATGGTGGGAAGGCCTAGAGCTACACCAGTTGAGGGGAAGGCCGTTGGCCGAAGTTCCTATGGCGGAGTTTGCAAGATTGTTCATGGCTCGATACCTCCCCTCAGCGCAGAGGATCGCATTGGAGAACGAGTTCCAAAAGTTGGTGTAAGGAGATAGCACTGTAGACGAGTACCTCCACGAGTTTACTCGGTTGGGGAGATATGCTAGCGCTACCTTTGCCGACGAGGAGCGAAAGACTAACCGCTTCTACGAAGGGTTAAGAGATGAGCTGAGGTTGCTACTGTCAGGGCCCATAACGCAGGGTTTCCTAACCTTGGTCAACTAGGCCCGGTCCTTGGAGAAGGACATGAGAAATGTGCAAGCTAAGAAGGAATCTGGCGGGAAGAAATCGGAGTTCAAAGCGCCGACTACGTCGAAGTCGGGCTATCGAAAATTCTTCAAGAAGACTAGGACGTCAGGTCCAGCTTCTTCTACAGGTGCCTCAGGGGCAACTACCAACCGAACCCCGGGCGCTTGTTTCACGTGTGGAAAGACGGGGCACTTTGCCCGCGATTGCTGGAGCGGACGCCCAAAATCCGAGAGGAAGCAAGGAGCTACTTACGAAGAGAAGGGCAAGGCGGTGGAGTCAACCGCGTCTCACTATGCTCCGACTCAGCCTAGAGTCTACAACTTGGGCAGCAAGAGGCCATTAAACAAGCGGATGTGGTGACAGTTACGAGTTAATTTATGGCAAGTTAACTTAGATATTGTTGTTTATTGCTTGTTAGCCTAATATGGTTTGCATAGGCTTTGTTTTGATTAGCGATAGTCCGGCACGGGCACTGTTCGATACGGGAGCTTCACACTCCTTCTTGTCCGAAAATTTTATATCGCGCATCGGAGTCCCTTCTTCGATGGCGAAGGATAAGTTGGATGTGCTGCTACCGAATGGGTGCTCGATGCGTGCGGACAGAGTGTGCGCCGTAAAGGTTCACATTGGGAGCCAAGAGTTTGACTTACTAGCATCATTGCTGCCGCTAGTAGAGTTCGACGTTATCTTTGGGATGGATTGGCTTTCAGAGCAGAAAGCTTGGATTGACTGTGATCGGAAGGAGGTCAAGCTGGGTGTTGGGCTGGGGACAACATTCGAGGGACTCAAGGGGTCGATCAAGACGTTGATGTCTGCTCTTCAGGTGGTAAAGGCAGTTCGTGCTGGTGCAGAGCTGTTCTTCGCAATAGTGGGGGCTGTGGAGCCAAAGTCTACGTTGGATAGCATCCCCGCGGTTTGTGAATACCCCGATGTGTTCCCGGATAGTCTTCCCGGGGCCCCACTGCGGCGAGAGATTGATTTCACCATCGAGCTCGTACCGGGGGCCAAACCGGTGTCACGTGCTCCGTATAGGTTGGCGCCTAAGGAGATGGCAGAGTTGAAAGTTCAGCTAGAGGAGCTGATGGAACAAGGTTATGTGCGTCCAAGCTCGTCGCCTTGGAGTGCACCAGTCCTCTTCGTTAAGAAAAAGGATGGTAGTATGCGGTTGTGTTTCGACTACAGAGAGTTGAACAAGCTGATGGAAAAGAACAAGTACCCGATCCCGAGGATAGATGATCTATTTGATCAGTTAGTCGGATCGTCGAGATATTCTAAGTTGGACTTGAAGTCGGGGTACTATCAGTTGAGGATAAGGGAATGTGATATCCCGAAGACGGCGTTCAGCACAAGGTATGGGCATTTCGAGTTCACGGTCATGCCGTTTGGACTGACGAATGCGCCATCAGTGTTTATGGACTTGATGAACAGGACGTTCCGAGATTTCCTGGATCGCTTTGTGATCATCTTTATTGACGATATATTGGTGTACTCGCAGTGCAAAGAAGATCACTTCAAGCACTTGCATCTGGTGTTGGAGACTTTGAGGAGGAATGAGCTTTATGCGAAATTCTCCAAGTGCGAGTTCTGGCTACCCTCAGTAGCGTTCCTTGGTCACATTGTTAGTGGGGAAGGTATAGCGGTGGATCCGGCGAAGATCGTTGCGATACGGGAGTGGCCTGCGTTGTCTTCTGTCGCGGAAGTCCGTAGTTTTCTCGGGCTTGCCGGATATTACAGGCGCTTCGTAGAGAACTTCTCACGGATAGCGCTACCTCTCACGAAGTTGATAAGGAAAGATCAGGGATTCTTGTGGACGCAGGAGTGCGTGCAAGCGTTTGAGGAGCTGAAGAGACGATTGACCACGACGCCAGTGCTTAGTTCGCCGAGTGGGACCGAGGGCTTCGAGGTGTATAGTGACGCCTCGGGTAGTGGTTTGGGCTGCGTGTTGTTGCAGCATGGGAGCGTGATAGCTTATGGATCGCGTCAGCTGAAAGTGCATGAAAGGAACTATCCGGTCCACGACTTGGAGTTGGCGGCCGTGATATTTGCACTTAAGCTGTGGAGGCACTACCTATACGGCGTAAGGGTCGATATATATACCGATCACAAGAGCCTGAAGTACCTATTGGATCAGAAGGATCTTAACATGAGGCAGAGGAGGTGGATGGAGTTCCTGGGGGACTACACCTTCAAGATTCATTATGTACCCGGGAAGGGCAATGCGGTTGCTGATGCGTTGAGTCGCAGGGCTCCCGCCCAAGCCAACTGGTTGTCGATGCATGATGAGCGGCTGATACGGGAGTTGGAGGAGCTTGAGATCTATTGCGTTGACAAGCAGTCGAGCGCCAAAGCAATGTTGAACTGGACAGAGGTCTAGTATGACCTGGCTGATCGGGTTCGACAGGCATTGGAGTTAGATGACTTCATGAAGGAGCTTATGGAGGCAGCGTTGGATGGGTCAAATTCCCAGTTTTCAGTGGAAGATGGGTTGCTAAGGAATGATCATCGGTTGTGCGTCCCAACCGGGAGTAACCTACGGGCGGAGTTGATGTACGAGACTCATCATACCAAGTACTCGATCCACCCAGGGAGCACAAAGATGTACCGTGACCTCAAGAAGCTGTTTTGGTGGCCGGGGCTTAAGAAAGATGTGGCGTTGTTTGTGGCTAAGTGCCAAACATGTGCCTTGGTGAAGGCGGAGTGCCAAAAGCCGGGAGGATTTCTGAAGTCCTTGCCTATACCGGAGTGGAAGTTCGACGACATATCTATGGACTTTGTGCATGGGTTGCCAAGGTCGCAGAAAGGGAACGACGCCATCTGGGTGATCGTAGATCGGTTAACTAAAGTGTCGCATTTCATTCCGCATAGGAAGGACGACTCGATGGAGAAGTTGGCAAAGCTATATGTGGACAATATAGTTAGACTGCATGGTGTGCCTCGCAGCATTATGAGTGACCGCGATGGGCGTTTCACGTCCAATGATTGGAGGTTGGTGCAGCAGATGCTGGGGACAAGGTTGAAGTTCAGCACAACCTTCCATCCGCAGACGGATGGGCAGACTGAGAGAGTCAATAGAACGATGGAGGACATGCTCCGCATGTGTGTCCTAGACTTCAGGAAGCATTGGGAGGACCACCTGTATTTGGTGAAGTTTGCGTACAATAATGGCTACCAAGCGAGTATACAAATGGCACCCTTCGAGGCCCTGTATGGTAGGAAGTGTCGCATGCCGTTATCGTGGCTTGAAACGGGTGAGGTAAGGTTGTACAAGAAGCAGGAGGTGGAAAATGCTACTTCTTTGGTGCGGATCATTCGAGAGCGTTTGCTGATCGCTCAGGATAGGCAAGCTAAGTACTACAATGCCAAGCATCGGAATGTGGAGTTCGCGGTGGGCGATTGGGTGTACTTGAAAGTAAAGCCGTTCAAGGGTGTTTCGCGGGTGAGACGCTTGAAGAAGCTGAGCCCAAGATACCTTGGACCGTTTGAGATTCTGGAGCGGGTCGGCGAAGCGGCTTATCGTTTGAAGTTATCGGTAGAGTTGAGTGGACTACACGATGTGTTCCACATCTCTGTATTGCAGAAGGCGGTGCAAGAGCCTTCGCAGGTGATCGCAGTTGATCAAGTACCGGTGGACGAAGGGTTGACGACTAGGGTCAAGCCCGTTCGTATTGAAGACTCCGAAGTTAAGCGACTTCGTAACAAGGAGATCCGAATGGTCAAGGTCCGTTAGGACAATTGCGGTCGTGAGGAGCTCTCTTGGGAACGGGAGCAGACCATGCTGGAGGAGTACCCAGAGTTATTTCGCTCAGGTACCGCTCTTGGTTTTATGTTTACTTTCCTTTAGTAATTTCGTGGGCGAAATTCTTTTAAGGGGGAGAGAGTTGTAACACCCCGAAACTCAAAAGAGAGACGGGTGGCATTTTTAAGCCAAGACGGGGTTTTGAAGCAGGCGACACGGGTCTCGACACGGGCGTGTCGGAGGCCGTGTCAGGGCGTGTTCGACCACGGGTCGTGCGGTCGACGCTTTGGCGGTCGACGATCGTAGAAGGCTGGAACACGGCCTGGGACACGGGCGTGTCCCAGGGCGTGTCAGGCACACGGCAAGTGACACGGGCGTGTCACATGGTCGTGTCCTCCTCGGTACATTTCTGGTCCTGTGCCATTTTTGGCACACGGGTGTCGACACGGGTGTGTCATCCGACACGGGTAGTGACACGGGCGTGTCATCCGACACGGGTTGTGACACGGGTGTCGACACGGGTGTGTCATCCGACACGGGTAGTGATACGGGTGTCGACACGGGCGTGTCGGTGGCCGTGTCCTTCTCGGGTTGGGAAAGCTGGCCGATTGCACACGGGGGGGGGGGGGCGTGACACGGGTCCCGACACGGGTGTGTCACAGGTGACACGGGCGTGTCACAGGTGACACGGGCGTGTCACAGGTGACACGGGCATGTCGGAGGCCGTGTCGAATGCCGTGTGCTGGTTTTTGAGTCGGTCGAGATGGCGAATGGGTGACACGGCCAGGCACACAGCCGTGTTGCAACCCGTGTTCAGCGCAGATTTGGTATTTTCAGGCCCGATCAAGGCCGTTCGTTTCTTTGATTTGAGATCCGACGGTTGGGGGTTGTTTCCCCAGGGTTATACCCGGGAATAGGGTTTAGAAACCCTCATTTCTCTTGAGTGGTTCTCTTTCAAAAAGATAGAGAGAGGAGAGAGCAAGGAGGAGGAAGAAGGGCTAGATCCGGTCGCCGGAGGAGATTCGGAGCTCCAAATTGCGAACCGTCTTCGGATCCGCGGAGGCAAGGAGATTGCGGTGCTTTTCATCCGCATAGATTTTCATGGCGCCGCGGAAGAACGCAAGGGTAACGATTCTCATCCTAGGGCATGTGAAGCCCTCTTTTCCTTTGCTTAGGAAGCCCTCTCTCGCGAGTGAGCGAAGAGTTGGAGCATTCCTTGGGGTAGATATGTAAAGTCCCCCTTGTATAAAGTCCGTATGCGAAAACGGATATAAGCATTGTGTGTGAAGCCTATTCAGACATGTTGGTCCGGATCGGTGATGTTGCATTGCATTTGAACCGGGCAAGACTCCGGATGTTTGGGTGTTTGCGGGTTTTCTACGTGGTAGATTACAATAGGGGGCCTTAGAGATTAACTCTAATGTGCACCCGGAAAACTGGGCAAAAACGAGCTTTGCCAACACGATGGCCGGGGAGCCAACGTGAACATAACCAGGTTATGTGATTGTTGTGGTGGAAGCGGGACTCGGTGAGTCTTGACCTGCGCATATGGCTTAAATTATCGTTGCGGTGTGAGCACGGGTCAGGCGGAACCGTACCCGGTCTATGTCGTTCGGTAGGACCGTTGGCATGGATGAGGGTCTTCGGCGGTCTATGGCTTAAATTACCGTGACCAAGGCCAGGAAGGCAAAATGCTCATATGGTTGGCCGTCCAAGAGGCGGTGGTGGAACGGGAACGTCTATGACTTGAATTGACATGACGTTGGCCGGTTCGCCGTGAATGTGCCCTGTGTGCACGAGGTGTGTGGCCGTGCGAGCCTACGCCTATGATGATGTGTGTTCATGCTAATAAATTGCCTATACTAATAAAGTGCAGGGAAAGTGCATCGCCGCCCCGATTTTGGGGCGGGATCGTTATAATTTGGTCAGCATAGCTGACCGTTGCTTTTGTTTGCCACCAGGCGGTGGTTTGTGCTTGCAAGTGTTGCGGAGCCGAGCGAAAAATAGCGGGCTAAAGCCCAAGTTGCTGAGCCGGCCCTCGAAGGCCTAATTTTGAGTGTTTCATTGTGACCATGTGTGGCCGGCCTGCGAGCCGATGTTTGAAAACACTTTTGTATCAAGCAAACTATGTAAGGCCTTAAGGCCATTTTTGTTTTATGTGTATTGGAACATTCCTGCGGGTGTTTTTGTAGTGGACATTCATGCTGTTGGCAGAGTTCTTAATTGTGCAACTTAATAATTGCTTCCACTAGGTGTTGTGTAGGATGTTATGATGGGTTGATTGGTTTCAACGCGTAACCAACCGGTCTGTCCGTAGTATATGGCGTCGGGCCCCGGCCGGACCTACTGCTATATGTTATACGACGGATAGGGGTGTTACAATATTATAGGCTTATAACTCAGATATTGAAAGATCCTACAGAATTTGAAAAATCTTATAGATTGACTCTTACCCTTGTTGAGAGAGAAGAGATAAAAGGTTTCTTGATCAGCTCTTGATAAAACTGATTGCTGAGATCAACCTGTTCTTAGCTTTCTTCAAAGCTTCTTAAATCTGAACTCAGTAGGGTTAATCTTCTTTGAAGTTGACTGGCCGGCAGCTTCCTTCTTAGATTTCAGAAATAGATCTGAATTCTTCTTAACAGATTTGTTCAGGATCTGCTTCTTAAGAGACTTGTAAATGTCTCCTTCTTTACTTCAAACAGCTGGAGCTCTCTCTCACTCTCCAAATCTTCTGAAGTTTCTTCTGAATTCTTGTTTGAATTCTCCTTAGACAAATTCTGAGTAGATTGCCACTTCAGACTTTCTTCTTAGATCTTCTCACGAAAATCTTCTTCTGTGTGACGTGCTCTTTCTTGATCAATGATCAATTCTTCATTAGTTATTTTTTTTGATTTGACAGAATACATCTTTATATAGACTTCATCCATGGTAACCGGCTGATCCAGTTTCTAACCAACTTCTGACAGTTTCTATAGCTTCATCACACTTGTTGGAATTCACAGCTGTCAAGTATTCAGTCATTTCTTGAACCTTTGTCTTTGTCAGCAAAGCGTCGAAACTGATCTTCATTATGTGTCGACACAAGTAGATTAAGTGTCGACACAAGCTTTGGTGATGTCGACACAGCTCCTTTGGTGTCGACACTGCTTCTTGACACTGCATCTGTAGAATGTGTCGACACTGCTTCTTTGTGTCGACACAGTCACTTCTTCACTTCACAGCAATCAACTTTGTTGAAACTCTGCTGTGTGTCGACATAAGTCCTGTGTGTCGACACAAGTCCTGTGTGTCGACACAGTTGATATAGTCTAAGAATTCTGTGTGTCGACACTGCCTCTAGGTGTCGACACAGTTGATGTTGACTAAAACTTCTGTGTGTTGACACAGTTGCTTCTGGTGTCGACACTGCTTTTCTAAGTGTCGATACAGACTTTCTTAAGTGTCGACACAGCTTCCTCTGGTGTCAACTCATGTACTTAGAAACTTTTTTCCTGCATTTTAGCAAATTCTTAACCTACACATATAAACTCAAAATAACATCAAATACACCTTGATGTATATCATTGAGCTAAGTGGCATCTCCAAATCAGGTACACATTTTCCTATGTACCCAACAATCTCGCCCTATTTGGAGAAGTCATAACCCTTTAGTCAATGATATACACCACTTATAATAAACAAACATTATGATGTATATAATCATTATATGACAGGGTAACTTATAAACAAAACATATACCAAAATGTCATTACAGAATAATGATGCAAACTTAATGAACATGACACATTGTTTTGTTTATACTATCAAAAAGTTTCTTAACAATTGTTTGCATAGATTTCTTTAAAACTAAAGATTACATTGTTCTTATAAAATCTAGTAAATCTATACTAAGGTTGATCAGGCTCCCTGATGACTATGACTTTTCCTGGCTTAATCTGAGCCTGCACAGTAGGTTCTGCTTCATCAATGGGCTTGTTTCCTTTCAACTCTGCCTTCTTCTATGCTTCAGCCTTAATTCTATGCCTTTCAAAATAATGAAAAGGCTTAGGGAAGTATTTGCTAGGCTCCTGAGCATTAGGAGGTAGCTTCCCAATTTTAGCCTTTCTTCTATATTGCAGAATGGCTTCTTACCTTGCTTCATATTTCTGCCATTCTTGTTCAGCATACCATTTCCCCTTTCATGGCTCTGTTCTTTCACAGCTTTCCAGGCAGTCAAAATGATATTCCTGGAAGTGGGGCTCCACTGCTCAAAATCAGGCTTTAACTCAGCCTGTTCTCTGAACCTTTTCTTTGACAGTTGAGCTTCCTGCTGAGCTTTCAAGGCAGCTTATTGCATTTCTACTTTCTCAATAATAACATTATCAACTTCCTGTGGAGGACTGTAAATTGACTGAACCTATTGTTGAATCATATCAAAATCTGCTAGAGGGTAGATGACCTGAACAACTTCAGGTTGATCACCTTCAGGTTGATCACCTTCAAGATAAGCAAGTTCCATACCTGACTCAACAACATTATCATCATCACAAAGGGGTGGATATCCCAGAGTGGCTCTAATGCTATTGGATATCCTTCTGAGCCTGCTTTGACTAACACTCTCTCCCCCTTTATGACTTCTCTTTCAATATGGTCTCGTAAGTCATCTTTCTGAAATCTCACTTGTCCATCAAGAAAATTAACACCATCTTTATAAAATGATTTTAACTTGAGAAGCTTATCAGAGATTAAATTCTTAGAAGTAGTAATGGCTGTCTGAAATGAGTCTAAGGCAGCCTGTAGCTTCTTATCAAACTCCTCTTTCTCTTTAGCCCTTGCTTCAGTCATTGCAGTGACTGTATTCTTTATTTGAGTTACTATCTCATTGTGAGATTCAGTCAGATTGTCATTCATCCTAATCTGATTCTCAAGGACATAGCCTTGTTTAATAGCAATGTCATCCACTTGAGCCTTTACTTCTGCTTGCTGCGTAGCCAGAAATACTACAGCATTGCCCCCTTTGTGGAACCAATCTGTCATCTCTTTCTTATGTAGATTCACTTCAAACCTGATGGATTTGATATCCTGAGCCAGATCAAATTGAAGTGACTTATGGATTTCATCCATATACTTCTCTAGAGCCACTCTCTGCTCATCTAATTTCACTTGCAAGGCCACCAATAATGAGCTGTAATCAGCCTCTGGGGCAGGTTGTGGAGCAGCAGTTTGCAATGCTTTCTTGTAGCTTTGGCTCCATCTCTTGAAAACCATCAGTTTTCTCTTTTTGGCACTTGTGATTTCTTCATCTGCTGAAGCAGATGTACTGGCAATGTCTACTCTTTCCTTAGGACTAGGAGGGAGCTCCTTGTCAGTCCTAATATGCTCCCCCTCAAAGTCAGCTTGCTCCCCCTCAATCCTTATTTGCTCCCCCTTATTTGTTGCTCCCTCAATATCAGGAAACAACTCTTCAAGAGTAAACTCCTATTGAGTGTGGTCTTGTGGTACTTCTTTCTCAAGAGCACCAACAACTATAGATGTATCCTCCATGATAACATCTTGTGCTGGAATGTTGACATGAGGTCTCTCAAGAATTGTTTGTGAAGCCATTTCACTTGCCAAGTGTATTGTCTCTTCCCCCTGCACCTGTGCATTATTTGGCTTCCCCTTCTCTTGTGTACTATAAGTAAACTCCTGTGCCTGTGCATTATCTGGCTCCCCCTGCACCTGTGCATTATCAGTAATGTCCTGTGCAGGTGATTTTTCAGCAGATTCTTGTCTTTCTATATCAGGTATGTCCTTTGTTAGGACCCTATACTATCTGGAGATAATCCTGATGTCCATTTTTCTCATATGGTTGATTTTAGAACCAGGAATCTGGTGCATTACTTCTGGAATTGCTCCAGCCAAGTATAAACTCATCAGTCTAGCCAAATAAGGCTTCTTTATGCCTTCCATAATCTTCTCAAAAATTACTATAGACCAATCTATGTTTAGTATAAAAATAATCCTTGTCATTAGGCTGAACATATAGGCTGAAATCCCCCTAGCTTACATAGAATTACCTTGCTAACAACTTCAGAGAGGAATTTCCCTTGCTGATTCATCCCTTTCCTGTTTATAGTAGATCCAATCTTCAAGGTGGGATCCAATCCACACCATTATAGTGCTTCCCTTGTCTTGGATACAGGTACTTCTTCATCATCCTGAGTCCTTGGAAGATTAAGAATTTTCCTCAAACTCTTCAAGGTCAATTTGACTCTAGCGTCATGAACCGTTAATTTAATCTTAAGGCAAGTTGAATCTACTATAACTGCGCCATAAAACTCAAGTATCTCTTTCTTCCATATCTTGGTTGGTTCGGATACCAAAAACTCCAAACCATTTTTAGCAATTAGGGTAATTACCCTTTTAATCTCAGATTCTGCATCATCAAAGGCATGGCGAACCAACTCATATCCTTCATTGATGTTATCTTCTACCTTTGGCGTCATTTGGATGGTGAGAAAGCTTGGATTGAGAGGAGAGAGTTTGTCGACACAAGATTTTAGTCTCGAAAACCTGGAGAGTGTGTCGACAGAGTTTGTTCTTGACCTATTTATACCCTTCTAAACAAAGAAGGTCAAAAGGCGGGCAAAAACTGTCTAAATGTGTTGATACTGTTGGAATGTGTCGAAACATACTTCTAATGTCTCGACAATGGAGTTGAATACTATGTGTCGACACCAATTGAAGATGTGCCGACACTTGACATACTTAGTAGTTCAATCAGAAATTCTGTGTCGACTCTTATTGTAAGTGTCGATACAATTTCTGGATGTGTCGACACCACTACTCTGGATGTGTCGACACCACTTTCTGAAGTGCTGACATCAGTTCTCTGGATGTGTCGACACTGATTTACTGAAGTGCCGACATCACTTCTCTGGATGTGTTGACACTGATTTACGTAGCAAATTTTGTTAAACTAATCTATGTTCAACATTCCTAATTCAATTTTAAATTTATTGAATTTTGTTTCATCTAGAGGCTTAGTAAACACATCTGCAATTTGATAATATGTTTTGACAAATTCTAGTGAGATGTCCTTTTTCTCTATATGTTCTCTAAGAAAATGGTATCTAATTTCTATATGCTTAGTCCTACTATGTGAAACAGTATTATTAGCAATAGAAATAACACTTGTAGAATCAAGAAACGAAGGTGTTCTACTTACCTGAATACCATAGTCTTCTAGCTGGTGTTGAATCCACAACAGCTGTACACAGCAACTTCCTGCTGCTACATATTCAGACTCAACCGTGGAAATTGCCACACTAGTCTACTTCTTACTGCTCCAATACACCAATCTTCCTCCTAGAAATTGACAGGTGCCTGTTGTGCTTTTTCTATCTTC
Organism: Platanthera zijinensis; assembly: GCA_039513925.1. Taxonomy (NCBI): domain Eukaryota; kingdom Viridiplantae; phylum Streptophyta; class Magnoliopsida; order Asparagales; family Orchidaceae; genus Platanthera; species Platanthera zijinensis. The sequence goes on from CM077097.1 coordinate 73,361,714, forward strand.
TTTGCAACCTGTAAAGTCTGCATCTGAATGGCCTGTCAGTAGAAAATCTCAATTTCTAGGGTACCAAAGGCCTAGATTAGGTGTGCCCTTTAGATATCTCAAAATTATTTTTACTGCAGTGTAATGAGATTCTTTAGGGCATGATTGGTACCTAGCACAGACACATGTTGCATAGATAATGTCTGGTCTACTAGCAGACAGATATAGAAGAGAGCCAATTATTCCTCTATACAATGACTCATCTACATGCTTACCTGCATCATCTTTGTATATAGGTATACTTGTTCCCATAGGAGTTCTCATGGTGGAGGATGATTCCATACCATACTTCTTAATTAACTCCTTGGTGAACTTAGATTGGGATATGGACAAGCCATCATCAGTCTGTCTTACTTGGAGTGCCAAGAAGAACTTAAGCTCTCCCATGCTGCTCATCTCAAACTTCCCTTGCATAAGTTTAGCAAACTTCTTGCAAAGGTTGTTTTCTGTAGACCTAAATATTATGTCATCTACATAAATCTGGACTAAGATCATCTTTCCTTTGGACTCCCTTAGGAATAGAGTTTTATTTATTTTCCCCTTGAGAATTTGTTCTCAATAAGGAAAGTAGACAAGATTTCATACCAAGCCCTTGGGGCTTGCTTTAACCCATACAAAGCTTTCCTAAGTTTATAAACATAATCAGGTTTGAGAGAATCAACAAAACCTAAGGGCTGCTCTACATAGACTTCTTCTTTTAGATTTCCATTTAGGAATGTTGATTTTACATCCATTTGGAATACCTTGAAGCCTTGATATACTGCATAGGCAAGGAACATCCTAATTGATTCCAGTCTTGCTATTGGGGCAAAGGTTTGATAAAAGACAATACTCTCTTCCTGCCGGTATCCTTTTGCAACAAGTCTTGTTTTATTCTTCACAATAATCCCACTCTCATCCAGTTTGTTCCTAAAGATCCACTTTGTTCCAATGATGTTGTGGTCTTTTGGTTTAGGAACTAACTCCCAGACCTTGTACCTTCTGAACTAATTTAGCTCCTCTTGCATGGCATCAATCTAATGTGGGTCTAAAATAGCTTCTTCAAATCTCTTTGGCTCCAGTTGAGATAGGAAGCTTAAGCAAAGAACTGTGTTCAAGTTCCTGCTTCTGGTTTGCACTCCATGTCTTGAATCACCAATTATCTGATTTGCTGGATGATCCTTTAAGTGTCTAACAGCTGGAGTTAGACTATCTTCAGGATGAACACCTCCAGTCTCTTCAATATGCTGCACCTCTTGGTTTTTATCAGCATTTAGAGAGTCTTGTACTCCCCCTGGACAGTAGTCACCATTTTCCATTTCCTGCTCTGTAGTTGACTCTTCGGTAATGATAAACTTGTCCATTCTCTCATTTATACCTGTAGAACTGCATTGGCTACAAGGCAACTCACTGTTAATCAGTCTTGTTTCATCAAAAACAACATGTACAGACTTTTCTACAACTTGAGTAATCAAGTTGTAGACCCTATAAGCCTTACTATTATTGATGTACCCAACAAATATCCCATCTTGGGATTTGGCAGCAAACTTAGTTAGATAAGACTTGCCATTGTTAAGGACATAGCACTTGCAACCAAAGATCTTAAAATAGGATAAGTTTGGTTTTCTACCCTTCATGATCTCATAGGGAGTCTTTTTGTGGCTTTTGGTGATAGAAGTCCTATTGATCACATGACATGCAGTATTTACTGCCTCAGCTAAGAAATATTTTGGGAGAGAAGTGTTACTCAATAGAGTTCTACCAGCCTCAATCAGTGTTCTATTCTTCCTTTCAGCAATACCATTTTGCTGTGGTGTTCTAGGTGAGGAGAATTCTTGAAAAATCCAAAATTCTTCACACAATCTTGTCATACTCTCAGATTGAAATTCAGTGCCATGGTCACTTTTGATTTTGACCACTGTACTGTCAAGTTCATTCTGAATTTTCTTGACAAAACTATATAAAACACTTGGGGTTTCTGATTTTTGTCTCATAAAGAACACCCAGAAATATCTAGAAAAGTCATCTACCACCACAAAAGTGTAGACCTTCCTACCTAGACTATGAACTGGCATAGGACCAAATAGATCCATATGCAATAGGTATAGACACCTCACTGAATCCTTGTTTTCAAGGCTATGAAAGGAGGATTTTGTCTGCTTGCCTTTTTTACAAGCTGAGCATATCCCATCCTTTATACAGTTAACTTTTGGACCATTCCTTACTAACTCTTTGCTAAAGAGTTGGCCAATTGTTTTGTAGTTAAGATGGGCCAGCCTCTTGTGCCATTTGACACAATGAGAGGATCTCTCATCAGCTACAAGACAAATAGGAGAAACATTGTTCTCACACTCAAAGTTAAGACAGTACACATTTCTTTTTCTATATCCTATCAATATGACCTTTTGATCACTTGATCTTTTGATATGACATCCATTCTTAATAAATGAAATGTCATATCCTAAATCACTCAACTGACTTATGCTTATAAGGTTGTGTTTCAAACCCTTCACATAGGCCACTTGAGTGATAGTAATCTGGTTATTAGAAATGTTACCAAATCCTTTAATGATTCCTTTTTCAGAACCACCAAAGATTACTTTAGGCCCATTTATGATAGGTAAGTACTCCTTCAGCAACCCCCTTGTTCCAGTCATTTGCCTGGAACATCCCCTGTCCAAGTACCATATAGGGGCGTGGTAACTTGGACTCACCTGCAATAAAGAATTACCTAACCTTAGAGCCCAAGTAAGTCTTGGTTCCTTGGTTCAAGTTAGCTTCATACTTAACAAATCTACCTGCTGCTCTACAAACAGGTAGACTGTTGTTCTTCCTGACACTAATGTTGTGCCAGCAATCTAAGGCATAATGGCCTGTCTTGCCACAGCACCAGCATTCATACTTGTTGTATCTATTTTTAGATACATTCTTGGCAGTCTGGTTGACAACAAATCTTTTGTTTTGTGCTGGTACTGCTGCAGCTACACCCACTATTTTCTTAAGAACATGAGGTTTATGGACATGAGCTGCCTTATTGACATAAGCACCCTTGTCATTCAGAACTTTAGTCTTATTATGACCATGAGTATTCTCAAGGTCATACTTGTTAGAAGGCACTTGTACCTTTCTAAAAACTACAAGGACTTTAAAGTTCAGTTGCTGGATTGAGGCTTTGCCCTTTCTCTTAAATTGGACAGCCCTGGTGTCACCTTTAAAGCCTATTCCAGCCTTACCCTTTTGAGCCACAAACTCGTCTATTAAGGGTAAAACTGATTTTGGCTTAGAATAACTAGCCACCAAATCTTTTTCTTTTTGAAGTCTGGCTTCCAGACTTTTAAATAGATCATTTTTGTAAGTGATTGTGCTCATCTGAATAACAGTTATAGTTTTCAGTTTGGCAATCTCATTCATTTTTTGATCCAACACTTTTTCTAAATCAGATGCAGCCATCTTAAGATCTACAATTTCCTTAGCCTGAGTTTTGGCCAAGTTTTTTCTTTTCTTTAGTGCCTGCAATAAGTCCCCATATTCATCTATCAGCTGATGAATATCACCTTCAGACTCAGACCCATCCACATCACTTGATGCAGATATAGCTGGCTCTAAACCAGTACTACAATCTGAATTTCTAGAAAAACATTATACCTTACTAAGATCAGGCTAATCCTGGCACTTATATTCTTCTGATACAACCATCAGTCCTATGCACTGATGGTCTTCTTGTTCATAGATAGAGTTCTGCACTTGCATAAACTCATCTTTTTCATCTGCTGCATATAGACCAATGTATGCCTCAGCTTCAGATTCAGACTCTGAAGATGATTGGTCTGTCAAACTCTTCTCCTTCTTAGCAATAATGGATTTCTCCTTCTTACTCTTTTGTTGAGTCTTCCTTTTATCAGCAGACTCCTTTCTTTTTTCTGGACACTCAGCCACAACATGTCAAGGCCTATTATAACAGTAGCAAACTATCTTTGATGTTGTAGATTTGCTAGGCTTAGACCTGCTCCTGTCCTTCCTAGATGACTTCCTCTTTTGATGATAATCATCCACAGGCTGAGATGTGGAGGGCCTAGACTTCCACTGCTTCTTCTTCAGGAATCTCTGAAACTGTCTTGTGAAGGAAGCAAAGTCTTTATCTGAATCACTGCTGTCTGAACTTTGGTTGTCTGAATTATCTGAAGTAATTTCAGCAACTATCTTAGGAGGTGATGGAGACATCCTCCTATTCTTCCTAGTGGCTTCTACCTTGAAGGCCACAGACTTTTCTCTATGCTCCCCTTTTGCACTTTTCTCTTCCTCTTTCATAGCCATCAGCTGCATCTCATATGACAGCAATTTTCCAAACAAAGTTGGAGGAGAGATATCTGCAAGTTTGGCCACTTCCCTAATGACACAAATCTTAGTGTCCCAATCCTTTGTCAAGGATCTTAGGAATTTATCATTCAGTTCATATGTACTGAAGATCCTTCCATAGGACATCAGCTCATTTACTATTCTATAGAACTTTTTATAACACTCAGTTATACCATCTGACATTCCTTGTCTGAAACTCTCATATTCCTGGTTTAGTATAGATCTTCTATCTTGTCTGACTTCTTCAGAACCCTAAATGTAGACTATCAAAGTGTCCCACATTTCCTTGGATGTCTTGCAGTGAATCAAATTTTGAAAGGTTGAATCATCTATGGCACTTACTATGATATTTTCGGCTCTTTTATCCATAGTTGCCAGGATGATCTCTTCCTTAGTCATCTCTGAAAAATCCTTGGGAATTCTTTGATTTGCATCTAGAACTGACAAATTCATTGGAATATAAGGACCTTCCTTTACTGTAATGTAGATCCTTGGATCAGAAGCCTCCATAAAAATCCTGACCCTTTCTTTCAATATTCCAAATATCTCTTTCCTGCATATGAGTAATTTCATAGAACCTAGTTCCTTATGATTTTCTACTGAACCCATTTTCTTGATCTTGAATCTTACTTATGGATCTAACTCAGACTGTTAAGTCCTTCTTTGAGTAACCTCCCTCCGATACCACTTGATAGAATCGATTTCAAGATAACCCAAACACCTAGAGGGGGGTGAATAGGTTCTATTTTTTCACTTAAGGCAGAATAAGAATTCAGTTCTTTAAAGAGAATCTAACTATTCTACAGCTAACACAGCAACCACGGCATAGAATTCACAATCACACACACATCACAAGTTGCACACTGGTTTATTGTCGTTCCCCAAGGTCTGGGTACATCCACTTTCCCCCTTTGCCTATCCAGTAGTGTATAGATTCGGCAAAACTTCTTCCTTCTTCTCAGATCCACAGATCTTATAGCTCAGAACCCTGAAAGGTTCCTACAACTCAGAATGTATCCACACTCCTATAGCTCAGGCTAGTAACCCTACCTCAGCCTTGTCACAAGGCCTACATCTCAGAGATCTATATCTCCTACACTCAGCCTTTATATTATAGGCTTACAACTCAGATCTTGAAAGATCCTAGACTCAACCTTTATATTATAGGCTTACAACTCAGATCTTGAAAGATCATACAGAATTTGAAAAATCTTATAGATTAACTCTTACCCTTGTTGAGAGAGAAGGGATAAAAGGTTTCTTGATCAGCTCTTGATAAAACTGATTGCTGAGATCAACCTGTTCTTAGCTTTCTTCAAAGCTTCTTAAATCTGAACTCAGTAGGGTTGATCTTCTTTGAAGTTGACTGGCTGGCAGCTTCCTTCTTAGATTTCAGAAATAGATCTGAATTCTTCTTAGTAGATTTGTTCAGGATCTGCTTCTTAAGAGACTTGTAAATATCTCCTTCTTTACTTCAAACAGCTGGAGCTCTCTCTCACTCTCCAAATCTTTTGAAGTTTCTTTTGAATTCTTGTTTGAATTCTCCTTAGACAAATTCTGAATAGATTGCCACTTCAGACTGTCTTCTTAGATCTTCTCGCGAAAATATTCTTCTGTGTGACATGCTCTTTCTTGATCAATGATCAATTCTTCATTTGTTATTTTTTTGATTTGACAGAATCCGTCTTTATATAGACTTCATCCATGGTAACTGGCTGATCCGGTTTCTAACCAACTTCTGACAGTTCTGATAGCTTCAACAAATTTGTTGGAATTCACAGCTGTCAAGTCTTCAGTCATTTCTTGAACCTTTGTCTTTATCAGCAAAGCGTCGAGACTGATCTTCATTATGTGTCGACCTAAGTAGATTAAGTGTCGACACAAGCTTTGGTGATGTCGACATAGCTCCTTTGGTGTCGATACTGCTTCTTGACACTGCATCTGTAGAATGTGTTGACACAACTTCTTTGTGTCGACACAGTCACTTCTTCACTTCACAGCAATCAACTTTGTTGAAACTCTGCTGTGTGTCGACACAAGTCCTGTGTGTTGACACAGTTGATATAGTCTAAGAATTCTGTGTATCGACACTGCCTCCAGGTATCGACACAGTTGATGTCGATTAAAACTTCTGTGTGTCGACACAGTTGCTTCTGGTGTCGACACTGCTTTTCCAAGTGTCGATACAAGCTTTCTTAAGTGTCGACACAACTTCCTCTGGTGTCGACACATGGACTTAGAAACTTTTTTCCTGCATTTTAGCAAATTTTTAACCTGCACATATAAACTCAAAATAACATCAAATACACCTTGATGTATATCATTGAGCTAAGTGAGGTATCTCCAAATTAGGTACACATTTTCCTATGTACCCAACAGTTAGTTTTATTTTCTTGCAAGTAGTCGTTAATCAAAATCAAACCCCCGAAAGCTTCGATTTTAGAGACTTCGATCTCAAGTCTTTCTTAAAAGTGAATTCCACCTTTTTTTGCGCTCCTCTTGAGATCGATACTCGGGGATCACTCTGTTGGGTCCATTGTCCACAATGTCCTAGATTTGAAGAAGTCAACCATATCAATGTCATACCCAAAGTTGTATTTGAAGTATGCTTAAGTTCATGCATGCAAGTTAGTCCTTATAACATTGATAGGATAGGTATTCCAAGTGATGTGACAGGTGGTCACAAAGTAAAGATGTAGAGAGACAGAAATCTATCTAAGTATACAGACGGCATTAAGTGAAGCCAGTTCACTCAACGCCAGATATAAGGGAAGATGCTGGATAGGCTGGAAATTGCCTAAGTCCACAGGCGTTGAGTGAAGCCAATTCACTCAATGCCAGATGCTAAAAGCGTTGAATGGAGGTGTCAACTTATATCAAGAAGCATGCTACTCTGCGGCTAATTCCACAGGAATTGAGTGATTACATCTCACTCAACTCCATATATCAAGAATCATCAAGTATAACTGAATTTGTCAACGCCTAAGTATTGGCGGGCTGAATATTCGACAAAGTCCAGCAGCGTCAAGTGAGCTGTGCACAGATCACTCAACACCAAAGCAACATCGTTGAGTCTTGCTGCTACAATCAAAGACCATGGAGAAGACATAAATCGACTAAGTGCAGAAGCGTTGAGTGAAGCCAGTTCACTCAACGCTTAATAAAGAAGACAGGCTAAAGCAGAAAGCATTGAGTTTGGCCAGCTCACTCAATGTCTTTAGACAGGTGAAGAAATGACTAAGTGTAAAAGCGTTGTGTGAAGCCATTTCACTTAATGCTCTTAATGCCTATGTTGCAGAATAATTTAGTCAGTTGACTAAGGGTTTTAGCTTTGAGTGAAGCCAGTTCACTTAATGCACTCAATGCCTAGAGTGGATTTGAGAAATTGGCTAAGTCCATAACCGATGACGTCAGCCAAAGTCAACAGAAGTCAACATCGTTCAAAATACTTGCGAGAAAGCTATAGAACACGACAAATACTGCGTCAGAGACACTATATGTCTTCTTTCGTTAAGCAAGGTGCAGCTGCCAACTGCAGGTGGTCCCCACTGCTTCTTGGTGTCGTTAATCGATTGAAGATAAAAGAGACAGCTACAAGATGTTGAACTCAACTTTTAGGGTTTTGTTTAAAAAAGAAAAATAGCTGGTGGGCTTCATCTTCCTCACCATTATTGCCGGGAAAAAGCTTGAAGTCATCCAGCAGAACTAAAAGTTCAGTTAGCTGTACCATTTTCTTCTGCTACAGCAAGTTCAGAAACACTTTTAATAAAGAAATAAAGGAGAGCCTTTAGTCTTCTGCAGGTTCAGTAGCTGTTTGAAGAACTGAAGACCTAGCAGATCTTTAATCTTCTACAATAAGTTCAGAAATAGTTTTCTGAGATACTTCCAGCAGAAGCAACCATTTATTGAAGAACATTTTTCTACTACTGTGCGCCACTGATCGTGTGCATTATATTTTCTGCAATCTATAAATACGCAGGTTCTGCCCTAATTCCGGGGGGGGGGGGGGACTTTTTCTCCGCCGTTTTTGTCTCCGAGGAGGGTTCCGCCGATCTCCTTCTTCCTCCACCGTAAGGAGGGGCTCCAAGCAAGATTTTAACGCCGAATTCAAGTCGGAGCCTGAAGAAGAGGAAGCCTATATTGGGCTAGTTGTTGTTGCTGCTGCTGAAAAGGAAGCTGAAGCAGCAGATGAAGACTATCCTGCTGCCAAGATAGGTATCAGGGCCCCTCTATCACACTCAAACAGTGATTCAAAGGTGGATGATGAGGATGAAGAAGATTCCTACAACTGCTATGGGCTGATGGCAATGACTGATGAAGAATCCATCCAGGATCAGCTTAATCAAAGCAAGGTAAATTCTCTATCAAGCTCTTCTTTTGAGTATGGATTCGAGACTAGTATCTGTACAGAAGCTTCTTCATCCAGTGGTGAAGATGCTTCTGAATCAGAAGGTGATGTCAATCAATTGATTGATAGGTATGGTAAACTTCTGGATGCATTTAAGAGGTGCAAGAAGTTTACTAAAAAGCAAGCTGTGGAGATAGCCTCTCCTCAGTTAACTGCTACCCAGCTGACTGAAACATCAACTCTGCTTGATCAGAAAGCAAGGGAAGTTAGCCAACTAAGAAACATCACTCTCATTTAGATTGGCACCATCAAGTTCAAAGATAGTCTCATAAGGAACCTTGAAGAGAAGCTTTAGAGGGAGCAGAGAATTATGGCTAGTTTTTCTAAGCCTAATACAGTATTGCCCTTGATAGACTCCTCCTTTCAGAAGGGTAAGAAGGGGTTGGGGTTTAAGGGAAATATAAGGGTTGCCCCTTCGAAAGGGAAGGGCAAAGCTCCTGTTGAGCCTCTGTCTTCCATGCCTCCCAATCCTTTTGGGAAAGTTCAGTTGCCTTCAAAAAGGTATGACCAAGAAAGCATCTTTGGTCACTAATGAATGACAAATCCACTAGTATGAACAAAGATGTTCACAACCATGGTAGAAGGTATAGCAGGGTGAGTGCCTTTAAGGATACCCATGAAGAAATTCAAATGGCCCATTCTGGACCATTTGCCTTTGGTGCTCCAGCCCCCACTCTCAAGAATGTGGCTGCAACAAAGGTTCAAGATCATTCAGTAAAAACTCAGACCAAGGGTCAGTCTTCGAGTAAGCCTGGTTTGGCTGTGTCTGATGCTATCAAGAGCATGCTTTCTGAAAAGAAGCTTGCTGCTGCTGACACTCAGAGAAGGCCAAACAAGCCAGCTAGAAGACTTACCTTCAGTCAAATCCTTGCTAAAAGGAATCTGAAGAAGGCTGCTGCACCTCTCCCTACTATTTAGTTAGTCGTTAACCACACTGCTGGGCCTACACAAAAAAGAAGATACACCATTCATGAATGTTGGTGCTATGGTAAAGTGGGCCACTTTGCTATAGACTGTTGGCACAATCTAATTGTGCCAAGAGCAGATGTTAGTCCGCCAGTCAGAATAACTGCTGGTAGACAAGTTCATTTTTAGACTAACATGTACCTAGGACCTAATAGATATTGGGTTCCTAAGGTAAAGTTAATTGTGTGATGCAGGTTAGTCCAAGTGCCCATACCCATATATGGTACTTGGACAATGGTTGTTCTAGGCACATGACTGGGACAAGGAGCAACTTAAAGGAGTATACTCCAGTGAAAGATAGACCCAAGGTTATCTTTGGTGGTTCAGATAGAGGGGAGACTAGAGGCTATGCTAAGATTACCAATAGCATAGTCACCATCACAAAAAGTGGCTTATGTTGAAGGGTTACAACACAAACTCATAAGAATAAGCCAACTCTCTGATCATGGCTATGTTATTGTCTTCCACAAGGATGAGTGCCAGATTAAGAGATCAAGTGACCAAAAGGTCATCTTGACAAGCACTAGGAGTGGAAATGTTTATTGTTTAAACTTTCTTTGTCTAGATATAGACTCTCCTATTTGTCTTGTGGCAAATGAGAAAGTCTCATATTGTGTCCAATGATACAAGAGGCTAGTTCATTTGAATGACAAGACTATTGACAAGATCTTTAGTCAAGATCTTGTTCGGAATGGTCCTAATGTAAAGTGCACCAAGGAGGGCATTTGCTCAGCATGCCAAAAGGGCAAGCAGACCAAAGCCTCCTTTAGGGGCATTGGGACCAAAGAATCTGTTAGGTGTTTATACCTCTTGCATATGGACTTGTTTGGTCCTATGCTAGTTCATAGTCTTGGTAGGAAAGTCTACATCCTTGTAGTGGTTGATGACTATTCAAGGTATGCTTGAGTGTTCGTTCTTAAGAAAAAGAATGAAACCCTTGATGTCTTCATGAAGTTTATAAATTAAATTCAGAATTAGTTTGACAGTACTGTGGTCAAAATCAGAAGTGACCATGAGACTGAATTTCAGTCTGATAGCATGACATAGTTCTATGAAGAGCTAGGGATTCATCAAAAAATTTCTTCTCCAAGAACACCCCAGCAAAATGGAATTGTTGAGAGGAAAAATAAGACTCTCATAGAGGCTGGAAGGACACTATTGATTGACACATCTCTTCCAGAATATTTCTGGGCAGAGGCAGTAAATAGTGCATGTCATGTCCTCAATAGAGCCTCTATCAACAAGAGCCACAAGAAGACTCCCTATGAGATCTTGAAGGGAAGAAAACCAACCTATGCTATCTCAGAATCTTTGGTAGTAAGTGTTATATGCTTCACATTGAGAAGTCCTATGTGACTAAGTTTGTTGTCAAGTCCTTTGATGGGATTTTTGTTGGGTACAACAATCTTAGTAAAGCCTATAAGATCTACAACTTGAAAAGCCAAGTTGTAGAATAATGTGTACATGTAGTCTTTGATGAGTCTACTATGATTAATAGTGAGCTGCCAAGCCCCTCTTCTAGTACTGCAGGTACAGAACAGTTGACGGACCAGCTAAATCTCAAAGAAGCTACTCCATTAGTCCAAGATAAAGCTGATGGAATGGATATTCCAGTAGAAGGACTGCATGACATAAGTGAGGTTGATGAAGATCAGCAAGAAGCTACCCCTGTAGCTAATACTGAAGCAAGATTTACTCCAACAATCAGGCATTTGAGGGATCATCCAAGACACCGAATCATTGGTTATGCCAACCAAGGAGTAGTGACCGGGAGCAAAAGTATCAACACAGCTCTATACTCAATCTTCCTGTCATAGGTAGAGCTAAAGAAATTTGAAGAGGCCAAAATAGATCAAATCTGGATTATAGCAATGCAAGACGAACTAAACTAGTTTAAGTGATGCAAGGATTGGAAGATGGTTCCCAGACCACAAGGACATAATGTCATTGGAGTCAAGTGGATTTACAGGAATAAACTTGATTAAAATGGCATTATAATCAAGAACAAAGTAAGGCTAGTAGCTAAGGGGTACAGAAAAGAAGAAGGTATTGATTTTGATCAAACCTTTGCCCCTGTAGCAAGATTGGAAGCCATCTGACTATTCCTTGCATATGCTGCACACAAGGGATTCAAGGTCTACCAGATGGATGTGAAGTCAGCCTTTCTGAATGGTGACTTAAAAGAAGAAGTCTATGTTTATCAGCCTCCAGGTTTTGTTGTTCCTAATTCACTTGATTTTTTTATAGACTTAGGAAAGCTCTATATGGGCTGAAACAAGCCCCTAGAGCATGGTATGAGACATTATCTAGCTTCCTCATTGAGAACAAATTCTCAAGGCAGAGGATAGACAATACCCTTTTCTTAAGGGAATCTAAGGGTAAGATCATCCAAGTCCAGATATATGTAGATGACATTATATTTGGATCTACTGATGACAACCTTTGCAGGAAGTTTGCCAAAATCATGCAAGGGAAGTCTGAGATGAGTAGTATGGGTGAACTTAAGTTCTTCTTGGACTCCAAGTAAGACAGACTGATGATGGCTTGTCCATATCCCAGTCTAAGTTTACTAGGGAGTTAATCAAAAAGTTTGGTATGGAGACTGCCTCCACCATAAAAACTCTCATGGTGTCAAGTATGCCTATTGGCAAAGATGAGGCAGAGAAACCTATTGATGAAACTTTGTATAGAGGGATAGTTGGCTCCCTTCTATATCTAACTGCAAGTAGGCCAGACATCATGTATGCTACATATGTTTGTGCTAGGTATTAGGCTTGCCCAAAATAATCTCACTACTAAACTACAAAGAGAATTTTGAGGTATCTTAAGGGCACACTAGATCTTGGCCTTTGGTACCTTAGAAATGGGGAGTTTGAACTAATAGGCTATTCAAATACAGATTTTGCAGGCTGCAAAGAGAACAGGAAGAGCACTTCTGGCACCTATCAATTCTTGGGAGGAAGACTAGTGTCTTGGAGCAGCAAGAAGCAAACAAGTGTTGCAATCTCAACTGTAGAGTTAGAGTATATCTCAGCAGGTAGTATTATGCTCATTGCTGTGGATCCAGCATCAGCTCCAGGATTATAACCTCCAGATAAGTAGAAGTACCTTATATTATGATTCTACTAGTGTCATCTCAATTGATAGGAATTCTGTCTCTCACAGTAGGACTAAGCATATTGAGATAAGATATCATTTTATTAGGGAGCATGTGGAATGTGAAGATATCAATCTTGAGTTTGTCCCAATAGACAAGCAGGTGGCTGACATCTTCACTAAGCCACTAGATCAAGCAAAGTTCATCACCTTCAAGTTTGAATTGGGTATGTTGAACCTAGTATAGCTTCAATTTCTCCTCATGTTGTTGCAGGTTATACTATTTCTTGTAGGTGAAATTGTTCTTCAGTAGAATGAATACTTTTCAAGAGGTATACCTTCAGTGGTATCATGATCAAGTACTATCCAGACTGGTTTAAACTAGAATGTCTACCAGGAAGTTTGAAAAAGGATGCTTCAGTTGAGGGGGAGCAAGTACAATACTTGTAGAGGCATATTCAAGTGGTATCCAAAAAGGGGAAAGGAACAACACACCTACAGCACTCTCAAGTGGTTAAACCCCTGATAGAGTTGCTTATCTGTACTCAAAAAGGGGGAGCAGATAATCAGTACCTCCCTAACTATTTATAGATGTCAAAATAGGGGAGGAGAAGAATATAAGTTAAGGAAAGTGGTATCAGAGTTATGAGTGTATCAGATACCAGCCAAGGATATGTGAGAAGGATATAAGTGGTAGCATCAATTAAGGGGCAGTAGGAGCATGTGTGCCCTACAGGCAAGGAAGTGTGGTAACTATAACTTGTTCTCTTGTTATATGTTTTCCAAGTTAATATTTTATTGCTGCATATGTTAGTATATGTCATTGACTCATTTGATTGAGGGTTTTGACTTCTTCAAATAGGGGGAGATTGTTGGGTCCATTACCCAATATGTCCTAGATTTGAAGAAGTCAACCATATAATGACATACATAAAATTGTATTTAATGTATACTTAAGTTTATGCATGCAGGTTAGTACTTATAACATTGATAGGACATGTATTATAAGTGATGTGATAGGTGGTCACAAAGTAAAGATGTGGAGAGACAGAAATCTATCTAAGTCCACATGTGGCGCTGAGTGAAGCCAGTTCACTCAATGCCTGATGCAAGGGAAGGTTCTAGAAAGGTTGGAAATTGCCTAAGTCCACAGGAATTGAGTTAATCCAGTTCACTCAATGCCAGATGCCAAAAGCGCTGAATGGAGGTATAGATAGTCAAAGCCATGTAGTGCAAAGCTACTCCGTGGCTAAGTCTATAGGCATTGAGTGATTACAGCTCACTCAACGCCATATATAAAGAATCGTCGAGTAAAGATGAATCTATCAACGCCTAAGTATTGGTGGGATGAATATTCGACAAAGTCCAGAAGCATCGAGTGAGCACATCTCACTCAATGCCAAAGCGACAATGTTGAGTCTCACTACTGCAGTCAAAGCCTAAGGAGAAGATATAAATCGACTAAGTCCAGAAGTGTTGAGTGAAGCCAGTTCACTCAACACCCAATAAAGAAGACATGCTAAAGCAGAAAGCGATGAGTGAGGCCAGCTCACTCAACACCTTCAGATAGGTGAAGAAATGACTAAGTGTAAAAGCGTTGAGTGAAGCCATTTCACTCAACACTCTCAATGCCTATGTTGCAGAATAATTCAGTCAGTTGATTAAGGGTTTTGGGGTTGAGTGAAGCCAGTTCACTCAACGCACTCAACAGCTTGAGTGGATTTGAGAAATTGGCTAAGTCCATAACCGATGACGTCAGCCATAGGTAACAGAAGTCAACATCATTCAAAATAATTGTGGGAATGTTACAGAACACGACAAATACTGCCGAAGAGCTACTATACATCTTCTTCCGTTAAAGCAAGATGCAGCTGCCAACTGCAGGTGGTCCCCACTGCTTCTTGGAGCCGTTAATCGGCGGAAGATAAAAGGGACAGCTACTGGATGTTGAACTCAACTTTTAGGGTTTTGTTTCAAAATGAAAAAGAGTGGCTGGACTTCATCTTCCTCACCATTGTTGTCGGGAAAAAGCTTGAAGTCGACCAAAAGAACTAAAAGTTCAATTAGCTATAGCATTTTCTTCTGCTATAACAAGTTTAGAAACACTTCTGATAAAGAAAGAAAGGAGAGCCTTTAGTGTTCTACAGGTTCAGTAGCTGTTTGAAGAACTCAAGACCTAGCAGATCTTCAGTCTTCTACAGCAAGTTCAGGAATAGTTTTCTGAGATACTTCCAGCAGAGGAAACCATTTATTAAAGAACATTTTTTTACTGCTGTGAAGATAGTTAGAGCTGAGATAACTCAGCTCTAGTAGTAGACACGGAGAAATTTCTGTGTCAAATTAATTAAAACCACTGTATTTCTGTATGATCCATTTGAATCTGAGCTATAGGGCTCTTGAGCTTGACTTAAGGCAGTTTTTCCTGAGCTGTACGAGAGTTATACTCTCTGAGTGTAGGATCCAGCTTGGATCTGAGG
The DNA here is from genome assembly GCA_039513925.1 of Platanthera zijinensis. NCBI lineage: Eukaryota > Viridiplantae > Streptophyta > Magnoliopsida > Asparagales > Orchidaceae > Platanthera > Platanthera zijinensis. Next base: position 73,377,035 of record CM077097.1, read on the forward strand.
TAGGTGCTCATTCGATTACTGAGCTGTAAAGCTTTTGAGCCTGAGGTAGGAGAGTCATTCTCACTAAGTTGTTTGGCACTTGTACCTGAGCTGTAGGATCATTTGGATCTAAGGTAAGGCCTTTTTGCCTAAGCTTTAGAAGAGTCATTCTCTCTGAGGTTGGATTCTTTGTGGATCTGAGGTAAGGCTATCCTCCAAGCCTGAGTGGTAGGGCCTTTGGCCTGAGGTAGGTGATCAGTTGATCACTGTGTTGTAGGGCTAAATTCTTGAGTTGTAAGTCTTGGAGGAGACTGAGAGATTGTAACACCTCTACCCATCACGTGCAATGTAATAGAGGGTCCGGCCAGGGCCCCACACCATATTCCACAAACAGGCGGAGAAGTTACTAAATAATATCAAAAACAATCAAAACCTATTACAGAGCATTCTAGCGGAAGCTTCATGGTTGAAAACTTGAACTCAAGAATCACAAAGATTGTCCACTAATATGAAAACAGGAACGTATATAAATACACAAAGTATTTAGCCTTATGGCCTTACAAGTTTCTCTTAACAAAAGTGTGGTTTACAAACATCGGCGCACAGGCCGGCCACACATGAACAAGAGTAAACAAAACATAGCCTTCGAGGGCCGGCAGTGCAACCAGGGCTTCAACCCGCTATTTCCTGCTTGGTCCTCAAATACCTGCAAAAGGACAATCCACCAAGCGGTGGCAAACAGGGCAACGGTCAGCATTCAGCTGACCAATTATAATGACCCTGCCCCTAGCACGGGGCAGCGGAATTCCTTCCCTGCAAAGCATTTTATTCACACAGCATATATGTATAACAATCCACCAAGAATGTGCAAACCTGCACAAGTCAATACATATCACAAACGCCGGTACGATGGTTCGACGTTCCGTGCACTCAGGGCACATTATTGGTGTACCGAAAAACAAGGGTTCCACCACCGTTCAAAGGTCCCTGACATGATGGTTCAATATGAACATTCCTATTCCTTACGGCGCACAGGCCAATGAATCTCGCTATGTGATCCTAAAAGGGCCTTAAGCACCCATGGTTAGACAACCATAACGCAGGTACAGATCCACCTTTCCCGTTGCTCAAATTCATCAGACTCAAGCCTGGACTGACACGGGTACGGTTTCACCTTTCCTGTTCGCCATAAAGGGAGTCCACAGTTGCAGCCCAAGGCCTCAACTTCACACAGAATGGCACTCACGACCACAAGAGTTCAACACCAAGTACCAACTCTCAAATATTTTCCCTGGATTTCCTCCAGTACTTCCTGTTGCACCATGCCACAGGTATCCACCAAGGATTCCATACAAACAACCAATTTACTCGAAGTTTTCTTCGATTTTTAAACAAAGCATCACCAATCCAGACTAACTCGTCCGGATGGGCTTCACACATCATGCCTAACCGTACTACTCACTTCCGGTTCTAATGCAATATAACAAGGGATGAAACACAACATCCCAAGGGAATCACTTCAATTTCCACCTTTTGGTGGAGGATTCCATGCATATGCAGGAAAGAAGGACTTCACTTATCCAAGAAGGAAATCGTTACCCTTGGAAGGCGTTTCGATGCCATGGAGAAAACTAGACGGTTTGAAAGTACCGCAACGCTCTAGCCTTCGCAGATCTGAACTCGGCTCGCGATTTGGACCACCGTAGCACCACCGGCGACCGGATTTCTCTTCTTCTTCCTTCCTTCCCTTACTCTCCTCTCTCTTCTTCTTAGAAAGAGAATGTTAAGAAAATAATGGGAAATAACTCATCCATTCCCGCACTTAACCCTTCAGGAAATACTCAGGGCCGTTAGATCTTCATCAAAGGAAACGAATGTCTCAAATTTGCTCTGAAAAGCATCTTCCCTGGGCTGACACAGCTTGTGACACGCCCGTGTCACAGGCTGTGTACCTTAAGCGGCACACAATCGACTCAAACCAGACCAGGACACGGGATTAGACACGCCCGTGTCAAGCTCCTAACATGCTCGTGTTGTAAGATCCTGTCTCCTCATCCCGAGGCTAACCCGGATCTTATGCCCAGAACCGCCGCCTTACGGTGACACTAACTCCTGAGTTAGTCGACACCGTAAGACGCCGATTCTGCCGGCTATTACGATCATTTTTCACTAGAGATGCGGAAGTAAAAGTGTATAACCAAACCAATACACATGTCCACAGAAGTCACAGAGCATATCATATATAAGGAAATGAAAAGCTACTACAGTCCAAAATGAGTACAAAAGTGAAATAGGGCTTATGCCCATATACATCAATAGAAATGAGACTCTCTCTCATCAAACAGAAAGCTGTAAACTAAGCTATCTACTATATCTCCTCCCACCTGAGGACGTACGGTAGTAGTGTCTGGTGGTGGTGGTAGCTGCTCCTCATGCCCTGCCTCCTCGTCCTGCTGGACGTGCTGGTCTATCTCCTCGAGCTCCTAAAAAGGGGGAGTCAACGTATGTTAGTCAAAAAGACTAAGTCGTATCCTCAACACCTCCTCCTGTCGCTCTTAGGCACCGGATGGAAGGAAGATACGGAGGACAACAAGGGGTAGCAATGTGGAGCAGGTGACATTTCTATCTAGCAGGAGTAAGTAAAGTCTAGCAGTTATATATATGATCTAGCAGTTCTCTATATAGTGCAAGCAAGTAAAGACAGTACAGAAAGAGAAGAACTGCAGTAAAAAGGTAGAACTGAAAGTAAATGCAGTACAGAAAGGAAAGTACGCTACTGCTACTCCTACTCCTATCAAAATCACAAGAGTACCCTAACTTATATGAACGCCCATACGAACATGTAAGTTAGGGTTTCCAAAAGTAACTTATCATATAAAAGAGCCCATACTAATTTATATGGTAAGGATCTATGATTGCGTATGCCCTAATATGTATGAATGTATGTTATGATGAATATGTTAAACATGCAAGTGCAACACACACACACGACTCCGTGATCACAGACCTTTAGTTCCCTCTTTTTGAGAGCTTGCATCACTCTCGGGTACTACCGTTGTGGCTACGGCAACAGTGGAGCGGGCTCTCCACTTCTAGGTAGGTATAAGCACTACCAGACCTAGACCCCTCTCATACGCCTCTGTACACGTCCTAGGTGCACTCTAGAGTTTTGCGTACGTATTTTGCTGACTACCCGTCAGTCTTGTAGGTCGAGTGCACGTCTTCGGGGATTCCGCAGTATTATATATTTAAGCATACTGGCCCCTCCACCCGTACTCCTCGCCCGAGTCATCGTACTGCCATCGGTGCATCGACTGGCCAGTCCCGAGTGACTCGCCACTAATTTTATGCACATGCAAGGTATAAATCTGAGCTTCCTGCTCGTACTGATATTGTTAACACATTCCCTCCAACCCAATTTGGGTGAGCAAGCGCTTGTATGATGTTCCCAACCTTATTTAACCGGCGAACCTATCGCGTAGAACTCCAAACCTATTAGACTACTCTTGTTTTAAGGTTTATTATACCTAGTGATTTAAAGTGAATCCCAGGACTGCCCAAGGCATGCCCCGTGAGGGGGTCTCGAGGGCACTAGGAACCAAGACGGGCATGAAACCCGAAGTTCCCTTTCGCAAGGATAATTAGTTTTAGTTGATGTTTACCCATTACCCACGATTCTCCTTTAGTGTTACTCCTTAGTAGCCTAATGACTTATGGTATTATTATCGGAAGGGCGACGGTCTTCCGTCGGACTCCGTTATGCCTATTGTAAAGTGATTTGCACTCTATCACTCGTTGCTATACTTATGATGTCATCAGCACCACCCGGGTTTATTCCCAATTTCCACGACTATCCCATTTTATTCTATCTCCCGGTGGTCCTAGTAGAGTAATCCTACTTCTTCTAGATGTAGCCCCAGACCTAATACCACCCTGCCATTTCCAAGTTATAATACCATCCCCATCGTTCTGTTCATTAACCTAGGGTGGTATTCTCTAGATAAGCATTTACGTAGGACACGTCTATCGAGACTGAATGACTAGGGTGGAATGACCTATCTAAAGATCCATTGAATGAACTTCCAAATGCATTGTGTTGTGTTTAATCACATGAGATTATTATAAATAGGACACGTCGATTTATTTATTACTTATCATCATCAGAATCATTCAATTACTGTTAAGGGTAAAATCGTCATTTTCCCGAATACTTATAAATCAAATCTTCAAGTTATCAAGTCGAATCTCAAGGGCTCGAATATGTCTCCCTTGAGTTTATATAATAACATTAGGGTTTTATAAATCTTCTAAACCCTAGTTTGAATCATTTTAGAAAAATGCTTACGTGTTCACCAAATTATCAAAATAGTCAATTTCATTAAGTGTGGGATTTTTGCTCCCAAAAATCCCAAGTAACTTAGGGTTTTAAATTATACCTTACTGGTCTACTAAATCAGGGGGTGTGCATTCTAATTGCACCCCTTTAGGTAAATATCAAAAATTGCTATTTGCACCCCGAGCCTAAGTAATTCAATTCTTGTATGTGGGTCTTTCCCAACATGACTTGTTCCAATTTCAGGGAAATTTCTACCACTGGTCTATATGGTCCCTAATGGCCAGCCACCAAAATTTGGGGCCATTTGGAGTTAGCTAACTCCAAGAATCACCTAGTTAAGCCCTAGGGGTATTTTGGTAATTTCCCCACATTTTGTTTTCCAATCAAGCCCATTTTTGGGCAGAGCCTGAATATGCCCTAATTATACCTCTGACCAAAATCTCAGGTCAAGGGGGCTTCTGGTTTGGCTTGGGCAGCCATTTGAAATTCTGCAAAATTGCTATTTGCAGCCCAAGTCAAATTTCATTTCTCAAACATGCAAGTGAGATTTCTCATCATGCAGTGAATCAATTTAGCCCAAATTTTAACCATGGGTCTAATATACCCATGAGAGGGTGCCACCAAAATTTGGGGCCATTTGGAGTTAGGAAACTCCAAAAATCACATTTATTTACTTTTGGGTATTTTTGTAAAAACTATAGAAAATGTTCCCCAAAAATTCTGATTTTTGGGGAGGGCCTAGATACACCTAAATTAGTGACCTAGCCCAAATTTCAGCCCATTTGTACCAAGGGTTGGGGCTGAGGAATTATTTTAATTTCTGCCCTAGTTAGGGGGCAGTCCTAGCAAAACAGCCCTACAGCACAAAATACTGGACCAAAACTTGAATTTAGGGTGGCAAATTAAAGTTAACACCTTTAGCTACAATTTTCATGTTGGACAAAAATTCATCAGGTGGTCATAGAGGCCTTAATATTAACATGCAAAGTGACTGCAAAAATCTCACATATTAAATCACTATTCATTAATTTAAATAGTAACAGATTTATCATAATATCTTAATCCGGCCGCACGAATCTTGAAGCAATCGAACGGCATCTGCTTTTCTTCCTCATGCATGCATGCATGGCCGAAACCGACGCAGGGTGGTTTTGCGAGGTGATTTCCGGCCATCGTCGGCGGCGGGGCCTCCGGCCAAGACCTTCCCCGGCCTCACGGTGGTCGGGGCTAGGGCTGGCCGGTGACTGGGCGGCGGAGGGCGGCGGACGGCGGCGGCGCAACCAAGCCGAAAAACCCTAAAACCGCCATTTTTAAACCTATTTTCAAGCCTTTTTGATTCCTATGTCGAGCTCGTTTGAGCTCGACTTCTAACCTAGATGATCTAGGATCTAGTACAGTAAGAGGGGAGGGGATACGGACCAGTGGTGGTTGTGGTCGAGGGTGGCGGCGGCTTCCCCTAGCTTGCAAATTCCGGCGAGTTCCTTGGCTTGCCATGGCTTCCTTGCTTCCTCTCTCTCTCTCTCTGGGGTGGAATGAGTGGAATGAGGGATAGGCTCGGTTTGGGGCTGAGTTAAGAGAGGGGGGCGACTTCACCAAGGCTTGGGCGATTTCACCAAGGGAGGGTGATTTCACCAATGTGAGGAGGGCTCGGGTTGGCTTGTTGAGCTAGCTAGGTGGCTTGGAAGTGGGCCCCACCACTCCAGCTGACTTAATTAGACCCTAATGGTCGGGTTTCATGGTTGGGGCCAAGGTGGGTGGGTGGTGAGGAGGGGGAGTTGGTTCACCTAATGAAATAGGTTAGGTTGGGTCGGGTTTGGGCTTGGGCTTGACCCAAGGCTGCATGGTGGGTCCCCACACCTCCTAATACCCCTACATGGTCAGCCAACCCATGGTGGGTTGGTGGGATGAGCCCAAGTGGCCCAAAATAACTCCTCCACATTTTCTCTCTCCTATTTATCACATTTTCTCTCTCCTAGGTAATTCCCAAAATTACCATTGCATGCCCCTATTTTTCTCTTCCATAGGGGGTATAGGGTCACTTTAGACCCACTGAATGAGTTTGGGTTGGTTTGGGTGGACCCAACCTAGTGAAATGGGCTAGGGCACCATTTTCACTATTTAGGTCAACATGTTGACTTGACCCAACATGGGTCAACTAGTTGACCCCATGGCCTACCTTGGGGTCCACTTAGATTGTATTTAGGGTTAGGGCAATGTGGTGGGGTCATGGTGTGGCTAGGGTTTGTATTTAGCCTAGTTTGACCTAGGTTGACTTGGGCCCCATAGTGGGCCCCACATGGTCCAAATCCTCCTCCTAGGGTCAAACCTAGCTAAACCCTAGCATCCACCACATGTCTAACCCAAATCAAGTTATTTGAAGTTTGGGATGTTACAAACCCTATAAACAAAAAAAATAATTTCGTCCCCGAAATTTAAGTTCGGGCTACGGGGTTTCTACGACAAGCTTATAAAAGATCCGAAACGTAACTAGAAGGAAAATACAAAACTAAGTTGTACCTGAGGAGAATAGCTCCGGGTGTCGCTCCATCATGAGATCCCTCGGCTCCCAGGTGTGCTCCTCCCGTCCGTGGTTGGACCACAACACCTTCACGAGAGGGACCTTCTTTTTCCGCAACACTCGGACGGCGGTATCGTCGATCCGGACCGGCTCTAAACGAACTGATCGATCTGATGCTACTGGCCCGTCGGTAGTAGAAATATGCTGCTCAGGGCGAAGGAGTGCTCGTCGTAGGGAGGAGACGTGAAAGACGTCGTGCAGAGTTCCCAACTCTATCGGTAGCTGCAGTCGGTAAGCCAAGGGGCCGATCCGCTCCAGGATCAAGTAAGGCCCCATATATCTCGGACTGAGCTTCTTGTGCCTCCGCACCCGGGAAACACCGTGCACTGGACGTATCTTCAAGAAAACCCTGTCTCCCACCTGAAACTCCACCTTACGATGCCGCGCATCGTAATACTTCGCCTGTCTGCTCTGGGCCTCCAACATCCGATCTCTGACCAGACGTATCTGAGCCTCCGTATCCTCGACATACTCTGAACCGTGAGCTCGTGTATCCTCATCTTGTACCCATGATAGAGGTGTCCGACACCTCCTCCCATATAGTGCCTCGTAAGGAGCCATCCCAATGCTCGCCTGGTGACTGTTGTTATAAGAAAACTCAATCAAGGGTAACAGTCGCTCCCAGGGCTTCCCCGTATCCAAAATACAAAGACGCAGCAGATCCTCCATAGTCCGGTTGGTCCGCTCTGTCTGACCGTCGGTCTGTGGATGGAAGGCAGTGCTGAAAGAGAGCTGCGAACCTAAGTAAGCATGCACTGCCCTCCACTCCCTAGAAGTGAATCGACCGTCACGATCCGAGACAATCGTCTTGGGGATGCCGTGGTATCTAACGAACTGCTCCACAAACAACCTCACCAATACGGCAACTGGGGCGTCCTTCCGGATCGGTATGAATCTGGCTACCTTGGTCAATCTATCGACGATAACCCAAATGGAATCGTGCCCAGAGTGGGAGCGAGGCAACCCATGCACAAAATCCATAGCAATATCCTCAAACTTCCACTCTGGCACCGGTAATGGCTGTAATAACCCTCCTGGGCTCTTGCATTCAGCTTTCACTAGCTGACAGGCCTCGCAGTGTGTAACATAATGTATGATCTCCCTCTTCATCCCGGGCCAGTACATGCTCTTCCGCAAATCAGCCGTCATCTTGGTGATACCAGGGTGCACTGAGTACCGTGATTGGTGCGACTCCCTGAGTATGTCCTCCCGGATACCACCTCCTGCGGGTATATATATACGGCCACGGAAATGAACGAGGTCGTCGCGTAGCGTGTAATCCTCTGCCTTGCCCTCAGCTAGGGCTCCGAATATCGGCTCTAAATCTGCATCCTGCCTCTGATGCACCCAGATGCGCTCCCGAATGTCACAATCACTAATCATGGAGTTCAGATACTCCCGGTACAGCTCTGGCTCAGTCTCTGACACCACAGTAATGTGTAGGCCCTCCACCATTTGAGCCAACGACATAGCTCCCACCCGAGGTTCCGTACTAGTAGTGCCAGCTCTTCTGCTCAAGGCATCCGCCACAGTGTTTGCCTTCCCCGGGTGGTAATGGATCTTGTACTGATAATCACATAGGAATTCTAGCCATCTCCTCTGGCGTAGATTCAGATCCTTCTGAGTGTCGATGTACCTGAGATTCTTGTGATCGGAGAAAATATCACAATGGATCCCGTACAGATAGTGCCTCCATATCTTTAATGCGAATACCACTGCCCCGAGTTCTAGGTCATGGACTGGGTAGTTGTGCTCGTGCTTCTTCAACTGTCTCGAAGCGTATGCTATCACATGACCGTGCTGCATTAGGACAGCACCCATCCCCTGGTATGATGCGTCGGTGTAAATCTGGAATCCTTCCTTCCCAGCTGGAAGTGCAAGGATAGGGGATGAGGTGAGCCTGCTCTTCAATTCCTGGAACGCTGCCTCGCACTTCTCAGACCAATGAAATCCTGCCTCTTTCTTCGTCAAGGATGTGAGGGGGAGAGCTATCCTGGAAAACCCCTCCACAAACTTGCGGTAGTAGCCTGCTAGTCCCAAGAAGCTGCGTATCTCCGTGGCCGATTTCGGCTGCGGCCAATCTCTAACTGCCTCGATCTTAGCTGGATCCACGGCTAGTCCAGCCCCACTGATGGTGTGTCCCAAGAATGTTACCTCCTCAAGCCAGAACTGGCACTTAGAGAACTTAGCATACATGCTATGCTCCCTCAGCTTCCCCAAAACCAACGATAGATGCTGCGCATGTTCCTCCTTGGTCTTGGAATAGACCAAAATGTCGTCGATGAAGACTATGACGAACCGATCCAAGTAAGGCTCGAATACACGGTTCATCAGACTCATGAATGCTGAGGGCGCATTCGTGAGCCCGAAGGGCATCACCGTGAACTCAAACAAGCCATACCGAGAACTGAACGCCGTCTTTGGTATGTCCTCCTCTTGGATCCGCAACTGATAGTATCCAGATCTCAAGTCCAGCTTCGAAAACCAGAATGCTCCCTGAAGCTGATCGAACAGCTCATCAATCCGTGGCAGTGGGTAAGTGTTCCGGACCGTAAGCCGGTTCAATTCCCGGTAATCAATGCACAACCGGAGCGAACCGTCTTTCTTCTTCACGAATAAAACTGGTGCTCCCCAGGGTGAAGAACTAGGCCGGACAAATCCGGACTCCACTAGCTCCTGTAACTGCGTCCTGAACTCTGCCAGCTCCCTTGGAGCCATCCGGTACGGTGCCCGGGATACGGGCTTGGCATCCGGTATCAACTGGATACGGAAGTCGGTGTCTCTGGCCGGTGGTAGTCCGGGCAATTTCTCCGGGAATACGTCGGAGAAATCCCGGACCACGGGTATATCGGAAATGGCCGTCTCCGCCACTATCATCTCGAAGCATACAAGATACACCTCCTCGCCCTGCTCGTAGGCTTTGACAGCCTGTATGGAAGATAATGAAAGAGGTGGGATAGGTCGGATACCTTCGATGGTGACGTAGGAGTCGCCATGCCTGAGGGTGATCCTCTTGGACAGACAGTCTATCTGGGCGTAGTTCCAATGTAACCACACCATGCCCAGAATAATGTCGAAGTCCTGCAGCATCAGGATCGTCCCCGGTATCTGGAATATCTTGCCAGCGATCTCTCCCTCCAAGTTGCAATGCTCCGTAGTCACTATCTCCGAGCCGTCAGGCAGACGCACCCTTCTCTCCGCGCCCGTGAATCTTTCCACGCCATCTAGCCCTTTGATGAAGGCTTCTGATATGAACGAGTGTGTAGCACCCGTGTCGTATAAGGTATGGGCAGGTTTGCCATTGACGATGACTATGCCTGAGGTTTTGATTATTTTAACGAGTGTTATTCTACGAGGCTTAATGAGCTTATAAGATCAAGTAATTTGAAGGAAATGAAACTTTTAAGGTTTTAAATTACCTGTAATGACCTCCTCTGGGTTTCTTGGAACGGTAAGATCCAAGGCGTACATCTGATCACGACCCCTGCCTCGGCCGTGATGTCCTCGTCCTCGGCCTCGGCCTCGTCCTCGACCTCGACCCTGGTATGCTGGAGGGGCCACTGGAGGGGGTGGAGGAGGAGGAAGCTGACGGAACTGCTGCGGACAATCAGCTCTATAGTGCCCCGGCTGGTGGCACCCAAAACAGACCACTTGTCTTTGACCTTGATCTTCCTACCCGATCGGTCCATGAATCTGAAGAGGTGGAGGAGCATACACTGGAGGAGGCCTCTGCTCCTGCCTGTAGTTCTCCTGTCTGTAATTCTCCTGCCTGTAGTTCTCCTGCCGGTAGTTGGGACGGCGACGTCCCCCGCCTCGTTTGAACCCAATGACCTTGCCCTTCTGGGGGCCTCTACTACTCTCTCCGTGCCATGGCCCATCAAGTGGCCTCTTCCCTCTACTCTGTGTCATAAGCTGGTCCGCCTCGTGCTTCTTTGCCATCTCGATGATCTCTGTCGATGATCCATGAGAAATAAATAGCAGTGCCTGCCGTACTGAATCCCTAAGTCCTCGGTAGAACTTCTTTGCATACCTCCGGTCCTCTAGATCATGGAAGCCTGCAAATCTGGCCAAATGGGAGAATTCCCTCTGGTACTCAATCACTGAACGAGTCCCCTGCTTGAGATTCAAGAACCTCTCCTCCAACTCATCTCTGTCTGTATCTGACACAAAATGTCCAAGGACGGACTCACTGAACTCCTCCCAGGAGATCTCTGATGGGTCCCTATCAGCATATGTGGAATCCATCATGGATTTCCACCATCTCCAGGCATGTGAATCTAGAGCAGAAGTCGCCAAGGGTACTGCCTGTTGCATCGGGCAACTGATGCCTGCAAGCATCTCCTGTATGGCCTCCAGCCATTCCTCTGTCTTCACAGCATTCTCCGTCCCGTGGTACATGGGCGGGGACAGGCTCCTGAACGCACTCAACCAGTTTGACCCCGGATTTGGCAGCTGTGCCGGGGCCTGCTGGGCTCTAAATGCGTCTAGGATCGCAGTAAGGGTCTGTCCCATCTCAGTCTGCATGAACGGAGTGGCATCCGGAGGGGGAGGGACCACGTTCTGTGGCGCGGCGACCTGTAGAGGTTGCAAAAAGGTGATTCTTAAGTCAAAATTCTTCCAAAATTTGGCCTAACTCATTGTTTAATGGACTATTTAGTGTGACTTTTTACACATGGGCACACCATTGCTTCCGCTGAATAGTTTGTCCGCAAACTACTCTCGAGCGGGGTGTTCCAGTGTTGTGGACTTCTTTCTCTAATGATCGTATTTTTCAAGTGATACCAGTTTGTAAGATCCTGTCTCCTCATCCCGAGGCTAACCCGGATCTTATGCCCAGAACCGCCGCCTTACGGTGACACTAACTCCTGAGTTAGTCGACACCGTAAGACGCCGATTCTGCCGGCTATTACGATCATTTTTCACTAGAGATGCGGAAGTAAAAGTGTATAACCAAACCAATACACATGTCCACAGAAGTCACAGAGCATATCATATATAAGGAAATGAAAAGCTACTACAGTCCAAAATGAGTACAAAAGTGAAATAGGGCTTATGCCCATATACATCAATAGAAATGAGACTCTCTCTCACCAAACAGAAAGCTGTAAACTAAGCTATCTACTATATCTCCTCCCACCTGAGGACGTACGGTAGTAGTGTCTGGTGGTGGTGGTAGCTGCTCCTCATGCCCTGCCTCCTCGTCCCGCTGGACGTGCTGGTCTATCTCCTCGAGCTCCTAAAAAGGGGGAGTCAACGTATGTTAGTCAAAAAGACTAAGTCGTATCCTCAACACCTCCTCCTGTCGCTCTTAGGCACCGGATGGAAGGAAGATGCGGAGGACAACAAGGGGTAGCAAAGTGGAGCAGGTGACATTTCTATCTAGCAGGAGTAAGTAAAGTCTAGCAGTTATATATATGATCTAGCAGTTCTATATATAGTGCAAGCAAGTAAAGACAGTACAGAAAGAGAAGAACTGCAGTAAAAAGGTAGAACTGAAAGTAAATGCAGTACAGAAAGGAAAGTACGCTACTGCTACTCCTACTCCTATCAAAATCACAAGAGTACCCTAACTTATATGAACGCCCATACGAACATGTAAGTTAGGGTTTCCAAAAGTAACTTATCATATAAAAGAGCCCATACTAATTTATATGATAAGGATCTATGATTGCGTATGCCCTAATATGTATGAATGTATATTATGATGAATATGTTAAACATACAAGTGCAACACACACACACGACTCCGTGATCACAGACCTTTAGTTCCCTCTTTTTGAGAGCTTGCATCACTCTCGGGTACTACCGTTGTGGCTACGGCAACAGTGGAGCGGGCTCTCCACTTCTAGGTAGGTATAAGCACTACCAGACCTAGACCCCTCTCATACGCCTCTGTACACGTCCTAGGTGCACTCTAGAGTTTTGCGTACGTATTTTGCTGACTACCCGTCAGTCTTGTAGGTCGAGTGCACGTCTTCGGGGATTCCGCAGTATTATATATTTAAGCATACTGGCCCCTCCACCCGTACTCCTCGCCCGAGTCATCGTACTGCCATCGGTGCATCGACTGGCCAGTCCCGAGTGACTCGCCACTAATTTTATGCACATGCAAGGTATAAATCTGAGCTTCCTGCTCGTACTGATATTGTTAACACATTCCCTCCAACCCAATTTGGGTGAGCAAGCGCTTGTATGATGTTCCCAACCTTATTTAACCGGCGAACCTATCGCGTAGAACTCCAAACCTATTAGACTACTCTTGTTTTAAGGTTTATTATACCTAGTGATTTAAAGTGAATCCCAGGACTGCCCAAGGCATGCCCCGTGAGGGGGTCTCGAGGGCACTAGGAACCAAGACGGGCATGAAACCCGAAGTTCCCTTTCGCAAGGATAATTAGTTTTAGTTGATGTTTACCCATTACCCACGATTCTCCTTTAGTGTTACTCCTTAGTAGCCTAATGACTTATGGTATTATTATCGGAAGGGCGACGGTCTTCCGTCGGACTCCGTTATGCCTATTGTAAAGTGATTTGCACTCTATCACTCGTTGCTATACTTATGATGTCATCAGCACCACCCGGGTTTATTCCCAATTTCCACGACTATCCCATTTTATTCTATCTCCCGGTGGTCCTAGTAGAGTAATCCTACTTCTTCTAGATGTAGCCCCAGACCTAATACCACCCTGCCATTTCCAAGTTATAATACCATCCCCATCGTTCTGTTCATTAACCTAGGGTGGTATTCTCTAGATAAGCATTTACGTAGGACACGTCTATCGAGACTGAATGACTAGGGTGGAATGACCTATCTAAAGATCCATTGAATGAACTTCCAAATGCATTGTGTTGTGTTTAATCACATGAGATTATTATAAATAGGACACGTCGATTTATTTATTACTTATCATCATCAGAATCATTCAATTACTGTTAAGGGTAAAATCGTCATTTTCCCGAATACTTATAAATCAAATCTTCAAGTTATCAAGTCGAATCTCAAGGGCTCGAATATGTCTCCCTTGAGTTTATATAATAACATTAGGGTTTTATAAATCTTCTAAACCCTAGTTTGAATCATTTTAGAAAAATGCTTACGTGTTCACCAAATTATCAAAATAGTCAATTTCATTAAGTGTGGGATTTTTGCTCCCAAAAATCCCAAGTAACTTAGGGTTTTAAATTATACCTTACTGGTCTACTAAATCAGGGGGTGTGCATTCTAATTGCACCCCTTTAGGTAAATATCAAAAATTGCTATTTGCACCCCGAGCCTAAGTAATTCAATTCTTGTATGTGGGTCTTTCCCAACATGACTTGTTCCAATTTCAGGGAAATTTCTACCACTGGTCTATATGGTCCCTAATGGCCAGCCACCAAAATTTGGGGCCATTTGGAGTTAGCTAACTCCAAGAATCACCTAGTTAAGCCCTAGGGGTATTTTGGTAATTTCCCCACATTTTGTTTTCCAATCAAGCCCATTTTTGGGCAGAGCCTGAATATGCCCTAATTATACCTCTGACCAAAATCTCAGGTCAAGGGGGCTTCTGGTTTGGCTTGGGCAGCCATTTGAAATTCTGCAAAATTGCTATTTGCAGCCCAAGTCAAATTTCATTTCTCAAACATGCAAGTGAGATTTCTCATCATGCAGTGAATCAATTTAGCCCAAATTTTAACCATGGGTCTAATATACCCATGAGAGGGTGCCACCAAAATTTGGGGCCATTTGGAGTTAGGAAACTCCAAAAATCACATTTATTTACTTTTGGGTATTTTTGTAAAAACTATAGCAAAATGTTCCCCAAAAATTCTGATTTTTGGGGAGGGCCTAGATACACCTAAATTAGTGACCTAGCCCAAATTTCAGCCCATTTGGACCAAGGGTTGGGGCTGAGGAATTATTTTAATTTCTGCCCTAGTTAGGGGGCAGTCCTAGCAAAACAGCCCTACAGCACAAAATACTGGACCAAAACTTGAATTTAGGGTGGCAAATTAAAGTTAACACCTTTAGCTACAATTTTCATGTTGGACAAAAATTCATCAGGTGGTCATAGAGGCCTTAATATTAACATGCAAAGTGCAAAATCTCACATATTAAATCACTATTCATTAATTTAAATAGTAACAGATTTATCATAATATCTTAATCCGGCCGCACGAATCTTGAAGCAATCGAACGGCATCTGCTTTTCTTCCTCATGCATGCATGCATGGCCGAAACCGACACAGGGTGGTTTTGCGAGGTGATTTCCGGCCATCGTCGGCGGCGGGGCCTCCGGCCAAGACCTTCCCCGGCCTCACAGTGGTCGGGGCTAGGGCTGGCCGGTGACTGGGCGGCGGAGGGCGGCGGACGGCGGCGGCGCAACCAAGCCGAAAAACCCTAAAACCGCCATTTTTAAACCTATTTTCAAGCCTTTTTGATTCCTATGTCGAGCTCGTTTGAGCTCGACTTCTAACCTAGATGATCTAGGATCTAGTACAGTAAGAGGGGAGGGGATACGGACCAGTGGTGGTTGTGGTCGAGGGTGGCGGCGGCTTCCCCTAGCTTGCAAATTCCGGCGAGTTCCTTGGCTTGCCATGGCTTCCTTGCTTCCTCTCTCTCTCTCTCTCTGGGGTGGAATGAGTGGAATGAGGGATAGGCTCGGTTTGGGGCTGAGTTAAGAGAGGGGGGCGACTTCACCAAGGCTTGGGCGATTTCACCAAGGGAGGGTGATTTCACCAATGTGAGGAGGGCTCGGGTTGGCTTGTTGAGCTAGCTAGGTGGCTTGGAAGTGGGCCCCACCACTCCAGCTGACTTAATTAGACCCTAATGGTCGGGTTTCATGGTTGGGGCCAAGGTGGGTGGGTGGTGAGGAGGGGGAGTTGGTTCACCTAATGAAATAGGTTAGGTTGGGTCGGGTTTGGGCTTGGGCTTGACCCAAGGCTGCATGGTGGGTCCCCACACCTCCTAATACCCCTACATGGTCAGCCAACCCATGGTGGGTTGGTGGGATGAGCCCAAGTGGCCCAAAATAACTCCTCCACATTTTCTCTCTCCTATTTATCACATTTTCTCTCTCCTAGGTAATTCCCAAAATTACCATTGCATGCCCCTATTTTTCTCTTC
The DNA here is from genome assembly GCA_039513925.1 of Platanthera zijinensis. NCBI lineage: Eukaryota > Viridiplantae > Streptophyta > Magnoliopsida > Asparagales > Orchidaceae > Platanthera > Platanthera zijinensis. The sequence goes on from CM077097.1 coordinate 73,393,034, forward strand.
CATAGGGGGTATAGGGTCACTTTAGACCCACTGAATGAGTTTGGGTTGGTTTGGGTGGACCCAACCTAGTGAAATGGGCTAGGGCACCATTTTCACTATTTAGGTCAACATGTTGACTTGACCCAACATGGGTCAACTAGTTGACCCCATGGCCTACCTTGGGGTCCACTTAGATTGTATTTAGGGTTAGGGCAATGTGGTGGGGTCATGGTGTGGCTAGGGTTTGTATTTAGCCTAGTTTGACCTAGGTTGACTTGGGCCCCATAGTGGGCCCCACATGGTCCAAATCCTCCTCCTAGGGTCAAACCTAGCTAAACCCTAGCATCCACCACATGTCTAACCCAAATCTAAGTTATTTGAAGTTTGGGATGTTACACGTGTCACCCAGTACATGCCCATGTTAAGGGGCGTGCCCCTTAATCGACAAAGGATCAACAAATCCCGAAAGAGACACCGGTCCCCAACACGCCTGTATCAACTTTGACACGGCCGTGTTGAACGGTACACGCCCGTGCTCCAGGCCGTGTACTTCAATCAACACCGCCCGACACAACCAGAGCAGGACACGGGTATTTGACACGACCGTGTCACCAATCGACACGCCCGTGTCAACACTTTTCATACCCGTGTTTGCAGCCGTGTTCCACACTTGACATAGCCAGGATAACACAAAGCAGGGCACGACCCTGGACACGCCCGTGTCCCAGGCCGTGTGACCTTAATTGGGTTTTGGGGCATTACAACTCTCCCCCCTTAAGAGAATTTCGTCCTGAAATTGCTAATGCATGCAGTTCACAGCAAACAAAATATTTTACAAAATATTCTTGAAAGATTTGATTTCAACAGCCTAGACACCTAGAGGGGGGGGGTGTGAATAGGTTCTAATCTTTTTTAACTATTTAGGAAATTAACAAGTTCTAACTCAGCATATAAAATCATAGTTTTCAGAAAAAATAAACACAGCACAACACAACAAGATTTATAGTGGTTCCCCAATCTGTGGGTACATCCACTTCCCCCTTTTCCTATCTTGTAGAGAACTGGATTCAGACAAACTTCATTCCACTATCTCAGATCCACAGATCTTACAACTCAGAAACTGATAGGTTCCTACAGCTCAGACTTCTTCAAGTCCTACCTCAGATTCTTCCCAAGAACCCTGCCTCAGGCAACATCCCTACCTCAGCCTTTATCTCTAGGCCTACAACTCAGACTTTAACAAGTCCTACACCTCAGGAACTCAGCCATACGTCAGCCTTTATCAATACAGGCTTACAACTCAGATCTATATAAGATCTTACAAGAAAAAGTTTATTTAAAGAAATAGAAATTTCACCCAGATTGAAATCTAAATGGGTGAGAGCTTCTTGATCAGTTCTTGAATGACTGAATACTTCAGATCCAACTTGACTTAACTTCTTCAAAGCTTCTTGAATTTGAACAAAATAAGGTTGATCTTTACTTGGTGTTGAAGTTGATCTTTAATCAGCTTTCTTCTTAAATTTAGAATCAGATTTGAATCTTTCTTGCAGAATTGTTCAGGATCTGCTTCTGGGTCAGCCTCTTGCTCTCCAATACTTATTGTTAGATCTATATAATTTATTCTGTTGGATTCTTATCCTGGTTATTATGGATCAACCCTTTATATAGAGTTCATCCATGATTACTAGCTGATCCGGTTTATAACGGCCTTCTGACAGCACTGACAGATGTGTCAGTCTTGTTACTTATGACAGTTGTCAAGTCTTCAGTCGTGACAACTGACCCATCATTGGAATTCTTTCTCAGCAGGACACTGTCAGCAAACTACTTCAAACGTGTCGACACAAATATACCAAGTATCGACACAATTCTTGATGATGTTGACACAACTTCCAATGTGTCGATACAATCATTCTTTATCTTCTCAACACAGCTTCTATTGTATGTGTCGATACAAGTCCTGCGTGTTGACACAACTGCTCCTGGTCTCCACATTGCTGTTGCTCACAGATAACATTGAGTGTATGTCCAGACATCATTGAGTGTGTGTCGACATAAGTCCTGTGTGTCGACACAAGCCTTTCAGATTCAGTATAGCTATTGTTGATAGATGGCATTGAGTGTGTGTTGACACAAGTCCTTTGTGTTGACACAAGCCTTTCAGACTCAGTATAGCCGTTGTTGATAGATGGTGTTGGAACCCAAGTTTTGATTTGGGCAAGGATCACTATTAGGATGTTTAGATTGACCCAAAATGTATAGTCATGGGTCATAGGATGTTTTCCAGGTTTGCTCCTTCAGATAAATTCCAGAGAAAGTCAGATTTGAAGTTCATAAAATTGCTGGAAGAAATTCTTCGAGCTTAGTTCATCGAACTATGAGCTCAGTTCAACGAACTCTGAGCTCAGCTCAAAGAAAACTGTTAAACTCAGTTCAAAGATTTTGCAGTTCATATTCTCTGAGCTCAGCTCGACGAACTCCGAGATGAGCTCGACGAACTCCGAGCTGAGGTCAACGAACTCCGAGCCCAGTTTGAAGAAAGCTTTAAAATTGAGATCAACGATTCCTGTGCAGTTTTTCAGACAGATTTATTTACAGCTGGCAGAATTTATTGAGACATAACTGCAGGCATTTATAGCTCTCAGATTTAATGCTATATATTCTTATGAATATAGTCGTTTGGAGGCAGCATTAAATATGGAGTTAATTACAAAGATTAAATGCCAATTGTTTTCTCAAGGCAGATTCCATTCTTGGAAATTGATTCAGCCATTCCATAGACAGAAAGAATTCAAATGTTTGAATTCTCCAGGCAATAAATATACAGAGAATTATATCTCACAGATGACAAGATAGAGAGAGAAAAAATTAAGAAGGATTTTTCTCAAAGAAGAAGAACTCTCGACAAAAAACATCTTCCTGAACAACTCTTCATCTTCTTCATCTGCTCCAAGCTTTCGAGAGATAACAAAAACAATATTAGTCTAGAAGATTGATGCAGAGTAACATCAAGCCTGAAGGCCTATCACCCTGAAGCAAAGCTCCAACTTCCTGAACCTATTCATTATCTTACGGGGAGCCTTTGCTAATATCAGATCCACAAGAGTCTTCTCAGTTGTAAACTTGAGAAAGAGAAGACATAATCAATCTCTCATCCCCACCTCTGTACAGGGTTTTAATTCCCTTCAAAATTATTCTGGTTCATAAGTCTCCTTCCAAAAGACTTGGGTTGGTTTTTGAGCACCTGATCAAAAGCTCATTGGTGGCAGTCACCTGATCAAAAAATTGAGTGGATTCCTACCAGGGTGGTAGAAGAGTGGATGTACCCAGGTTGGGGAACCACTATAATCCTTGTGTCTTCTATGTGCTTGCTCTATTTCTTTATTTTTATGCTGTGCTTACTCTTCTATATAATATATATATATTTAACTAGAGTAAATAAGATCTAACCCCTCACTTTCAATTGGTATCAGAGAGGGTTCCTTTTGTTGTACAGGCTAACACCTGAACCAAAACGATATGATAGATCTTATTTTCCAAGTGAAGCAGCTCCCTGATGGCATCTTCATTTCCCAGGCTAAATATATTAAAGAGCTTATTAAGAAGTTTGGGATGGCTGATGCCTCAGCAAAGAAAACACCTATGGCTACAAATGCTGTAATAGACTTTGATATACATGCGAAACCTGTGGATCAGAAATTATATAGAGGCATTGTTGGATCCCTACTATATCTTACAGCTAGCAAACATGATATCATGTTTGCCACATGCCTTTGTGCGAGGTTCCAAGTGAACCCTAAAGAATCTCATCTAATTTTTCTAAAAAGGATTTTAAGATATATAAAGAGTTGTCTTTTTCTAGGCCTCTGGTATCCTAATGAGTCAGAGTTTGAGTTAACTGGATACTCAAATGCTGACTTTGCTGGTTGCAGAGTGGACAGAAAGAGTACCTCAGGAACTTGCCAGTTCCTTGGTATGAGATTAGTGTCCTGGTTTTGCAAGAAGCAATCATCTGTGTCCACATCAACTGCTAAAGTAGAATATATTGCAGCTGGCAGTTGTTGCTCCCAGATGCTGTGGATTAAAAACCAACTCCTTGACTATGGGTTCAACTAAAATAATTCAACTCTCTTATGTGATAACACAAGTGCTATAGAAATAACACAAAATCCAGTCCATCATAGTAGGACTAAACATATAGAAATTAGGCATCATTTCATTAGAGAGTGTGTAGACAAAAATAATTAAACTTCTCTATATCTACACAGATTTACAAAAAGCTGATATTTTCACCAAGCCCTTGGATAAAAGAAATCACTTATTATTTGTAAATCAACTTGGAATGATCAATGGAGAAGACTTAGTTTAGTTTTTGTCTGCACTCGAAGAACTCTTCAGATTTCGTCGACCTGAGATTGACGAACTCCCTGTTAGTAAAGTTAGTTTCATCGACCTGAGTTCGACGAACCTACTTCAGAAAACTTTCGTCGAACGAAGCTCGGCGAAATGTCTTCAACCCTTCAGACTGAGATCGATGAATTGTTTAACCACAAATTATTTCGTCGACCTCAGATCAAAGAACTATTTCTTTTAGTAGAACGGAGTTTGTCGTTTCATATTCTGGAAAACCTTATATTTAGGTTTTCTTCGACCTCCGTCCCGCTCTTTTAGTTCTCTTGCACTTGATTCTCATTTTCTCTTGCAGGTACTTTCATGGCGATTCCCGCAGGAACTCTAGTGGCAACGAAGTTTGATACTGGATTCGATCTGGACTTCGAATCTTTTTAGTACTCAGACCCCATCTTCCTGAATATTCCACAGTTACTTGAAGACCAACAGTTGAAGACTCTGGTCACCACCCGCATGAAGATATTAGGAACAAAGATCAGGGAATGGGTTTACAAGGCTTCTACAGAGGAAAACACGATGTCTGGAACAATCGCGGGTACTACTGTTTCTCTTACCCCCGATATTTTAACTGAAATGTTTGGATTAAGAAATGGTGATGAAGAATTAGATATAAATTCGGATGAATTTGATATGATGCTTATCATGATGGGGTATTCGGGACAAACCCCCAATAAATTGCTGAAGAATCATTTGTCTGCAGAATACAAGTTTCTTACCGACATTATGGAGAAGGTGCTGCTAGGGAAGCACACTGCACATGTCTATATCACCAGGCATCAGTTCCTGGTCATGTATGCCATAGTGAATAAAAGGACAGTGAACTGGGCACAGATCTTATTTGATCTTATTAGAAAGAAGAACAACAAAAAGGAGGTTTGCTTTGGAAGGATCCTAGGGATCTTCCTCAAGGAAAAGGCAGCTGAATCACTTGTCTCCCCGACCATATTCATTAATGTTAGCAAGAGACTCACTTGTGCTCTGTTTAGCAAGTGGGAGAGGACAATCACTAAGCCAACCAAGGCTCCTTCCCCTTCCACCAGAACTTTTGAAAGTACCAGGGATGTACCAGCCACTCCCCACCCATTAAAGAGATTCCTTCCACCCCTCCACTACCTCCAGCTACTCAGGTTCCATCCCAACCAGCAATACAACCAACCCAACCTTCCACTACCATTACAGTCCCTACCTCTACACCTCCAGCATCCTAACTTCCTGCCTCTCCAACAAACATTCCCTCCAATACTCCATCCCCCCAGCCTGATACATCTGTACCCAAACCACCCCAATCTCCTCTTCCACATCATCTTGTTGATATCCCCCCAAACTAACATATCATCACTCCCATCCTTCAACCTTTTATCATCCCCACTACACACTCCCTCTCCTCCAAATGACTCTCCCCTACACACTCAAATCCCACCTCCACCTCCACCTCTAACTCCCCCAGCACCTACCATATCCACTCAACCAACCACTGCCACAACATCTACCTCTCCACACTTGGATCCCTCCCTTGTCTCCCCACTCATTACCCTCCTTACACCCCTACTAAAAACACTCATAGCAGAGGCTATCTCTCCTCTTGCTGCCTCCATCTCTTCTCTTACTACTCAAATTACTGCTTTAACTACTACTCCCTCTTCATTTGGGGGTCTGGCTTCAGTTCCTCCTAAAACCAGGCAGGGGGAGATACTTGATGAATAAGTAGAACCAGTTATAGCAGAAGATGCAGCACCAGTAGAATCAGATGATAAGGATATGGGCATAGCAGTTGTAACAGAAGATGTAGCAACAGAAGAGGTTATAGCAGAAGAAGTATAAGAAGAAGTTATGGTAGAAGATGTACCAACAGGCAATACAAAGTCATCTATGACTATATTTCCATATACCACACCAATTTGGCTCAAAGCCACTTTTGTAGCTCCTGAGCCTCTTCCCAAAGTTGCTTCCCCCACCATCTCATCCCCTATAGTACTAGTGTATATTATGGATGATTCTCCAATGCCTGACCTAGATGCATTGGTCATGGCTAATATTGAGGAAGAAAATAAATTAGCTGCTCAAAGCACTGATGTACACAGTTCTCCAGTTTCCCCTCAGTTCTTTCAAAGACAGAAAAGACAATAACTTCTGATGACACATTGAGAGAGATTGATGCCATGCATGACAATCCTGAACCTTCTGATGATGATTCTGATTCTGATTCTTATTCTGATGAGGACCATAAGAAGAAGAAAGTTTCAAAGAAAAGGAAAGCTCCTCCACCTCCTGTGTAAGATCCTCCCCCTTACCAAGGGAGCCCCGATCTTATGCCCAGAACCGCCGCCTTACGGTGACACTAACTCACGGGTTAGTCGATACCGCAAGACGCCGATCCTGCCGGCTAGTACGATCATAACCTGTTCGGCCAATATGAGAAACAGAAGCAAAGTATATAGTAAACAAAACTACGCAAGTCCACAGCCACAGAGTACATATCACATAAAAGAAATGATGAGTACATAAATATAGTCCACAATGAGTACAACAAAAGAAAGAAATAAGGGCTTATGCCCATTACATTATATCACTAAATCTCTCCTCACAAAGCAAAAAGCGGAAGTCTAAACTATCAAGGACATCTCGTCCCTTCTGAGAACGCGTTGTAGTAGTAGTAGTAGTAGTCGGCATCTGCTCCTCAAGTCCTGCCTCCTCGTCGTGCTGGTCCATCTCCTCGAGCTCCTAAAAATAGTATGGTCACCGACCATTAGTCAAAAAGACTAAGTCATTTCCTCCACACCTCGCCCCGCAACTCCTAGGCACCGTGCGGGAGGACGAAGCGGAGGACAACAAGGGGTGACAAGGGCGGAGCAGGTGACGGGAAACTAAGCAGAATATGTAACCAAGTAAGTAATGAAAAGTAACCTTCACTTATGCGGGTACGCATAAGCAAGGGGTCTTCTGCAGGGCTCCCATTGTATAAAATGTCCCATACCATTTTATACAATGGGGTGTCAGGTGTCACAAGCAATATACATATAAAAAAAAAGTAACCTCAACCTATAAACTTGCCCACTCAAGCTTATAGGCTAAGGGATCGTATAACAGGTCTTAATGTATAAGCGTCCCATACCACTTATACATTAGGTGTCATAGGTTGTTATGAAGATTAATGATATGAATCTATATGGTGGGTATGATATGTACATGCAGTGCAACACATACACACGACTCCGTGATCACAGACCTTTAGTTCCCACTTTTCGAGAGCTAGCATCACTCTCAGGTACTACCGTTCTGGCTACGGCAGCAGCGGAGCGGGCATCTCCGCCTTCTAGGAGGGTATACACACTACCAGGCCTAGACCTCTCTTGTACGCCTCTGTACACCGACAGTGCACTCTAGAGTCTCTGCGTACCACTTTGCTGACTACCCGTCAGTCTTGTTGGGCCGGGTGCGCGTTATTAGGAAAAGTCCTCCAGACTCCAGTATAAACATCCTACCGGTCCTTCTAACCCTCGCACCCGCCTGGTTCACCGTACTGCTATCGGTGTGACGACTGGCCAGTACCGCATGGCCCGCCACTAGTATATGCACATGCAAGTATTATATATTGAACCTCCAGCTCAAAGGACTATCCTGTCCCAAATTTCTCCAACCCGTCACGGGTGAGTATGTGTTACAAAACCTCCAACCCTGCCCGGGTGAGTATATATGTCAATCTCTTTTCTCCAACTCGGCACGGGTGAGCAAGTAGTCAAAAGACTCCAAGTCCCTCCAACCCGGCACGAGTGAGCACATGTCCAGTTCACTTACCCTATTAGACTACTCTTGCCTACCGATTATTATACTTAGTATCTTAAGGTTAATCCCAGGACTGCCCAAGGTATTCCCGGTGAAGGGCTCTCAGGGGCACTAGGAGCTACGATGGGCTGAATCCCAAAGCTCCCTTTCTCAAGGATATTTACTTTAGTTGATGTCTACCCAGAACCCGCTACCAACTCTCATTGTTACTTTAGGACTAACCTAATCACTTAAGTTATCATTAATGGGAGGGCGACGGTCTTCCGCCGGCCTCCGCTCTAGTGGTTACCCCAAGAACTTGCACTTTTTACTCTCGTCACTAAGACGACACTAACCACCAGGGTTATATTTCCAACCATATTCACTAGCTCAATTGTCGATCTATCCCCTGGTGGTTCTAAGGTATAATCTAATTTTACTATGCGCAGCCCATGACCTAATACCATCCCGAAATCGAACTTCTAAATCTTTGGCCAACAGACCCCAAATATTTATCCTAGGGTGGTATGGACTAATTAAATGAATGTATTGATTTCCATAATTTTCCTAGGTCATTAAGGCCTTTAATTAAATCCTTTAAATCATTCCCTAGGTCATTTTACACATGAAGTGGTATCAATTAAAATCTACTGACCTAAGGGAATTTTCCTGAGTTGCAAATGAGTAAAATATTACTGTCTACAAGATCTCATAATTTCCATTTTTATATTTCTATTTATCCCATAATTAATATAGATTCTACATATTTATCATTTTCCAAATGAAGTATAAGAAATATATTAACCAAAATTCCAGGAAAATTACTGAGAATATATATCACTACTTTATGACTAATGGAAGAGTTTCATCAAATCCTATACTGTAGTGACCTATCAAATTCCATTCTTAATTAATTACCAAAATGCCATTAAGCTAACTCAATAATTGAAGGTGCATCCAAAAATTCTGAAATAATTCCACAAGGCTAATATCACAATTATACAACTATAGAAATATTTCTACAATTTTCCAACATGAAATTCCACCAAATCATAATTAAATACAAAAAGGGTAAAATAGTAATTTCAAGGTATTTGCTCCAATAGATCACAAACAGAGGTATAAAATTTTCCTAAGTCAAATAAAACATCATTCTTTGACTTGACTGAATTTGGGAATTTCCTTTTTATCAAAATCTATTTTTCCAATTTATTTTCAAAAAGGACCTATGTTTTGAAAATTCCAAATAATGGGATTTTTGATCCCAAAAATCCCATAATTAATTCTATGGGTGGTTTATGCCCTAATTAATTACTGGAATAAATTCCATGATTTTTGCATGCCTCAACTAGGCTGAATACTTAGTATATCATTTTTGGCTAAATGCACCCCGAGCCTAAGTAGTTCAATTCTTGCATGTGGGTCTTCCCAACATGACTGTTCCAATTTCAGAGAAATTTCTACCACTGACCTATATGGTCCCTAAGGGCCAGCCACCAAAATTTGGGGCCATTTGGAGTTAGCTAACTCCAAGAATCACCTAGTTAAGCCCTAGGGGTATTTTGGTAATTTCCCATATTTTATTTTCCAATCAAGCCCATTTTTGGGCAGGGCCTAAATATGCCCTAATTAAACCTCTGACCAAAATCTCAAGTCAAGGGGACTTCTGGTTTGGCTTGGGCAGCCATTTAAAATTCTACCAAATTGCTATTTGCAGCCCAAGCCAAATCTTATTTCTCAAACTTGCAAGTGAGATTACTCATCATGCAGTGAATCAATTTAGCCCAAATTTTAACCATGTGTCTAATATACCCATGAGAGGGTGCCACCAAAATTTGGGGCCTATTGGAGTTGGAGAACTCCAAAAATCACATTTATTTACTTTTGGGTATTTTTGTAATAACTATAGCAAAATGTTCCCCAAAAATTCTGATGTTTGGGTAGGACCTAGATATGCCTAAGACATGCACATGACCAAAATTTCAGGTCATGAGGCTTACTGGTTTAGCATGGGCATTCAAATTAAAATCTGCCCTAGCCTAGGACCAGCCCTAGGAGAATTGACCTACAGGACAGACCACTAGGTCAAAACCCATGATTATTGTGGCATTTGAAATTTAAGACCTAGGGCTACATTTTCTATTCAGGGATCCGGACTTATAAATGTCTTTAGGTGCTCTAAATTATACATGCAATTTAACTAAAAATATGTGACAGATTGTTACTATTCATATATTTCATTTCATACATATAAAATGATTTGCACGGATCTTAAAGCACAATTAGACGGCATCCTATCGTCTTCCCCAACAAACCGACGGCCTGGATTGGATCTTCCTGGGCCACTTTGCGGGCCCTTTTCCGGCCAGATGAGGCGGCGCCAAGGCCGGCCAACTGTGCCTACACCTTCACGGTGGTGGTGGCCGGCTTTTGCCGGCGACTAGGCGGCGGGAGGTGGCGGCGCCAGGGATCCCGAGAGGGATGAAATTCACGGAAAATCCAAGTTTTTCTCTCATGGCATCGGGCTCAATTGAGCCCGATATCTCCCCTAATTGATCTAGGAAGCTAGTACGGGTAGAGGGGTAGCGAAACAGACCTTGATCCGAGTCCGGCGGTGGTGGTGGCGGCGGTTGGCCATGGCCGAGCTGCTCCAATGTACTCCTGCCCGAATCCTCAATTCTCCACCGTTTGCTTTGATCCAGGACTTGATTTCCACTCCCCTCCACGTTCTAAAACTGTTGGTGGGCTTGTATTTGGCCTGGAGTGACTGTATAGGGAGATATGCCCGAGGTGAGCTCGGGGTGAAGCTTTGGATGCTTCATCCATGGTGCCAAGTGGCTGTCATGCCTCGAAATCCTCTGAAATGAATAGGGGAGGACGGCCAGCATGCTTATGGGCTGAGGAGTGAAGGCCACATGGCCTCTTTTCATCACTTCCCCATTTCTCTCTCCTCTTTTTGGTGGTTTCTCCAAAATACCCCTTTGCATGTAATCTCTCTCCTAATTTTTTGGGGTTAGTGGCTGTCCTTGTCCACTTGGCTGGTCATGGGCCAAGTTTGGTGGGCTTGGCCCAAGAGAAATGACTTGGGCTCTCATTTTCACCCTTTATGTTAAAATGTTGACTTGTTGATTTTTTTGAGTTGACTTGGTCAACATGATAAGTGGGCTGACCCCACTTGTTGGTCATGAGCCCAATGGCACCACCCAACTTGGGTTGGGTCAAGGGGGTGCCCTACTTAGGCTAATTGGGCTTATGAATGTGGGTTTGACCACTTTAGGCTCAAAGTTGACTTGGGTCAACTAGGGTCAAAATGTTGACCTAGTGGCATGGCCTAGGTCCACTTAGATTGTATTTAGGGTTAAGGCCATGTGGTGGGGTCATGGTGTGGCTAGGGTTCCTATTTAGGCTAGTTTGACCTATTTTGACTTTGGTCCTAAGGTGAGCCCCACTTGGCTACACCCCACCACCTAGGGTCAAACCTAGCTAATACCCTAACACCCACCCCATGCCTAACCCAAATTTAAGTTAGGGGTCTAGAAGTAACATTGGGATGTTACATCCTGCCCCAAAACCCAATCCAACAAATGACACACTCTATTACATTCTGCAGAATATAGCTCCATACAAGGGTATGCCAGTTTGGATATGGCTGTCTAAAAATGAACAAAAGGCAAGGAATAAGAGTAGAAGATATTCTCCTCCCCCATAGAAATTCAAGAGAGGTCCTCCTCCTCCTCCTGCTGCTGCTGGTGCCTCAGGAACTACTTCTCAAGGGACAGATGCACCTTCCAAGTCTACATCCTTCACTAAAACATATCAAAGACAGGAAAGGCCATCTAGACATCATTCTCAAGGAAGCAACCAGCAAAGTAATGTCAGCTCTACAGAGCAAATAAAGGAGGTAGTTTATCAGAAACCAGAGTTCTCACCTCCCAGACAGTAAGCTCAACAAAGAAAGCACACAGAATCCCACAAGGCTAAAAGAAAATATAGTGAGACTGCTCCTCCAAAGTTTCTGTATACTCAAAGTGATGAAACCCAAAAAGTAACAAATTTCCAAGCACAGTCCACTCAATTCAAGCATGTTACCCTACTGCCCCCACAAGATGATCAATTATCTGTTAGCCAGGATATTGATCCCAACTTCAGGATGGCTAGGCTCCAAGAGTTTATTGGTCTGTCACAAATAAAGAAGTCCAGAGAAGAGGGTGAAGATCCAATAAAGTTCACAACTATGTCTTCATACAGAGAAAAAGAGCTGGATAAACTTCAAGTGAGCAAGAAAGTGTTTGATCCTGTAGAGTACATGACTATACACCCAGAGGTTGTAGTACCCAGAACCTCCACCCTAACAGTGATTGGGGCAGCAGATATGTACATGTCAAAGAAAGAAGCTGCTAATCCTGACTGGGAAATTATCTTTACTCAGCCTAGAGATAAGAGCAAAGGAGAAGAGAAACAGAAGAAATAGAGCCTGAACTCCTATGTGTATGGTATACTTTTGAAAAACAGTATTCTATGATACAAAGCTAACTGTGTAAATATATCTACTGCATATATATTATTTCATCCTATGCCAGATATATATTTTTTTGCTTTGTACATTTCTTTTTATCATTGAGTCTGTAAATAGTGACCTCACCAAAATATGGGGAGATTGATGGATCCCTAGTTGGATTTGGGCTAGGTTCACTAAGTTAGGATATGACCCAACATGTATAGCTAGGGTCAAGGTTGTGTCCTAGAGTCTAGGTCTAGTTCTTAGAGTCAACAATGCTAGGGACCAGCCTCCAACACTACCAGAGACTCAAGACTTAGAGAAAATTCAAGACTTAGAAAAGAGCTCAATGTTCGTCGATCTCAGGTCGATGAAAGTCGTGCTCAGCTCGACGAACTCAGAGACAATTCTCTGAGCTGAGCTTGATGAACTTGGTTCTCAGATCGACGAACTCTTGACAAAGTGACAACACTTCTAAGTCAAACTTCGGTCAAAAAACTTAGAACATCAGCTAGACGAACTCTGTTCTCTGATCCCAGATTGACTAATCAGATGTTTCAACACTCAACGCCAGAGAACATCACACTCAACACCAGAATGTTGATTCAACACTCAACACCATAGAACATCATACTCAACGCCAAAATGATGTTTCAACACTCAGCACCAGAAAACAGTCTAAGTCCAGAATCAAAACTCAGGTCGAAGATCTTAGACCTCAGCTAGACGATCTCAGTTCTCAGGTCTCAGGTCGACGATCTTGGACATCAGATCGATGAACTTCGTGCACAAAATAGGAAAGCTTTCAAGAAGCAGTCAGCCATTCTGAGGTCGACGAACTTGGACCTCAGCTCGACAAACTATGGACTCAGATCGACGAATTCAGACTTGGCTATTTACCTTTTATGTTCCTATTATATTGCAATGATTCCTGAGTAATTAATGCTCTAATATTCTCTGAATATTACCGTTAGACAAGAGCATTAATTATGGTCTTCATCAGGATTATTGCCTGTCGTTTTCCAAAGGGACAGTTGGGGAAATCAATCAATGCAAAATATTCTCTGGCCGTCAGCATTGAATGCAAAAAGGATTTCAAAATTCAAATGAACATTTATATCAAAAATATAAAAATATAGATTCTTCTTCTTCCAAAAAGATATAGTAGACGACACATATCTGATACTATATACAGAAAAACAGTCAGGAAGAGTAGAACACCATCGTCTTGCAACAAGGACTCTCTCTACTCTCGCTTGACAACAAAGCACTAGAAAGAAATATCTGCTAGACCAGAAGAAGAATAGATTTCAGAAAAAGAAGAACAATCATTTAAATCAAGAGTCTTCTTCTTATGTCATCCTCTCAGAAAATTTCAAAGGACAACAACTACCGCATCTGTCAAAGAGTTCCTGAAGTTCTTCTGGTTGAAGTTGAAAGCTTGAAGGCCTATCACCCTGAAGCAAAGTTCTTTTCACCCTGAATAAATTAAGTATTTTAGGGGGAGCTTTTGCCACCATCAAATCAACAAAGTCTTCTCAGTTGAATTCTTGAGAAAGAGAAGACATCATCACTCTCTCACCCCCTCTGTAAAAAAGGGTTCTCTACTCCCTTTAAAGTGATTCCTGGTTGCAAGTCTCCTAACCAAAAGACTTGAGATTTGGTTTTTGAGCACTTTACCAAAAGCTCATTGGTGGCAGTCACCTGAACAAAAATTTGAGTGGATTCCTACCAGGGTGATAGAAGAGTGGATGTACCCAGGTTGGGGAGCCACTATAAAATTCTTGTATTGTCTGGTTGCCTTTTTCTTTTGTTCTTGCTGTGCCTGTGATAGTTAGGATTCTCTGATTTTTCATTAGTTTAATCTGCTATGCTGTGATACTGCATCTGAGTATAGTGTTAGAAATGAACTAAAACAAATCGGAAAAAGTATAACTGAAATTTTATTATCAGAAAAAGTTGTCTATTACAAAGGTATGCCCTCCCTTATATAGAATGGAGGAGAGATGAGAGAATACAAATAAGAGATGTGGGACTAAAAATTTACAGGACTAAGCGGACTATACAGAACAAACCGCACAAGCCGCGCAGTTAGACAGAAGGGCTAACCGCACGGCTATCACCAGAGAGAGAGAGACCGCAAGGGGAGATCGCCAGAGAGCTCGGCAACCAGACAGCAACAGCACAGCAATCAAACCGCTGAAGGGAGACCGCCAGACCGCGCGGTCTCTAACCCGCCAAGACAGACCGCCAGACCGCCCGGTCTCAACTTCAACACTCCCCCTCAAGCTGGAGCATATATATCGATCATGCCCAGCTTGTCACAAATATGATGAAACGAGGCGGAAACTTCCTTGGTGAAGATGTCAGCCAGCTCTTTATCAGAAGTGACAAAGGGAGTGCAAATTTGTTCCTTTAAGATCTCTTCACGAATGAAATGACAGTCGACCTCAATGTGCTTGGTTCTTTCATGGAAGACCGGATTTTTGGAGATGTATATGGCAGCCTTGTTATCACAGAACATAGGTAGCGGATGGTTGTAGACCTCTCCTAAATCCAGCATTAGAGCCCGTAGCCATTTTAGCTCACAAGTGGTCGATGCCATACTCCGATACTCTGCTTCAGCACTGGACCTGGAAACAACAGACTGCTTCTCGCTCTTCCAGCTTACCAGATTACCCCCAACAAAGGTTCAGAAACCAAAGGTAGACTTGCGATCCCCTTTGTCATCAGCGTAACTCGCATCTGAGTAAGCTTCAACCCTCAGATGACCATTCTTCTGGAAAAGCAATCCTTTCCCGGGTGCGGCTTTGACGTACTCTAAGATCCGTAAGGCGGACTGCAGATGACACTCCCTGGGAGCTTGCATGAATTGACTCACCTTGCCAACAGCATAGGAAATGTCGGGTCTGGTCACTGTGAGATATATGAGCTTACCAACAAGACGTCTGTACCTCGTAGTATCTGAAAGAAGAGGCGAATCATCTGTCCAGGTTTTGTCTTCTCCAACAGCCATGGGACATCGAGCAGGTTTGGCCCTAGTCAATCCTACATCTTTTAAAAGATCAAGGGCATACTTACGCTGGGAGAGGACTAAGGAATCGGGCTTCCGAGAGATTTCGATCCCCAAAAAGTACTTTGGAGAGCCCATATCTTTCGTGACCAGATGTTGAAGAAGATGTCGCTTTGTCAAGGCTACCTCTTCCTGGTCATCGCTAGTGAGAAGAATATCATCAACATACACTGCAAGAACCACCAGTCCCGAGGAGGTTTTGCGAGTAAATAGAGAGTGATCGGCAGAGCTGCGTACAAAACCAACGGCCGCCACGATGCCGCTGAACTTGTCAAACCAAGCTCGAGGGCTCTGCTTGAGGCCATAAATTGCCTTCTTCAGTCGGCATACTCGTGTCTCCCCCTGAGCAACATACCCAGGAGGTTGCTCCATGTAGACGGCCTCCTGAAGATCACCATAAAGGAAGGCATTCTTTATATCCAGCTGGGAAATCGGCCAATCTTTATTTACCGCCACAGAAAGAAGAACCCGTATAGTGCTGAGACGAGCCACGGGAGAGAAGGTGTCAAAGTAATCAACCTCATAGGTCTGAGTAAAGCCCTTAGCAACAAGGCGAGCTTTATAACGGTCCACAGTGCCATCCGGGGCAAATTTCACCACAAAGACCCAGCGACAGCCAACAACATCAGTACCGAAGGGAGGAGGAACAAGAGTCCAGGTACCCCGCTCCGTTAGGGTGGCCATTTCCTCATCCATAGACATCTTCCAGTGAGGAATAGCAAGGGCCTCCTGGTAGGAGCGGGGCGTGGCAGTAGCAGAGATAGCTAGAGCAAAGGCTCTGCGAGAAGGGGCAAGACGATCATATGAAACAACATCAGTAAGAGGGTGTAGGGTACACGTCCGCACCCCTTTGCTAAGGGCTATAGGAAGATCCAGGTCAGCAGGTTCCTCGGCATCCGGAGCATCCGTGGCAGAGAGAGCTGGCCCGGGAGTAAAGAGCGACGACGGAGGAGATGCAGGAGACGGTGGTGGAAGAAGAGGAGTGGACAAGGGCGGAGTAGGGGTGAACATCGTAGTGGGAGATGAGGGAACAAAGGAAACATCAGGAGAATCAGAGGCTGGGAGAAGAGGAGGGGAGTCATCCGAGAAGTAGGAGGTATTCTCGAAGAAGGTGACGTCAGCAGAAACGAACTGCTTACAAAGGATGGGATCAAAGCAACAATAACCATTCTGAGTGGTGGAGTACCCCAGAAAGATACATTTGGTGGAGCGAGGAGATAGCTTATCACGGGTGGAAGAAGGGGCATGCACAAAGGCAGTGCATCCAAATATTTGGAGAGGGAGAGGAAACGGCTCCTTGCCCGGATACAAAATGGAGAAAGGGGTTTTTCCGTGGAGAACGGTGGAGGGAATGCGATTGATGAGGTAACAGGCAAGGAGAACATCATAGCCCCAATAGGAGCGAGGAACATGCATCTGGGTCATCAAGGAACGAGCGACATCAAGAAGGTGACGGTTTTTGCGTTCTGCCACACCATTTTGTTGTGAAGTATAGACACAACTCGTTTGATGAATAATCCTATTTTGCATGCAGAAGGCAGTAAAGTCATGACTGATATATTCTTTGGCATTATCAGATCGAAGAACTTTAATAGAAACATAAAACTGAGTTTTGATCATGAGATAGAAGGATGTCCATACAGAGAATAATTCGGAGTGATCTTTTAACGGATACACCCACGTACAGCGAGAGAAATCATCAATGAATGTGACAAAATATGAACTACCCCGACCAACAGTAAGAGTAGGAGAAGGACCCCAAATATCGGAGTGGATGAGATCAAACGGACGGGTGGATCCACGAACGTGCTTCGGAGGGAAGGAGGAGCGGTGATGCTTGCCAAGCTGACAGGCTTCACAGTTGAGCGGAGGACTTTGTGGAGGAAGGTGGGGCAGAAGTTGACGAAGAAGATGAGGAGGAGCATGACCAAGGCGGAGATGCCATTGGAGCAGATCTGTGGAGGTGGAGGAGAAGGTGGAGAAAGCGGAAATGTTATCCAGGAAGTATAGGCCGCCACTCTCAGTCCCAGTAGCAATCGTCCGTTGGGAGTCCGGATCCTGAAAAGAGCAAGTAGTAGAAGTAAAAGTAACAGAACATTGTAATTGCTTGCATAGAGAGGTAACAGATAATAAGTTGCATGGGAACTTGGGCACGTAGAGAGTATCCTCCAAGCGAAGAGACGGAGTGACATGAACGATCCCCGTCCCATGAACCGATGATGAAGAGCCGTCAGCGAGAGTAACCGGGGGCAACCGACCATGTGTTTCTAGGAGAGAAAAACACTGGAGATTGCCGGTCATATGATTAGTAGCACCGGTGTCGATCAACCATTTTCCTTGAGTAACAACGTGGGCACTACAAGAAGACGTGACCACCGAAGCGAACGGCTTTGAGGAGTATATGGAAGCCATGAAGGGAGGACCAAAAGAACTGCAGCGGTCACGGTGACAGCACACCAGCGGCAAGAAGGGCCACGACCAAGATGCATAGCAAGGCAAAAGGGGACGAAGAAGGAAGCACAAGCCGCGCGACTTAACAGGAGGTCGCGGCGACTAACAAGCAGGAGCGGCTAAAGGAAGAGCCGCACGGAGGAGAACAAGCCGCTGCGACTTAGAGACAAGTCGCGGGGACAAGAGAGAGAGCGGCGAAGGAAGAAGGGCAGAGAGGCCGCCTAAACAAGGAAGAACTCGTGCGAACAGAGAGAGATCGCAGCGGTTAGGAGAAAGAGATCTGCCGTGCAAACAACAGGAAGCCACACGGTTAGGAAACAATCCGCGCGGATAGGAAGAAGAAGATCTACAGCGGTCACGATGTCAGACACCAGCGGCCAGAAAATCCATGACCAAGCCGCAGAATCAAACAGAGGGAGAGAAGTCGGGCGGCTAGCAGACAGACCGCGCGAACAGAAGTGGAGGAAAACGGGAGGCAAAAGGCGAACAAGGCAAAAGAGGCCGCGGAAATAGGTCGCGGCGACTAGAGAAGAGAAGGAGGAAGCAGCGACTAGAACAGGTCACAAGAAAGAAGCAAGCAACAGAAACAGGCAGAAGAAACAAGCCGCGGGAGATAGGCCGTGAGAAGAAGAGGCAGGTCGCGCGGACAGGAGAACGCACAGAATCAGGAGGCAAAGATCGATCCCTCTGATACCATGTTAGAAACAAACTAAAACAAACCGGAAAAAGTATAACTGAAATTTTATTATCAGAAAAAGGTGTCTATTACAAAGGTATGCCCTCCCTTATATAGAATGGAGGAGAGATGAGAGAATACAAATAAGAGATGTGGGACTAAAAATTTACAGGACTAAGCGGACTATACAGAACAAACCGCACAAGCCGTGCGGTTAGATAGAAGGGCTAACCGCACGGCTACCACCAGAGAGAGAGAGAGACCGCAAGGGGAGACCGCCAGAGAGCTCGGCAACCAGACAACAACAGCACATCAATCAAACCGTTGAAGGGAGACCGCCAGACCGCGCGGTCTCTAACCCGCCAAGACAGACCGCCAGACCGCCCGGTCTCAACTTCAACATATAGAAACAAGTTACACTATTCAGCAAAAGATTTTAATTACTCACAAATACTCTATTCACCCCCCCCCCCCTCTAGAGTATATTAGATCTAACCCTTACTTTCAGATGGTATTGAGTGTGTGTCAACACAAGTCCTGTGTGTCAACACAAGTCCTGTGTGTCAACACAAGCCTTCTTCAGACTCAGTATAGCTATTGATGATAGATGGCATTAAGTGTCTGTCGACACAAGTCCTGTGTGTCGATACAAGCCTTTTTCAGGTGTCGACACAATTTCTGTGTGTCGACACATGTCTTGCTTCTAGTATCGACATAACTCCTGGGTGTCGACACAGCTCCTGCTTCAGGTGTCGACACAATTCCTGGGTGTCGACACAACTCCTGCTTCAGGTGTCGACACAATTCCTTACAAGTGTCGACACTTGTACTTAGAAATTCTCCAGCATTTCTTAAACCTGCACACTGAAACTCAACATCCCATCAAATACAAATTGATGTATATCATTGAGTACAGAGAGACTTCTCCAAATCTGGTACACAATTTCCAGTGTATCCAACAATCTCCCCCTATTTGGAGAAGTCATAACCCTTAGTCAATGATATACACCACACATGATAAAACAAAGAAAAAATATGTGTACATCCATTTCACAGCAGGGTAACATATAAACACAAATAACAGCTAATATCAACACTGAAAATGATCATTCATTAAACAGAAAATTGTTTAGCTTTACAGATTACTTAATAGAACAGAAAGATCACATTATTCTATATACTAGCCCATCTATCCTAAGATTGACTAGGCTCCTTGATTACTATTCCTTTGCCAGACTTGATCTTAGCTTGCACATTGGCTTCAGTATCTTCAGCTGGTTTCTTCCCTTTCAGATCCTTCTTTTTGAGTTCTTCAGCCTTAATCTTCTGCTTTTCAAAGTAATGATAAGACTTTGGAAAGTACTTGCTAGGCTCTAAAGAGTTAGCAGGTAACTTTCCAGCTTTGATATCCCTTATGAACTGATGTAAGGCATCTTGCCTTTTCTGATATTTACCCCATTCTTGTTTAGTGTACCATTTGCCTCTATCATGCATATTGTCTTTTACAGCTTTCCAGGTAGTAAGAATAATATTTCTAGAGGTTGGACTCCATTGCTCAAAATCAGGCTTTAATTCTGTCTGTTCTCTGAATCTTTTCTTAGAATGCTGAGCCTCTCTCTGAGCATCATTAGCAGCATCAGACATTTCAAATTTTTCAATAATAAAAGTATGAACCTCTTGTGGAGGTCTATACATATGCTGTGCTGCTTGCTGTACTTCTTTAAAATCAGCTGGAGGATATATGACTTATGCAACTTCCTGCTGAACCCCTTCAAAGTGAGCAGGTTGAATACAAGATTCAGCAGTTTCATTATCTTCACAGAGGGGTGGATATCCAAGAGTAGCTTTGATGGTATTAGATACCCATTTAGCATGCTCAGAGCTAGCTTTGACTAACATTCTCTCCCCCTTTATGGATTCTCTGGCTATATGATCTCTCAGATCATTCTTTTGAAATCTTACTAAACAGCCAGATATTTAGTACCTTCTTTGTAGTAGGCTTTGAATTTAGTCAGGTGATCAGAAATAGTCTTTTGAGAAGCTTCAATGGCTGTTTGGACAACAGCTAGATCTGCTTGTATTTTCTTGCATACTTCAGTTTTCAAATCAGTAACAATACTTCCAAGTTTTTTGAGAATTTCATCATGTGAGTCCTTGAGATTTTCATTTGATCTGAATTTATTTTCTAAAATATATCCTTGCTTGACTGCATCGTCCTCAACTTCAGTCTTTATTAGCTATTGTTGCTCAGCCAAATATATTACAGCATTACCTCCCTTATGGAAGCAATCTGTCATCTCTTTCTTATTCAAATTAACTTCAAATCTGATGGATTTAATGTCTTGAGCTAGCTGGAACTGGAGTTCTTTATGTGACTCATCCATATACTTCTCCAAAGATTGTCTTTGCTCATCTAACTTTACTTGTAGTAGAACCATCAGTGAACTGAAGTCCATCCCTTTAGTAGATGGTTGAGAGACTGTTTGTAAGGCTTTCTTATAGCCTGTGCTCCTTTTACTCATAGTAACCAGCTTCCTTTTCTTAGCCATAGAGGCTTCTTCATAATCAGAAGATTGTGATGTGCTTTGTATATTCACAGTGTCCATATCAGTAGGGGCATGCTGAGACATCTCCCCCTCAGTTACTTGTATCTCTTTCTCAATCCTTTGCAGCTCCCCCTCAGTCCCTGTTTTATTGAAGTCAGGGAATAGTTCTTCTAAAGTGAACTCCTGCTGCATCTGAATAGGAGGAACAAGGTTGTCTTTTTGAACTAATGATTCCCTCTAGACATCTAGATCTTTGTCCAGGGTCTTCTAAACACTGGAGCATTGGACTTGCTCATCTTGAGCTTGATCTGTCATCTGCACATCTTGTGATTCATTCTCAGTATTGACCCGTGCTTCCTTATTTATTTCTGATACAATATTCATGACAGTATCAACAACATACTCACTTTCTAGAGCAGCATCAGCAATACCTCCCCCTTGGGCAGGCAGCTGGGATTGTTTAGTGTTTTGGACATTTATTTCAGTATTTTCTCCCCATGGAGTGGAGACTATCTTATTCTCTAGTTGCTGACTGCTCTTTACTTGAGCTTGAGCTTCTTTTTCTTGTTGGTCTTCATCTGAGCTGAAGACCACTTCTTCTTCAGAATCACTGGAGGATTCTGCTTCTTGTACAATGGTTTTCTTCTTTCTATCCTTCTTTACCTATTTCTGTGGAGTAGAAACTTCCTTTGTCAAGACTCTATCCCATCTAGATAGAATAGTCACATCCATCCTCCTCATGTAATTGATCTTAGAATCTGGCAGTTGATTCATAACATCTGGGATAGTGGAAGCTAGATACAAGCTTAGTATTCTACTTAGATTTGGCTTCTTAATACCTTCTTGAATCTTGTCAAAAACTACTAATGAACAGTCTGTTTTTACACTGAATATGACTCTGGTCATAAGGTTGAACATGTAATTATAAATTCTATCATGTCCACCTGTCTTGTAGAGAATTACCTTGCCTATGATCTCTGAGAGAAATTTACCTTGGGAATTCATTCCCTTCCTAGTAATAGAGGTTCCTACCTTAGTATTTTGATTCATTCCACACCAACTGAGGGCATCCTTCGTCATTAATGGAACAATGTCATCATCTTCTTTAACTCTGGGGAGTTGAAGCGACTTCCTGATCATCTTCTGTGAGAGTTTCACTCTTGTACCTTGAACAGTGGCTTTCATCTTCTTTCCTTCAGAATCCACAGTTGCAGACGAGTAGAATTCAAGCACTTCCTTCTTCCAAATTTTTGTAGATTCGGAGACTAAATACTCCAACCCATTCTCTGAGATTAGGGTAATCACACCCTTGATTTCTTGTGAAGCTGTCTCGAATCCCCTGCAAACTAGCTCGTATCCTTCATTGATCTTATCGACCTAGTGTGGCGCCATTGACGAGAGAGAGAGAGAGAGAGAGAGAGAAGGGAAGAGAAGAGAATATCTTAGTCGACACAAAGTCTAGAGTCGAGAATTCTGAAAGCGTAGTCGACCAGATTTTGTCTTCTTCTATTTATAGAATACTGGTAAAGGGTAGGTCAAAAGACAAGCCTTACTTAGTAATAATACTAGTCGACAAAAATATACATGTGTCGACAGCAATGACTTAGGTCATGACAAAACTTTGTTTTAGTCGACACCTCACTGTGTCGACATACTTGTGCCAGTGTCGACACAGACTATCAAAGTCTCGACAGAGAGTGTCGACACCAATTTTTGTGTGTCGACACAAAAATATACTAATACAAGGTCTCGACAGAGTTGTGTCGACACAGATACTATTTTTGTGTCGACACAATTCTTTTCTTTGTCGACACAACTAAATGATAGTGTCGACACAGGTTGCATGTGTCGACACAATTTTCTAACTAAGACAACATTTCTTGAGAAATTTTGGACTTACAGATACTACTTGAAAAATTTTATGTTGACCTATCACCTTATTCTTGGTCCAACATATCTAATTCAATTTTAAAATAATTAAACTTACTTTCATCCAGAGGTTTTGTAAATATATTAGCAATTTGGTTGTTAGTGTTTACAAATTCTAGATTTATGTCTTCCTTTTCAACATGTTCTCTGATAAAATGAAATCTAATTTCTATATGCTTTGTTCTACTATGTGAAATAGGATTTTTAGCAATAAAAAAGCACTAGTAGAATCACAAAACAATGGAATTCTACTTACCTTGATGTCATAGTCTTCAATTTGATGTTTTATCCATAATAACTGAGAACAGCAGCTGCCTGCAGCTATATATTCTAATTCAGCAGTGGAAATAACTACACTTGTTTGCTTCTTGCTGCTCCATGACACCAGCCTACCACCTAGGAATTGACATGTTCCAGTGGTACTTTTTTTGTCTTCTCTACAGCCTGCAAAGTCTGCATTTGAAAAATCTGTTAGTAAGAAATCTTTATTCTTAGGGTACCAAAGGCCAAGATTAGGTGTGCCCTTAAGATATCTCAAAATTCTTTTGATAACGGTATAATGAGATTCCTTTAGGCAAGCTTGGTACCTAGCACATACACATGTAGCATACATGATGTCAGGTCTGCTAGCAGTCAAGTAAAGTAGGTAGCCAATTATCACTCTATACAAAGACTCATCAACAGGTTTTCCTATTTCATCTTTGCCTATAGGCATACTTGTTCCCATAGGAGTTTTCATGGTGGAGGCTGTCTCCATGCCATATTTCTTAATTAACTCCTAGGTGAACTTAGACTGAGATATGGACAATCCATCATCAGTCTGTCTAACTTGGAGTCCCAAGAATAATTTCAGCTCACCCATGCTGCTCATTTCAAACTTCCCTTGCATAAGTTTGGCAAACTTACTACAAAGGTTGTTTTTAGTAGAACCAAAGATAATGTCATCAACATAAATCTGGACTAGGATGATCTTACCTTTTGATTACCTAAAGAAACGAGTCTTCTCTACTTTCCCTCTTGAGAATTTATTCTAAATAAGGAAGGCAGACAAAGTTTCATACCAAGCCTTAGGGGCTTGTTTCAAACCATATAGAGCTTTCTTAAGCCTATATACATAGTTGGGATAATGAGAATCAATGAAACCTGATGGTTGTTCTACATATACTTCTTCTTTCAAGTCTCCATTCAGAAAAGCTGACTTGACATCCATTTGGAATACTTTGAACCCTTGAAAAGCTGCATAAGCTAGGAACAATCTTATAGCTTCCAACCTTGCCACTGGGGCAAAAGATTGATCAAAGTCTATTCCTTCTTCCTATCTATAGCCCTTTGCTACCAATCTGGCTTTATTCTTGACTATGGTGCCATTCTCATCTAGTTTATTCCTGTAGATCCACTTGGTTCCTATAACATCGTGATCCATTAGTTTAGGAACCAACTCCCAAACTTTACATCTTCTTAATTGATTCAGCTCTTCCTACAAGGCATCAATATAGTTTATGTTTAGCATGACTTCTTCAAACTTCTTAGGTTCTATCTGTGATAGAAAACTTGTACATAGAACCGTGTTCATGCTTTTGCTCTTGGTTAGAACTCTCTAGCTAGCATCACCAATGATTTGGTGTGTAGGATGATCCTTCAAGTGTCTTCTAGCTAGAGGAAATCTGTCAACCTCTTGGTCTTTTTCTCTGAAAGTGAGGGTAAGATCTATCTTAACTCTAGAGGGGGGAGGGTGAATAGAGTATTTTAAAGTAAATTTACAATTTTAAAAAAAACTTAGCAGTAGAGGCTTAATTTATGTATAGGTGTAATGTGCTTTGATGTAGAGATAAAACTAAAGCAGTAAGGATAAAAACCACAGCACACAGCAAAGAATATTCACAAGAAACCAGAAGACACAAGGAACTATAGTGGTTCCCCAAAAACCTGGGTACATCCACTCTTCTACCACCCTTGGTAGGAATCCACTGCAGGATGAGTTGATTGGGCACCAATGAGCTTTTGATAAGGTGCTCAAAAACAACACTAGATTTTTTGATCAGGTGTCTTGCCACCACTAAGTTTTGACAAGGTTCTCAGAACTAGAATCAAGACTTTTGAAGGGATTTTTGATAACCCTTTTATCGCAGGAAAAGAAAAAGAAGGAGGTGAAGATGTCTTCTCTATCTCAGTCACTGAGAGAAGACTTTTATGGATTGATTTTGTTGTAAAAGATCCCCCTGAGAAAGATGAGAGCTTTACTAGGGTGATAGGTCTTTAGAAGCTTCAAATCTCCAGCAGAAGATGGTTTCAGCAGAGGCTGAAATATAAATTGTCTGGAGTCCTTGATGTTGAAGCTATGATCACTTTTTAGTATGCCAACTAATTCTCCAGGATTGATCACTTGATTTTTGAATTGATCTCACTATACTGTGAATCTGTACTGAGAATTTCTTGTTGTAGATTGTAGTCTCTTGTTGTTGTAACTCTCAGACTAGAGAAGAAAAGAATAAATTATTCTCTGAAGATCCTCTATCCAAGATAGCCGTTAGCAGTCAATAAATGTCTTCCATAAATGTTTTGACTTCTGGAGGAAAGTCCAATAAACATTCTCTGATAAATCCCTTGAAACTTGCTCCAGAATAAATGAAAACGGCTAGAAGATCTCTTGAAATAAATGCTGAGAGAATTTGAAAATCATTCCAAAAGCTGACTGAATTTGAATCCTCAAAGTCGTCGATCTCTCAGGAAAAACGTCGATCTGATCTCAACGATCGTCAACCTGAGCTCAGAGATTGGAATGAACATCAGACAGAAAATGTCGACCTGAGCTCGATGATCGTCGACCAGAGCTCAACGACCTGAAGAATAAGATAAAGACAGATCGTCGATCTGAGCTCGAAGATCTTCGACTGGAGCTCGATGATTTAGCAGAGTTGAGCTCAGAGAGCGTCAAACGGAGTTCGACGTTTCGTCGACCTAAGCTCGACGATAATTGTCTTTGCCTCAACTTTAAGTCTGATTCCTTGAATGGTCCTGGGGGCAGCTTCAAACCTAAATTCTAAGCTCTAAACAAATTCTAATGTTGACCTTTTTAACTATACATCTAGGTCAAACTGGTTTCCTAAGAAAAACATAGTGATTCTTGCCCAAATTAGTAATAGGGTGTTCCAACAATCTCCCCCTATTTGGGTTAGTATTACTATTTACAGATCTCAGAAATAAAAACAACAACAAAATACAGAAGAGCAATAAACTAAAACAAAAGAACAGAGCAAGCAACAAAGCAGCAGTCATATGGAATATCGGCAAATGTTCAGAATGATTGTACTGTCTGCTTACAGATATTACTTCTTTTCGCTTTCTTTCTTAAATAGAATTTCCCTATTGGGATTAAGAGCTTCCTTCTTTGACCTTCTTTCATCCTCTGCACCTAAGGAGGTTTGAGATCTAGCCCTGGGAACCACAGCCTCAGGATGCAATTTCATGTAGTCCACTGGGTCAAAAAATTTTCTTGATGCATACCTTTCCAGTTCTGCTTTTCTCTGATCTGATAAAGTAGTAATATTGGAAGTGTCTTTCCCTTGTTCTCTGGCCTTCTTCAGCTGATCTAAAGCAGCAAGTTCTTTCATCCTAGCAGACCATGATAATGGATTGTTCTCTGGATCTTCAAAAGGAACTGCAGGCTCATATCTATTGACAGTTTCTGAAGCAGTAGGAGTTTTAGTATCAAGATTTTCTCTGAGTTTATAAGGGAAAGGACCTAGAGTTGAGTCCATGTGCCTTTGTCCTTCCTTTGCTTGAAATCTATGTTCTCTTTGATTTCCTCTATACTGTCCCCTTCTGTACTGATAACCCCTTTGGTATTGTCCCCTGGGATGATATCTTTGTGAGGACTGGGAGGAACTTTGCTTTGAAGCTGGGGTTTAAGAAGCTGAGCCTCCACCTGATCCTGAATCTGGAGGAGGAGGAGGAGGCTGAAACCGAGAAGATCCTTTCTCATATCTATCCAATTTTTTTCTTTTCTTCATAGCTTTTAATTGATTTTTGGAGAACTGCATCCAGGGCTCAGAGATTGGACAGTCATGCAAAATATAGTATGGAATGTCATTGGCATCTTTGGCTTGAGCAGGAGGAACCTTCATCATGGCCTTGCTTCTAGCATTCCTTTTCTTGGCAATAGTACCAGAAGAGTCATCAGATTCAGTATGAAACTGATCACTTTCTGAACTTTGGGGTCTATCATACAAATCATCAATGCTCTTTATATATTTCTCTTGTTGTTTCAATTGATCAGGAGTCAGAGCAGGAACAGCAGCAATAGCAGAAATTGGAGCAGCAGCAGGAGCAGAAGTTAGAGCAACAGTAGGAGCAGATTCTTCCAGATGTGTAGCAAGTTCTTTAGCAGCAGTATCATCAACAATAGGCAACATTTCAATATCAGAAGATTCAATGGAAGCAGTAGCAGCAGCAATAGAGATGGAAGCAACAACATCCACAGCCTTGAAAGAATTGACATATGAGGCAATCAGGCTAGGATCACATACTGAGATAAGCACAATGGCCTTAGTAAGATCTTCAACTTGTTGCACTGGCAGAGAACTGAAATACACAGAATCAAATACTGAAAGCAGACTCTGAAGATCCACTATAAAGACAGGAGCAGGAACTGAACCTTCAGTAGCCTCAGGCACAACCAGAGCTTCATAAGGCATCTCCCCCTTCCTGGATTCAGTGGCAACTGGATCAAGGCACCCAGAGGAAGCGATTGCCTGAGAGGAGAGGAAGGGAGAAAGCTTGGTAGACAGCTCCTGAACATGTTTTAGGAGTGGAGCCAAGGTGGTCTCCAATAATGAGGTTAGCTTTGGGGCTAGCAACTCATATAGCCTGTCTGCCAAGGCTGAGAGATCTACATGCTCAAGAGGGGCTTGAGTAGAGGTAGGAGTGGAAGTGGCTGGAATGATGTTGGCTGGAGCTGATGGAATGGAGAATGTGGAGGTAGGAGGTGTAGGGATGGATGGCCTAGGAGTAGGAGGTGTTGAGATTGATGTAACTGGGTTGGAGATGGATGAGATAGTAGGGGAAAAGGATGGGGTGAAGGATGGTTGAGAGAGTATGTCCTGCAGAAGTTGTTGGTAGGAAGATGTAGATGGAAGTTCAGGAGAAGTAGGAGGAGAATCATCCATGAAGGAGTCATCTAGAAGATTAAATGATGGAGTGGTGACAGGTGGATAGTAGAACAAAGGGTGGAATTGTTCTGAGGTAGTGGCTGGAGGAGGTGAGATTGGTGATGAGATTGTAATGGGGGAGGATATGGCTAAGGTGGAGATTGGTGGTGAGGTTGGGATGACTGGGGCAGAGACAGCTGGAGGAGGAGGAGAAGCAGGCAAATCTTTTGTTGGGGCAGAGACCTGAGGAGGAGTGACTGAGGCAGTCCTTGTGCCTGAAGCAGGTGTTGCTGCAGTAACCCTGTTGGGGTTTATGATCTGCCTGTCCCATCTGCTGAAAAGGGCACAGGTAAGTCTTTTGGATGCATTGATGTACATCCCACTTGAAGTCAGCAGTTCAGGGCACCTGGAGTGCAGGTAAACCCCTAAGATCCTCCCAAAGCTTATACAGCTTTTGCTGAGTTTCTTCTTGATCAAATTAAAGAAGATCGATCCCCAATCCAAATGTTTCTTATCAACTAAGGCTCCCATTAAATAGAACTGGTATCTTGAGATAGTGTCATGAGCTGAGTGCTTTTCCAGAAGCACTTTCCCAACCACATCAGCCAAAAATTGAAACTCAATAGATAAATTCTTTTTCAGCAATTTATTAGGGTTCACAGCAGAGTGACTCATTCTATCTAGCATAGAATCAAACTCTTCTCCAGACAACTCAATAGAATCATTTCCAGTACTGAGGCTGAAAACTTCTGTTAGTAGTGCGGGGGGCAATGGTACCTGAGTCCCTTTGATCGAGCCGACTATAGAATTCTCATTCTCATTTGTGGCAGAAAGACACCATTCTTTTATTTTGTCTGCTGCAAGCTTCACTCTGGTGGACATAATCTGAACTAACTGTTGTTCTCGAAAAAGATTTAAGATGTATTTGAATCTCTGGTCGCTTCCATTGAAAGAATTCATGTCGATGTCGAAGCCTGTATCAAATTTCATTTTTGAAAGAGCAGCAACTGACGCGGCCATCTGTACCTGCAAAGATTGAGCAAACACGACCAAGTGTAGAAAGTTTGGAGGGAAAGAGTTGCGGAGAGTATGAAAGTGTAAACGACGAGCGGCAGCCGAAAAATGATTTTATATTAGGGTTCGACGCGAAAAAGGAAGGATCGTCGATCTCCGTTCGACGATCAGGACTCCTGATGGAAGCTGAAAGGTCTTCAATATCGTAAATCTCAGTTAGACGATCTAGAGAGAACGTCGATCTCAGTTCGACAATCGAAGGCCTGAAAGAGATAGTATGCAACTATCTGACACGCTCTGAACTCAGGTCGACGTTTTGGGAAAACGTCGATCTCCGTTCGACGTTTCTCGGATAAGCATTGATCTCCGTTCGACGCTTTCTTGGGAAAACATCGAGCGTAGTTCAGAGACAGAAACTATCCTATAGACACAAAAAGAGGTAAGTTTTTAGCCTAGTCTTGGTCTGTTTTTAGCTTTTCAAAATCTTGTACTTTATTTTAGGCTTCCTCCATCTAACATGCCTAACTGATTGAGGAAGAAGTTGTGTTTCTTTTCATCCAAGGGCTTGGTGAAAATATCTCCCCTTTGCAAATCAGTTGGGATATATTGAAGTTCAATTTTATTTTTCTCAACATTATCCCTTAGAAAATGATGCCTAATTTCTATGTGTTTTGTCCTACTATGGAGGACTGGATTTTGTGCAATGGAAATAGCACTGGTGTTGTCACAAAATATTTTAGACTTCTTTAAGTTGTAACCATAGTCTAGGAGTTGGTTTTGTATCCACAATATTTGTGAACAACAACTGCCTGCAGCCATATATTCAGCTTCAGCAGTTGAGGTTGACACAGATGTTTGTTTCTTACAATACCATGAGACAAGTCTATCACCAAGAAACTGACAAGTTCCACTGGTGCTTTTCCTGTCTATTTTGCATCCAGCATAATCAGCATCTGAAAATCCAGTTAAGTCAAATGCTGAATCTTTTGGATACCAGAGACCTAGATTTGGACAGATTTTAACATACCTAAGAATCCTCTTTACTAAAGTTAAGTGTGACTCTCTAGGGCTAACTTGAAATCTAGCACATATACATGTAGCAAACATTATGTCAGGCCTACTAGCTGTAAGGTACAATAGAGAGCCAATCATTGCTCTATATGTTGTCTGATCAACTGGTTTCCCATGTTCATCAGCATCCAATACATCATTGGTAGGCATGGGTGTTTTCATGCATGATGCATCAGACATACCAAATTTCTTAACCAGTTCTTTTGCATACTTGGTTTGAGAAATAAATATGCCTTCAGCATGTTGTTTGACTTGCAATCCTAAGAAGAAGGATAGCTCACCCATGCTACTCATTTCAAATTTAGAGTGCATAAGCTTGGAAAACTTTTTGCACAAGTTTGAATCAGTAGACCCAAATATAATATCATCTACATAAATTTGTACTAGTAGGGTATTGGACTTATGGGTTCTAATAAACAGAGTTTGGTCTACTCTCCCCCTAATAAAATCATTTTCCAGAAGAAAGCATGCTAGGGTCTCATACCATGCTTTAGACCATATAATGCTTTATGTAGTTTAAAAACATAATCAGGATGAGTTGGAGAGACAAAACCTGGGGTTTGTATGACATAGACTTCTTCTTTGATCTCCCCATTGAGAAAAGCACTCTTCACATCCATTTGGTAGACTGTGAATCCCTTGTGAGCAGCATAAGCCAGGAAGATTCTTATGGCCTCTAACCTTGCAACAAGTGCAAAGGTCTGGTCATAGTCTATCCCCTCTTCTTGAGAGTATCCTGAGCAACTAGCCTTGCCTTGTTCCTTACAATAATTCCTTGATCATCCAAATTGTTTCTGAACACCCATTTTGTTCCAACAATGGAATGATCCTTTGGCTTAGGCACTAGTTCCCAGACTTTGTTTCTTTCAAATTGATGCAACTCTTCTTGCATTGCAATGATCCAGTGTGGATCTTGCTCTGCATCTTGAATGGATTGAGGTTCAATTTGAGAGAGAAAGCAAGTGTGTATCAGGTTTTGATTGACCTGATTTCTAGTTTGCACACCAGCTGAGATGTTTCCAATCACTTGGGAGATTGGATGATCTCTTGATGTTACTAAATTAATAGGTGGTGTTGATTGTTCACCAACCTGTGCTGTTGTTTCCTCTTGTGGAATAGCAACTGGCTCTTCAAGAGGATTTTCTTCCAGATGTGGAGCAGCTTCTTCATCTTCACTATTTTCATCTTTTTGAGTAACTTGTAATCTGTCCAAGTCTTTATCCAGAGAAGGTACCTGCAAATGTTCTATGGTAGAAGCATTCTTCTGCTTGAAAGACATATTAGTTTCATCAAAAGAAATATGAACAGATTCTTCTATTTTTAGAGTAGTTTTATTATAAACCCTATAAGCTTTACTGATCATGGAGTATCCCAGAAACACTCCTTCATCAGCTTTTGCTTGAAATTTTGCTATATATCTCTTGTTATTGTTGTGAATATAACAAATGCAACCAAAGATTTTAAAATAGTCTACTTTAGGTTTCTTCCCTTTGAGCAATTCATAGGGAGTCTTGCCCATCAGTTTATGTATTAGACTTCTATTCAACACCTAATTGGAGGTGTTCACTACCTCAGCCCAAAAGGACGGAGGAAGGTGAGCATCTGTCAATAATGTAGTTGCAGATTCAATTAGGGTTTTATTTTTCCTTTCTGCTACCCCATTTTGTTGAGGAGTTCTAGGAGCTGAGAATGTATGCCTGATCCCTTCACTCTGACAGAACTCTTGCATAAGAAGAGGATCAAACTCTGTCCCATGATCACTTCTGATCAGGGCAATGTGAGTGTTGAACTTAATCTGTATGCATTTGAGAAACTCTGTCAAACACTTGAAGTTATCAGACTTCTTCCTCAGAAAGAACACCCATGTGAATCTTGAGAAGTCATCTACAACCACTAAAGTGTAGGATTTCCCTCCTAGGCTTTGTACTGTAATGGGTCCAAAATGATGGCGACACAAAATGATCCATGTGTAACATATACAAAATCCTAGGTGAATCACTCTTGTTAAGTGATTTAAAACTATTTTTAGTTTGCTTGCCTAATTGACAGGCCTTGCAAAGTCCTTCCTTCTTGTAGGGGCCAGAAGGTAGTCCTCTAATAAGGTTGTCCTTGGATAGCCTAGCAATGGTTCTAAGGTTAATATGTCCTAGTCTCTTATGCCATAGAATATTAGGTCTAGATATGGAATTGAACAGGCAAATATCTACTTTAGATGAATGAAAATCTACTAAGTAAATGTTACCTCTTCTGTTACCTGTCAACACAGTTGTGTTGTCCTCTGACTTGACCTTGCATATAGCTTTGTTGAAAGTCACTTGATATCCTTCATCACACAGTTGACTGATACTTATCAAGTTGTGCTTGAGTCCTTCAACATAAGCTACTTTCTTGAAGGTGACTGTTCCAATTTGGACTGCACCATATCCTTTTGTTGTTCCAAAGTTTGAATCACCAAAGATTACTTTGGGTCCACGCTTGGTTTTAAAGGATATGAAGTTGTCCTTGTTCCCTGTCATGTGCTTTGAGCACCCACTATCCAGATACCATGGCTGGTTTGATGTTGGATAGGTCTTCATCTGCACATAAACAGCTTATATGTTTTTGACCCAGTTTACCTTGGGCCTAGGTTGATATCCCTTAAATTCAGAAATGAAAGACATCCCAGGTTGAATCTTATAACCTTCAGGATGGTATCTCCTAGGAGGTACTATCCATTCAGTATAGGGGTTGAAACCTTGGGATGTAGGACTTCTAGGATTGAATCCAGATGTACCTTTGGAGAATTGTTCAAAATCCTGATCTCTGTTCGACGATCGTTGAGCTAAGGTCGACGATCTTGGGTCAGATCATCGATCTCTGTTCGAAGATCGACTATCCTGGAGTTCAGAGTTCAGGTGTCGTCGAGCTGAGGTCGACGATCGTTTCTTGGATCGTCGAGCGCTGTTTGACGATCGTCGAGCTCTGTTCGACGCATTCTGTTGAACTACATTTTTCTTTGGCAAATCTGCATTCTTCCTAGCAACCTCTACAACTTCCTTCCCTTTATCAGAGATAAATTTGATTAGAGTTGTCAGAACTATAGGCTGGCTGGGTGAAGCTCCCAAGCCTAGTGTACTATTAAGTCTAGAGTTCACTGTGCTTGTGATATCCATCAGTTTGATGCTTCTCCCATTAAGGGATTCTTCAAACTGCTTGGCCTTGGATAGTTCACTCTTCAGTGAAGTTATCTCCTCCCTATAGCATTCTAACTCTTCAGAGAGTTTGAGGTTCTCTGATTTTAAGGTGCTATACTCAGACAGTTGTTTTCTGAGGGAAGTGATTTCCTTCTCAGACTCCAACAGATCTAGGCATAGTACTTTAAACTCATGTTTAAAGTCCTCAGAACTGAAATCAAATGAATTGATTACCTGATCTTCTTCTAGTTGAGCTTCTGAATTTGATTCTGACTCTTCTACTTCTGAATCTGTTTGAGAGGCATTGATAGCCATCATGCAAAATTCCTTTTCATCAGCATCATCCTCATCATCACTGGAGCTGGATGAGGCTTCAGAGTCCTCTTCAGTTTCACTCTATGTCTCAGCAACAAATCCCTTCCCTGTATGTGTGTTCTTGTTGTAGGAGGGTTTGTCTGAGGTGTTCTTCTTGAAGTCTTTCTCCTTTCTTCTTTCCCTTCTATCTTTCTTGTCCTTTTTTTGTTTTCTGGACAGTGAGGCACAATATGGCCTGGTTTCCTACAACCAAAACATATAATTTCTTTATTGTTATTTGATTTATCATACCTTGGCTTATCATGTCCCTTGTATGATCTCTTTCTGAAGGCTTTTCTGGCCATTTTGTAGAATCTTTTGGCCAGTAGACTTAGGAGCTCATCATTTCCTGTAGCTTTATCTTCAGGCTCTTCTTCTGTAGCTTTGAAGGCTATGGTCTTCTCTTTCCTTGTGGCTGGTGAGGAAGCCTTCTGTTCTTCTTCTCTATTTTTAATAAGCAACTCATAAGATTTGAGCTTGCCCAGGAGAGCTTCAGTTGTAATCTCATTTAGACTTCTGGCATCTTTGATTGGCCAGATTCTTGAATCCCAAGTGCTGGGGAAGCACATTAGGATTTTGTCATTCAGCTCAGTCAATGAGATTTCTTTATCCAGAGTCTTTAACTCATTGACAATCAGACTTAGTCTATTGTACATGTCAGCCACTGATTCAGCTTCTCCCTTTTTGAAATTCTCATATTGGCTTATAAGATGGGATCTCCTGTCTTTCCTTTCATCAGCATATCCTGAGACAATTTCAGAGAGCTTGTCCCAAATTCCTTTGGCTGAGTTGTATTCAGCTACCTTCTAAAATATCTCATCAGACATTATCTGAGCTAAGATGTTCATGGCATTGGCATCTGCAGTCTTCCACTTCTTTATTTCAGCATCTGTTCCTGAAGGAGGTGGAACAGCATTTGTACTTGAGCTTGCTGGTGGACTTGGGCACACTGTCAAAACAGAATTAAATATGTCTTCATCAATAGAATTCATATATAGTCTAATCCTTGCTTTCCAAAGTGCAAACTTGGATAGATTGCACACTAGAGGCCTGGTGCTTGCATAATCTTTGTTTTGTGCCATGTCTTTATATAAAATTAAATATAATGAAAATAACCCTCTTAAAAGATTGATCTTATCAAGGATCTTTTGGTTCAGGTGTTAGCCTGTATGAACAACCAACCTGGCTCTGATACCAATTGAAAGTGAGGGTAAGATCTATCTTAACTCTAGAGGGGGGATGAATAGAGTATTTTAAAGTAAATTTACAATTTTAAAAAAAAACTTAGCAGTAGAGGCTTAATTTATGTATAGGTGTAATGTGCTTTGATGTAGAGATAAAACTAAAGCAGTAAGGATAAAAACCACAGCACACAGCAAAGAATATTCACAAGAAACTAGAAGACACAAGAAACTATAGTGGTTCCCCAAAAACTTGGGTACATCCACTCTTCTACCACCCTTGGTAGGAATCCACTGTAGGATGAGTTGATCAGGTGTCCTGGGCACCAATGAGCTTTTGATAAGGTGCTCAAAAACCACACTAGATTTTTTGATCAGGTGTCTTGCCACCACTGAGTTTTGACAAGGTTCTCAGAACCAGAATCAAGACTTTTGAAGGAAGTTTTGATAACCCTTTTACAGCAGGAAAAGAAAAAGAAGGAGGTGAAGATGTCTTCTCTGTCTCAGTCACTGAGAGAAGACATTTGTGGATTGATTTTGTTGTCAAAGCTCCCCCTGAGAAAGATGAGAGCTTTGCTAGGGTGATAGGTCTTCAGAAGCTTCAGATCTCCAGCAGAAGATGGTTTCAGCAGACGCTGAAATATAAATTGTCTGGAGTCCTTGATGTTGAAGCTATAATCACTTTTTAGTATGCCAACTAATTCTCCAGGATTGATCACTTGATTTTTGAATTGATCTCACTATCCTGTGAATCTGTACTGAGAATTTCTTATTGTAGATTGTAGTCTCTTGTTGTTGTAACTCTCAGACTAGAGAAGAAAAGAATAAATTATTCTCTGAAGATCCTCTATCCAAGATAGCCGTTAGCAGTCAATAAATGTCTTCCATAAATGTTTTTATTTCTGGAGGAAAGTCCAATAAACATTCTCTGATAAATCCCTTGAAACTTGCTCCAGAATAAATGAAAACGGCTAGCAGATCTCTTGAAATAAATGATGAGAGAATTTGAAAATTATTCCAAAAGCTGACTGAATTTGAATCCTCAAAATCGTCGATCTCTCAGGAAAAACGTTGATCTGAGCTCTACATCGTCGACCTGAGCTCAGAGATTGGAATGAACATTAGACAGAAAACGTCGACCTGAGCTCGAAGATCGTCGACCGGAGCTCAGCGACCTGAAGAATAAGCTGAAGATAGATCGTCGATCTGAGCTCGAAGATTGTGGACTGGAGCTCGACGATTTAGCAGAGTTGAGCTCAGAGAGCGTCGAACGGAGTTCGACGTTTCGTCGACCTAAGCTCAACGATAATTGTCTTTGCCTCAGCTTTAAGTCTGATTCCTTGAATGGTCCTGGGGGCAGCTTCAAACCTAAATTCTATGCTCTAAACACATTCTAATGTTGACCTTTTTAACTATACATATAGGTCAAACTTGTTTCCTAAGAAAAACATAGTGATCCTTGCCCAAATTAGTAATAGGGTGTTCCAACATTCTCTTTCCTCATTCTGAAGCACTTCATTGTCTTCATCTTCATCCAGAGAGTCTTGTACTCCCCCTAGACAGTTTCCATCCTTTTCTTCATCCAGTCTTGCAGGTTGGTCCTCACTAATAGTCAGCTTGTCCATCCTTTACTTTAAACCTATAGAGCTACCCGAAGAGCTAGATAGTTCACTGTTAATTAACTTAGACTCATCAAATACTACATGGACTGATTCTTCTACAACTTGTGTAGTCAAGTTGTAGATCCTGTATTCCCTACTGTTATTATTATACCCAACAAATATCCCATCCAGGGATTTGACAGTAAACTTAGTTTGGTAGTGCTTACCATTAACTAGAACATAACATTTGCTACCAAAGATTCTAAGGTAGGTAATATTTGGTTCTCTGCCTTTCATAATCTCGTAGGGAGTCTTCATATATCTTTTATTGATGGAAGCTCTATTGAGTATATGACATGCAGTATCTACTGCCTCAGCACGGAAGTATTCAGGGAGAGAAGTGTCACTTAGTAGTGTTCTACTTGACTCAATTAGAGTCCTATTCTTTCTCTCAACAACTCCATTTTGCTGGGGAGTTCTAGGTAAGGAGAACTCCTAATGAATCCTAAGTTATTCACAGAACTTTGTCATACACTCAGATTGAAATTCAGTTCCATGATCACTTCTGATTTTGACACTAAATTGTTACATTCATTCTGAATTTGTCTAACAAAAGTTTGAAAGACAGTAGGGGTTTCAAATTTCTGCTTCAAGAAGAAAACCCATGTGAATCTAGAATAGTCATCCATAATAACTAATGTGTATGCTTTCCTACCTAGACTATGAACTGGCATTGGACCAAATAAATCCATATGCAGGAGATATAGACATCTCACTGAATCTTTGGTAACAAGACCATGGAAAGAGGTCTTGGTTTGTTTGCCCTTCTGGCAAGCTGAACAAACACCCTCTTTAATGCACTTGACCTGAGAACCATTCCTCACTAGCCTCATACTAAATAATTGTCCTATTGACCTATAGTTCAGGTTAGCTAGCCTATTGTGCCATTGGACACACTGTGATGCTTTCTCATTTTCAACTAGACAGATATGTGAGTTGTTATACTCACAATCAAGGTTAAGACAATATACATTCCCTTTCCTAGTGCTAGTCAGA
The DNA here is from genome assembly GCA_039513925.1 of Platanthera zijinensis. NCBI lineage: Eukaryota > Viridiplantae > Streptophyta > Magnoliopsida > Asparagales > Orchidaceae > Platanthera > Platanthera zijinensis. Next base: position 73,430,958 of record CM077097.1, read on the forward strand.
ATGATCTCTTGATCACTTTTCCTCTTTATTTGGCACTCACCCTTGAGGAAAGAGATGTCATACCGAAGACCACTTAGTTGACTTATGCTAATTAGGTTATGTTTAAAACCTTTCACATAAGCCACTTGAGTGATACAGATAGAGTTACTAGAAATGTTACCAAACCCTTTGATAACACCTTTTTCTGATCCACCAAAGATTACTTTGGGTCCATTCTCTATGGGAGAATAGTCCTTCAACATACTTCTTGTTCTAATCATGTGCCTGGAATATCCACTATCCAAGTACCATATAGGGTATGACCACTTGGACTCATATGCATCAAATAAATATTTACCCATCCTTAGAACCCGAATTGTTTGTTGGAACCCCAGGTGATTTGGGATAGGTTCACTTCTTAGGGTGTGACCCATGTTGTATAGTTGGGTCAAGTATTTTATCCTCCTAGTCTTAGGTCAGTCCTATAGCTTACAGCATCAAGGACCTGCCTGAAGACGGTATCAGATATCAGCCCTAGAAGTTATGTGTTGAAGTTATTTCTGAGCTCGACATTCTTAGAGCTCAGGTCGACTTACTCGAAGTGAAAGATAAGAGTTTCGTGGTCTGCGAACTTGGCAAAGAAGTTATCTGTTCTATGGTCGACGATCTTCCAGTGCAGTGTAGCTCTAAGCTCAACGACCTTCCAGCTCAGACTCAGCAAAAGTTTTGAAAAGTTTATTCGCAGAGCCAAGGTCGAAGAATGTATTTTCTGAGGTCGACGATCTCTGATCTCTTGTCGACGAAAACTGTAAGATGTTTTTGACTTATTCTTTCCTTATCTATTCCGATTTATTTCAATTATAATTCATGATTTTACTGAGTAATTAATGCTCATTTTATATCCATTATTTGGCAACATTGATTATGGTTTCCATCAGTAAATGAAATTGACAAATATCCCATGACAGTTGGGGAATGGAATATTTTAATTAACATTATTGACGTTTTCTATTCCTAGATTTTCTGCTTAGCTTTAATAACAGGAATTCGAATTTGATTTGTTGAATAGTTGTTATTATGAAGCAGTTTCGTCGACCGAAGAACGACGATTTCTGTTTTAGGAAATTTTTCTGTGAACGACGAAAACTTTCCATCTCTTCGTTCTGAGATCGACAAACATATCGCTTAATGAAATCTTTGTCGACCTGTGATCGAAGAATTTTATTCTTTCGTCGGGCTGAGAATGTCGTTTCGTATTCTGAAAACCCTTTATAGGCTTTCTTCTTCAACTTCAATCCCGTGCTTTCAGAATTCCCCTCCTGCACTTGATCGTTTGTTTCCTTTTGCGGGTACTCTCGTTTCACAAAAGTATTCAGAAATGGCTGCGTCTGGTTAAGCAGGAATGAAGTTCGACACGGCTTTGACATTGATTTTGATTCATTCCAGCAATCTGATCAAATATTTCAGGATATTCTGCAACTATGTGAAGATCAAAAGATGAAATTGTTTATGACCAACCGCATCAAGCTTCCATCCGCCGCAATTAAGGAGTGGGTATTCTCATCGCCCTCTACTAAGGAAGAGATGACAGGTTTCATCAGCGGGACTCATGTTACTCTCTCTCCCGCAGTTCTTGTAGAAATTTTTGAACTTGAGAATGGTATAGAAGATTTGGATATGGATGATGATGAGTTTGATAATTTGTTAGCTGTTATGGGTCACTCCGATGAAAACTCTAACAAGTTATGGAAAAAGAACTTGTCTCCTGTGTACAAGTTTCTTGCAGATGTAGTGGGTAAAGTGTTGTTTGCAAAGCACACTGCCCACGACTACATCTCCAGGCAGTTGTTTCTGGTGATGGCTGCGCTGGTGAATAAGAGGAAAGTAAATTGGGGACAGATTTTGTTTGATTTGATCAGGAAGAGGAACAACAAGAAAGAAGTGTGTTTTGCCAGGGTTTTGGGCCTGTTCTTGAAGGAAAAGGCTGATGAACTATTAGTTCCCAAAATTACGTTCATCAATGCCTCAAGAGGCTAACCTCTGCCCTATTTGGCAGATGGGACAGGACAATTCCTAAGCCCTCTAAGGAAAAGCCCTTGTAGGTGCTTCAGAGAACACAAGGGTGGTAACAACCTCTCCTCTCTTGGCTGAAGGAACCCCTCCCCTTCCCCCTCCTGCCTCTCCTACTCAAGATCGTCAGCCCTCTCTTGCTCATAACCTTACCCCTCCTGACTCACCTCTTCCCTCTCACCTTTCAACCATTCCCTCAACCACCCTCCTCTTTCCAAACTTTAAGTTGATAACAGCTGAAATTTCTTCTCAAGCTTCTCCCCTCCAATCCCCTATTCATACTCCCTCTCCTCAAACCCCATCCTCACCTACTAACCAAGATGATATCATGCTTGATACCATCCCCCCAGTTATTCCTCCTCTAACCCCTGACAATGCTTTCATTACTACCCTCATATCTCAGTTGACTCCCATCCTCAAGGTGCTTATTGCAGCTGAGATATCCCCCCTTTTAAAATCAATAAATTCCCTTACATCTCTCTTTGCTGCCTCCTCCTTCCCTTCCCCTTCTTCAGCCAAGGGCATGGCTTCAGAACCTTCTGAAACCATGCAGGGGGGAGATGTTCTATAAAGAAGCCCTTGCAGCAGCAATAGATGATGAGATGGTTGTAGCTATGGCAGAAGTTCTAACTGGTGGAAATTATTTTTATTTTATACCTCCATCAGTAGATATGGAAAGTATACTCCATCATTCTTTTATGGAAATTCCTTTACCTTCTGTTGAATCATCTTCCAAGGCCATTGTGTGTTATACTCCACCTGCTTCCTCAGAGGTGATAGCCACAATAAGGGCTAGTTTTGAAGAAAGCTCTAAGACTGAAGCTATGTTTACTGAGAAAGCTTCAGTAGCTGATATCAAAGAGGCAGCTGAAGAGTCTGTTGAATCAGATTCTGAGTACATGACTGACCCCATCCCTCTAGTCTATGCTCTTACTCCTATCCCAGCTCCCAAGGCTCCTTCTCCTCCTCCCAAGGTAACTCCCGAGCAGATAAAAGCAATTGATGCTATGTATAACTTTGACAGTGAAAGTAGTGAAGAAATCTACAGTGATGATTCCCCCAAGACAAAGAAAAGGAAATTGAGAAAGAAGATTCCAGCTTCTGCTCCAAATCCCCATAATGACACTCCCTACTATATCAGGCACAATATTGATCCATATCCTAACATGCCTCATTGGATGAAGTTGTCAAATAATGAGCTTAAAGCAAGGAAGAAAAGGAATTACTACCCTCCCTCTTCTCCAAGGATGAATAGAAGAGATCCTCCTTATTGGAACACTCAATTACTAATTTGGGCAAGGATCACTATGTTTTTAGGAAATCAGTTTGACCTAGATGTATAGTTGAAAAGGTCAAGTTAGAATGAGTCTAGGGCTTAGAACTTAGGTTTGAAGCTGCCCCCAGGACCATTCATTGTTCAAGACTTAGAGCTGAGGCAAAGACAATTATCGTCGAGCTCAGGTCGACGAAACGCCGAACTTCGTTCGATTCTCTCTGAGCTTAACTCTGCTAAGTTGTCGAACTCCGGTCGACGATCTTCGAGCTCAGATCGACGATCTGCCTTCAGCTTGTTTCCAAATCTCTGAGCTCAGGTCGACGATCGTAGAGCTCAGGTCGACATTTTCTGTCTGATGTTCAATCCAATCTCTGAGCTCAGTTCGACGATCGTAGAGCTCAGATCGACGTTTTTTCTGAGAGATCGATGACTTTGAGGATTCAAATTCAGTCAGCTTTTGGAATGTTTTTCAAATTCTCTCAGCATTTATTTCAAGAGATCTGCTAGCCATTTTCATTTATTCTGGAGCAAGTTTCAAGGGATTTATCAGAGAATGTTTATTGGACTTTCCTCCAGAAGACAAAACATTTATGGAAGACATTTATTGACTGCTAACGGTTATCTTGGATAAAGGATCATCAGAGAATAAAATATCCTACAGCAGATGAAGAGAAAATCAATCTATCACTCAATACAGACATACACAGATAGTCAAAAAAAAACTCAGAGGAAAATCAAGTGATCAATCCTGAAGAGTTTGATTGAATATTGGCATACTGAAAAGTGATCATAGCTTCAACATCAAGGACTCCAGACAATTAATATTTCAGCCTCTGCTGTAACCATCTTCTGCTGGAGATCTGAAGCTTCTGAAGACCTATCACCCTAGCAAAGCTCTCATCTCTGAACCATCTACATCTCAGGGGGAGCTCTGACAACAGAATCAATCCACTAAGTCTTCTCTCAGTGATTGAGACAGAGAAGACAACTTCACCTCTTCCTTTTTATTTTCCTGCTGTAAAAGGGTTATCAAGACTCCCTTCAAAAGTTTTGAATCTGGTTCTGAGAGTCTTGTCAAAACTCAGTGGTGGCAAGACACCTGATCAAAAAATCTAGTTTGGTTTTTGAGCACCTTATCAAAAGCTCATTGGTGCCCAGGACACCTGATCAACTCATCCTGTAGTGGATTCCTACCAAGGGTGGTAGAAGAGTGGATGTACCTAGGTTTATGGGGAACCACTATAGCTCATTGTGTCTTCTGGTTTCTTATGCATATTCTTTGCTGTGTGCTGTGGTTTTTATTTTACTGCTTTAGTTTTATTTCTACATCAAAGCAACTTACACCTATACTTAAATTAAGCCTTTACTGCTGTGCAATTTTAAATTGTAAATTTACTTTAAAATACTCTATTCACCCCCCCCCCCCTCTAGAGTTAAGATAGATCTTACCCTCACTTTCAATTGGTATCAGAGGGAGGTTGGTTGTTCATACAGGCTAACACCTGAACCAAAAGATCCTTGATAAGATCAATCTTCTAAGAGGGTTATTTTCATTATATTTAATTCTATATAAAAGACATGGCACAGAACAAAGATTATGCAAGCACCATACCTCCAGTGTGCAATATATCCAAGTTTGCACTTTGGAAAGCAAGGATTAGACTTTATATGAACTCTATTGATGAAGACATATTTAATTCTGTTTTGATAGTGTGCCCAAGTCCACCAGCAAGCTCAAGTACAAATGCTGTTCCACCTCCTTCAGGAACAGATGCTGAAATAAAGAAGTGGAAGACTGTAGATACCAAGGCCATGAATATCTTAGCTCAGACAATGTCTGATGAGATATTTCAGAAGGTAGCTGAATACAACTCAGCCACAGGAATTTGGGACAAACTTTCTGAGATTGTCTCAGGATCTGCTGATGAGAGAAAAGATAGAAGATCTCATCTCATATCCCAATATGAGAACTTCAAGAAAGGAGAAGCTGAGTCAGTTGCAGACATGTACAACAAACTAAGTCTGATTGTAGATGAGTTAAAGACTCTGGATAAAGAAATCTCATTGACTGAGCTGAATGACAAAATCCTAATGTGCTTCACCAGCACTTGGGATTCAAGAATCTGGCCAATCAAAGATGCCAGAAGTCTAAATGAGATTACAACTGAAGCTCTCCTGGGCAAGCTCAAATCTTATGAGCTGCTCATTAAAAATCGAGAAGAAGAACAAAAGGCTACTTCTCCAGTCATTAGAAAGGAGAAGACCATAGACTTCAAAGCTACAGAAGAGGAGCCTGAAGATAAAGCTACAGGAAATGACGAGCTCTTAAGTCTACTGGCCAAAAGATTCTACAAAATGGCCAAAAAAGACTTCAGAAAGAGATCATACAAGGGACATGATGCACCTCAGCTTGTGCCGCACTCTCAACAGAACGCTGGGGCTCAGACTGCCCCGCACCACTTCAATTCACCTATACGTGTAAAAGACACACTTTATCGACTTCGCAAAAGAACCAATGACTAGTAGGAACGTGCATGTTCCTCAAACAGGTGTATTTTCATTCCTAAGTGGACATTCTTAAGTTCATTTATGTTATAACGATCCGCACTTACACGTGCTCGCCACCCCTCAAAAGAATTTGACTACGAATTCGCAGGAGGAAGACCAAGACAAGATGATATCAAATTAAAACATCTTCGTCCGTCACATGAAATATAATAGAGGGTTTGGTCGTGGCCCCACACCATATTATACAAACAGGCAGCGGGATTACATGTTAATATAAAAAACTACTCGAATCCTAACTCAGAGCATTCTAGTGGAAGCTTCAGGGGTTCAATTTGAACTCAAGTATAAAAGTAATGTCCACTATGGATCCACAAGAATATAATAACAAAATACACAAAAGTTACTATCGCTGGCGGCGATGGTGACTGTCGCCGGGCGACAGTCAAAAGTAGTAAAAATTGTTCTGGCCTTAAGGCCTTACATTTATTCTTTATATATGTGGTTTACAAACATCGGCACGTAGGCCGACCACACATGAAAGCAATAAACTTCATTTGGCCTTCGAGGGACAGCATAGCTTCCAGGGCTTTAGCCCGCTACTTCCTGCTCGGCTCTCTAGCACCTGCACAGTGACAATCCACCACAAGGATGACAAACAAGGAAATGGTCAGCATTTAGCTGACCAATTTATAACGACCCTACCCCTTTCTCGGGGAAGCAGTATTCTTTCCCTACAGGCATAACATCAACATACAGATATATTACAAAAAGTGCACTCACGCACAATTCAACATATCACAAACAAATTCCTCCGTGGCCAAACATTCTGTGCACTCAGGGCACTTTCTCGGTGTACTGGCAATGCCTAATTCCACCACCGTTCAGAGATCCCGGACATGACGTTCAATTTATGAGCATTTTTAGTCTTTTCGGCTTATAGCCTAAGAATCCCTCTCTCTCTCTATGCCACTAGTAACTGTCATGTACTTTAGGTCTGTTTAACCGGTCGACATCGAGCAGGTACAGATCAGCCTTATCCCGCTGCTCAAATCAACTTACCCCCTCCGAAAGTCACACTCTCATGCTGGTCGACAAGACGCGGGTCGGCCTCCCCTTTCCCGTATATTAAATCATAACTAACGTTATGTACAATGGCTCTCATGGCCAATAGGAGCTCATAATTCACAGATTAGTTATCGTCAGCTCTCGTCACGATCGTTTGGCGGGACCAACAGAAGTTCTCAATCTGTGCCCAAACTCTACTCAAAACCCTGCAGCATCCTGTAGTGCCAGAACACTGGTCTTTTGCAGAACAAATAGCTCACTAAGAGCTATTGCCATCGGCGATACTCACTTACGCCCGACGATATCCAATAGTTCCCAGAACCATGGAATTTATTGAGTATTTTCCTGGAGTGCACCTCTAGTACTTCCTATTACTCCACTGTACAGGTACATCCCACAGACCCCGTAAACTACTCTTTTATGTTTGGAGTCTTCTCCGGCATGTAAAATAAACATCACCAATCCATACCAACCTGTCCGGATGGGCTTCACACAACATGTCTATTTCATACTACGAATTTCTGGATCTATATGCAACATCAAGCGGGGATTTAATGAATCAACTTGGAATTGCCTTGACTTTTTCACCTCTTGGCCGGGATTCCATGCATATGCCAAAAGAATGACTTCACTTATCCAAGAAGGAAGATCGTTACCCTTGTAGTTTTATTCGGAGCCATGGCGAAGCTTTTCTACCCGGATAGAAAGGAGCACCTCACTTCCCTCTTCGCAGATCTAGCCTCGGCTCTTACTTCCAATTACATAATCTCCTTCACCAAGCTATTCAAGTTCAGCTCCAGCCCTTAGCTCCAACCCTTAGCTCTTTCTCTCAAGAACTTAGATGAAAGAAGGAGAGAGAGTGAGAAGAAGAGAATGAATTCTCATTTGTCTACTCCTCTGCATAAGTGGCTTTGGGATTAATCCCAGCCACATGATCATTTCATCAAAAAGGAGCAAAGGCAACGATTTCAGTTAAATAGTCAACATTAACGTTATCACCTTGCAATATTCGTTATCGCCTAGGCGATAACATCGATAGCCACTTTGATCCAAGTCAACCACCGTTCATCGGATTCCTACTGGCCATCTAACACGTGTCTAACGTTACGTGGCACTATCGCCTAGCGATATCCACTGTCGTCGTTCTGATAGCTCACTCAATACTTTACGGCGTCGAGTGTGTTGAGTTCACTCAACGCTTTGTTGAAGGCGTTGAGTGCTACCGCTATCGCCTAGTGATATCCACTATTGCCTGGCGATACCTAACTCAACTCTCCCTGGCGTCGAGTGCGATGAGCTCATTCAACACTTCATGACATTGAGTGTTCTTGCTGTCGCCGTCGGCGATACCCACTGTCGCCCGGTGTTATTGACCAAAGGTTCTGCTATCATTTTGGGGTGTTACACAAGTCATGCTCATGTACTTGTTCAAAACAATCCAGAAGCCTTCAGAAATTCTATCCAAAGATGCCACGTCAACAACATGCCAGGGCAACACGCCCTAGGGGGGCATGCACCTCAAATATTTTGGCTATAAATAGATGGCCAAGGCTAATGTTTAGAAGAAAACTGGTTGAGTTCCACATAGTTGTACATAGTAGTTAGGAGTAGTTTCTGATTGATATTTTCCTAACCCTAGTTTAGATTTCCTAATGTGTAACACTTTTAAGTAATAAAAATTCAGCTTTCAGTAAATTTTCAACTCTTATTGCTTTTAACTTTGTTTTCATTTCTATTAAGACAGGGTGTGTGCGTATTTCCTTTTTTTCATAATTCTTTTACTACCACCCCCATCCCGGATGAGAGGTTAAGAACTTTTTAGTGCTTGATTAAGATGGTTGAGACGGATATTATTTCTGCACTTTTTTAAGTCTTTTCAATTTCCTACTACCACCCCCATCCCGGATGAGAGGCTAAGAACTTTTAGCACTCGGTTGTGATGAACTTTGGGAAGGATATTAATTCTGCAATTTCAAACCCTAATTTCTAAATTAATAAAACTTAAGATTTACCACGATTTGATCTCTTGCAGCTAAAGAGAAACTACGCATCATACTCGATATAGATGACGTAAGCCTCCCGAGTTGAACCTTCGAATCGCAGTAGGAGGTCAATAGCGGGGTTCACAATGTAAAGTATGCGTTAAGGTATTTTTGATTAGATATGAAAGTTCAGTCAAAGTACGTAATCACAGGTGGATGCATCCTCGACAGAGGCGCACTCATATTTGTTGAACCTCCACGATCAAATATATTAATTAACAGAAAATTATTGTTTTTCTTGTTTAAAATTTATTTTTCCAAAGTAAATCAAAATTGAGGGCTCTCTACCTCATCTATTTTCAAAACCTAAGTATTCCTTTTATTTTTACTTTTAAAAATCAATAACCCTTTTTGATAAAATAATAGTTCCATTTCTAAAAGTAGAGTACTCGACACATATTTGTGGAAAAATACGACCTTGATATTTTAAAATAATATATTATTACTCGATAGGTACGCTTGCCTTATTCACAGTATATAAGTAAAAAGATATATAATATACAAACACGTAATTTACAAATCCAACTTAGTTTTCAAATTTAACCTATCTCAAAAACGAAAATTTTCTTATTAACCTATATGGTGTAAAGGTCGATATATATACATATAATAAGAGCCTGAAGTATCTATTAGATCAGAAGGACTTGAATATGGACTAACAAAGGTGGATGGAGTTTCTTGGGTACTACACCTTCGAGATGCATTACGTTCCTGGCAAGGGAAATGTTGTTTCGGATGCGCTAAGTCGACGGATTCTTACATAGGCCAACTAGATATAGATGCATGATGAGCGTCTTATTCGATATTTGGCAGCCTTGGAGATCTCTTATGTGGATAAAAGGTCTGGCGCTGAAGCATGTTTACACTGGACAGAGGTGCAGTATGACATCACAGATCGGATTCGGCAAACACTAGAGCTGGATGATAGCATGAAGCACTACTTGGCAGAGTCTTTGGATGGGTAAAATGCCTAGTTTACTGTTACTGATGGCCTTTTATGGAGGGAAAGTCGATTGTGCATCCCAAATGTGGGCAAACTGCGGGATGAGTTGATGTACGAGGCACATTTCACGAAGTACTCAATCCACCCGGGGAGCACAAAGATGTTCAAGGACATGAAAAATCTATTCTGGTGGCCAAGATTTAAAAAGGATGTAGCACTATACATGACAAAGTGTCAGACATGTGCCCTAATGTAGGCGGAATGTTAGAATCTCGGAGGATTTCTGAAGTCGCTACCTATACCGGAGTGGAAGTTCGACGACATATCTATGGATTTCATGCATGGTTTGTCGAGATCGCAGAAGGGGAACGATGTCATTTAGGTGATCGTTTATCGTTTAACGAAAGTGTCACACTTCATTCTGAATAGCAAAGACGATTCAGTGGAAAAGTTGGCAAAGCTTTACGTTGATAATATCGTACGATTACACGGTGTGCCTCGTAGCATCGTCAGTGACCGAGATAAGTGCTTCACGTGTGCGCCAGAGATTTCAGGAAGAGGTGGGAGGACTACCTGTATATGATTGAGTTCGTCTATAATAATAACTACCAAGCAACTATTCGAATGGTGCCCTTCGAGGCCCTTAATGGTAGAAAGTGTTGTACTCCTTTGTTGTGGCTGGAGATGGGCGAATCAAAGTTGTTTAAGCGGAAGGAAATCAATGATGCAACTTCGACTATTCAGACAATCCGGGATCAGTTGCTAATTGCTCAAGATAGGTAGGCTAAGTATTATAATACCAAGCAAAAAATGTCGAATTCGCTGTAGGCGAATGCGTTTACCTGAGGATCAAACCGTTCAAGGGCGTATTAAGGATTCGGCGGTTGAAAAAGTTAAGTCTGAGATACCTTGGGTCGTTTGAGATATTGGAGCACATTGGTGAAGCCACCTATCGATTGAAGCTTTCAACGAAACTAAGTAATTTACATGACGTATTCCTCATATAGGTATTGCGAAAGGCAGTACTATAGCCTACGAAGGTGGTTGCTGCGGATCAGGTGTCGATTGATGGTGGGTTGACAACAAAGGTCAAGCCCATTTGTATTGAGGACATGGAAGTCAAGAAACTTTGAAATAATTCTATCAGGATGGTCAAGGTCTGTTGGAACAACTGTGTCCATGAGGAACTATCATGGGAGCACGAGCAAACCATGAGAGACGAGTTTCCCGAACTATTTCTTTGAGGTATGCATTTGTAATATTGATACTTTTATACTTCACTGCAAGGTGTAAATTTTGGGACAAAATTTCTTTAAGTGGGGGAGATTTGTAACACCCCATGTTTCTCGAAATAGGAAATGATTTCTGTGAGATATCGCCCAGTGGTAGAATTAACGTCGGCAGTAGTATGCCGGATTTTGTCATTGTAGCATTCAGTGAGTTACCACCTAGCGGTAGGTTAATACTGCGCAGCAGTAGCACAGTTGATTTTTTAATAGAGCTCTCTTTGAACTACCGCCCAGCGATAGGGTTAACGCTGACGATAGCGAAGCTGATTTATTCGGAATACCTCTATGTAAGGTACCGCTTGGCAGTAGTGATACCGCGGGGCGGTAGCGTCAGTTCGTTAAGAGTGGCGCGTTGATGAGACGTAGCATCTACCATGGGGCGGTAGGGTTATAACGCACGGCGGTAGTAGGGATGTAATAATGTGGCTACATGTCGGCCTGTGATTGAAGGCCGTGGGTAGTTGGCATACGAATCAAGCTGTCGATTGAGGTACCGCGCAGCGGTAGCAAGTTACCGCGTAGGGTTAGTTCAGTTCAAAGCCTATGAAGTTACGTTTTCAAGTTCTTTTTTCGTTGGGGCTAACTTCTGTTGGGTGGCTAGAGAAGAGAGGAGGAGAGTTGAACAAAGGATATCCCACCGTCGTTGGGATTTCGAAGCGTTGTTTCACAAGCTGACTTCGGATCATCAGAGGTAAAGTCGTTGCAGTCATTTACATCCGGCTTGATTCTCTCCCATAGCACCGAAATGAATGTCAAAGATAACGATCCTTCTTCTCGGACATGTGAAGTCCTTTGTTTTGGCATGTGAGGGTAGACGCTCCATTAGCACGTGGATGCAGTTCTCACGATGGGTAGATTGGTTGTATCCCCGTTGTCTTTGCATTTAAAATTCGGAATCGAAGTACGGAATAGGCATGTCATGTGAAGCCCATCCGGAAAGGTTGGTCTGGATTGGTGATGGTTGTTTTATATATCGGAGAAGACTTTGTGATAAGCGTGTAAATTTAGGATTTGCAGGGTGTGCAGGTGACTGCAGAGAGAGTACTAGAGTGGGCCTCCAGGAAAAAACCCATTTGGAGGGGAAGAACCAATAGTCTGTCCCCTACCGCATGTCAGTAGCGCTACCGTCGGTGGTAGCTCCCAGTGAGCAATGTTTTGTAAGACCTGTCTCATGGAGACATGGGGGGCCATTATTTGGTGAGGCCTGTCTTGTGGAGACCTGGTGGCCATTGTTTTGAGAGGCCTATCTCTTGAAGACCTGGGGGCCATTGCGTTGAGCTGAGAGCCTAAGGGGCCCAACTTAGGAAGATGTGAGTGCTAGCCTTGGTACATATCAGAGTTATGTACTGTTGTGAATGTGAAAGGGGAGGCTGACCCGCGTCGTGTCTTATTGCGCCCGACAATTTGAGCAACGAGAAAGAGTTGAACTGTACCCAACCTTATGGCATTTGGCTTGGAGTGAGTTAGTGGCTTGAATCTCAGCATGACTTTGCCATAGCATTGGGTGAGACTTTGGCTTCAGCCCGGAAAAACTTGTGAATGCTCAATTTATGCCAGCCGTCACTGAGAACGGAGGTGGGACCCTGGGTATTTCCGATACATTGATAATTTGCCCTGAGTGTACGGTGTAACATCCCGACTTTTATTGGGCCATCAGAACCCTAGTTGGCCCAATAAAAGTAACCCGAACCTCTACCCATGGTCCACACTCGGGTAAGAAGTAACCCTAAGCAGGGTATATAAAGATAGAAAACTCTGATTGGAGTTCTGTCAGTTCCTATGGTTTCATGTAATCAATACAAGTGAATTGGGACTCGTTCCGTTGAACTTTGAGATCATATGGTAAGTGGGGTCATTCCTCATAAAATGTCACGAAAATGAAATTTTCGGATAATGACCTAGAGAACCCCAATTTGAGTTCAGTAAGTTCCTATGGCTTTGTATAGTCAATATGAACCCACTAGAACTTGTTGTGTCGCAACTCGAAGTCTAATGGCTCATCGGGAAAGCCAACCCGAGCCATTCTCCTCTGCCCCTTAATGGCAGCTCAGTATGGCACCTCCTAAGCCACACCACCACAGGTGGAAACTTTCTTCCTCCCCTTCCTAAGTGTTTCGATGTCTTGCATGCATCCCCTGACGACCGGAGCGCCGCCGGCACCAACCGACAAAACTTCGGGTCGGATGGTGGTCGTAGGTGGTTAGCCTCTCCCAGCGCCATTAGTGGAACTGGGAAAGGGATAAACCACCGGGGATGTCTTGCCCTGGCGGTGGAAGGCCCTGGTGCCGCCAGAAAATGCCGCTCTGGTGGCACCCGTGAAATAGGGGATTTCTCTGTTTGTGGTTCTGGCGGCGGCCGGTAGAGGTAGGATGATGGGCCACCACCGAAGAGGAGCTCTACCCCCGTCGTGCTGGCCAGGGGTGGTTTCATGATTAGAGTAAGTACTAGAAAGGCAGGGTGGCGCGGTTGCGCTGGGAGCAGAGCCATCGTTACCCTACTCTCGGGTTTTGATTTCCGGCGGTGACCGGCGGCGACTGACCGCCGGACCACCACATAGAGACTCGCTAGCCCCCAACGCGTCGATAAGGGGTGGTGCCGATGTCCGGCAGTTGTCGGACGGCGGTAGCAGAGGGCCACTGCCTTCTTCTCCGATGGGAGAGATCACCGTCGTTCATCTCATGGAATGAGATGAACGGCTGTGATAACCTTAATTCCCTCCCTCGTCTCCTCTTCTGTGCCCCCCATAGCAGATCAGTGGTCGATCCGCTGTGAGGAAGTGTTGGCGGTTTTCCCGGTCTGGCGCAATCCTGGCCGCAGGATGGGCCTTGATCTGCTATATGCAGACCAAATTATTAATCAGAACCTTGGGTATTTTTTTATAAAAATATATAGGCTCTTAGGGAAAAAGTGTTGAACATGAAAGCTGTTCCCCTCAACAAGGGCTTTCTCCACAAACAATTTGAAATTTTTTGGAATTGTTTTGGTATTTTTAAGCCCAAATGAGTTTTAAATGGCCCGATTAGAAGCCCAAAATTGATCAAAAAATTTGAGAAAAATTGTGTGCTCATTTTAAGCCTCCCTAAGGGTTGTATTAAAATTTGGGAACCTTGGGAGAGAAATTGGAGTTCTTCCAATTTAATGGAGCCTAGGGTCGAGCTAAAAAATCAATGTGTCCGATTTTCTCGATGTGAAAATTGGAGTGCGCGACCATCTTTTAGTCAAATAATAAGTTCAAATTATTTTAACAACGAGAGTGATCAAGGCAAGTGCCCAAGATCTGAGTATTCCGAGGTTTCGTGGAACCATTGAGCGCCTTGTTCTTCTTTGTTATAAAAACTCTCGGGTAACTTGAACAGACTCGGAAAATAAAAGTACGAGCAATCATTCTTGACGAATAATAAAGGTGTAACCCTTAATAAATTTTTCAAGTCTGATTAAGCCACAATAATAAAGGGTGCAACTGAACTAAACCTCGTGAGAATGGAACTGGAACTGAACTAAACCTCCTAAGAATGAAGATGGAACTGAACTAAACCTCCTAATAATGGAGATGGAACTGAACTAAACCTCCTAAGAACGGAGAAGGAACTGAACTAAACCTCATGAGAACGGAGATGGAACTGAAGCCTCCTGAATGGAGTGATTGGACTACTAACCATTTTCTTTATATTTTATTTTAGTCTCGTACTGGTCACGTTCATTTAATCATTTTAGTTTAGTAGCTTCTTTTCAGTACTCGAGTATCGTACTAGTTTTTTCTATTTACTTTCAGTTCAGTTCATTTCTTTTAAGTATTATTCCAATCTCATACTGGTCCAGTTCCTTTCAGTATTTTCTTTCAGTTCAATACTACTTCAATTTTATATTGGTCCTTTTCATTACAGCATTTCAATTCTACAACTTTTACTAACAACAGCTTTTATTACCGCACTTTCGTTTCTGCAATTTACTATTTTAAACACGGGTCCTGCCCTGATGGGCAGATATTTGATAGGTTGAGCCTAAGTTGGGGATATCAGGAGTTGAGATGCTCCTCCTAAGTTAGCCCCAAATAAAGTGCTCTCACGCTCCTTGTTGAAAGTCGAGCCAAGTGTCGTTTGCCCAAATTATTTAAAGCATAGTAGGGCAAGCCGCTATAGACCTTATGCATGCTAAAAAATTGATAAATTTGATTGCTTGTAAGTTGCTTGCAGTGATTTGTGGCGGGTCAGTCACTTTCATAGACCGATCGTACTGGTACGGGAAGTTCAATGACTCAATGCGATAGGGGATGAGTGCCACAGGAGACCGGCCGTTATATTTTTCCCTATTGGGTTTCCTCCGCTGGTCGGCCAAAATGTTGAATCGCGGGATGTCTCTCACATCCAAGAGTACACGAGGTTGTACATTAGGGCCTGGGCTGTGCGGTACTACCACCCTTTGAAGTGAAGGGACTGGCCATTGTCACCGATCGCCATATCGGTGAGGCCTGTAGGGCTCGCTACCCTGCTTAAAGAGAAGCGGTTCATACTATGTCGACATAAAATATTGTGCGTGGCTGTGAATGCATGTGATGTGTGCGCAGCTGTGAATGCATGTGATTTGTGCGCGGCTGTGAATACATATGATGTGTGCGCGTCTTGAAGGTATGTGAAGTTCATTTAGGTTTAAATACCTACTGCACTGATGTTCTAGTGGAGCCTATAATATAACTGATGTATATTACTGTTGCTAGTCCAGTTATATAATGCTATACTTTTTGATTGCTCCTAGCTCATTTATGAAATGATGTGTTAACCATCTCTTGCTTCGGCTATCTTATTTTTTGGGTGCGTGCTCTCCTCCCTAGGAAATGGATCCAGGGAGGAGATTTGATTCCACTTAGCTTTGTGACTAATAGTTATCTTAATAACAATTCACAGGAGATGGAGCACCATAGGGATCAGTCACTACAGGATGACACTCCCGTTGATCGAACTACCCGAGCAGATGCACGCCCATCATCTCCCGAGTTTCGAGAT
The DNA here is from genome assembly GCA_039513925.1 of Platanthera zijinensis. Lineage (NCBI taxonomy): Eukaryota > Viridiplantae > Streptophyta > Magnoliopsida > Asparagales > Orchidaceae > Platanthera > Platanthera zijinensis. The sequence goes on from CM077097.1 coordinate 73,447,130, forward strand.
GTGAGTACTAGCGAGCAGCGTTGAGAGATGGAGGAGTTGCTAGTTGTAGTACTATTATAGCCTACGAGCTCCATGTATAAACAGTGGTTACGACCCTTCGCGCTTTCTGTTAAATATATTTGTTATATATATTTACTGTGGTTTCCTGTTAATGCTTCTGCAATACTCTGTGATGTGATGTGAATGTTGTGATTCAAGCTGAGCAAGGCAGCTAGCTAGTGCTCAGTAGTGTAGGGTGTTACCCCTTAAGGAGCACTGGGTGGACGTCTTGGGCAAGTAAGATCCACTCCGACCCGACCCGGGCAAAGGTTGGGGGGCTTACAAATGGATCAGAGCGATCACAATCCGTCCTTGTGGAGCTGCCTAAGGATCCATCCATCTCTCGCTTCATTCCTTGGTTCGCCATGAACAATGCAGTGAAAGCCTGGTAAACCCTAGTATAGAGGCTTAGGGATTCTGGACTATGCGATAGCACACCCACACACTTTTGTTTCCGCTTTGTTAGTCTTTTGCAAATTTCCCCTATTTTTGCAAAATTTTGACATTTGTTTCGTGTTACTTCTTCAGATACCGGAGTCCAGTAATGAGAGATTCTCCTCTAGAGGATATGTCCCTGCCACCCCACCTTAAGACCCGGTTGCTCCTACAGCTATACCGTTCGCCGAGGCAGACTTAGGTAAAATGTTGATAGTTATTTTAGCGACGTTCCAGATGTCTTTGGCACAGCCACCACAGCAGTTGGTGGTACCCACTGACTTACTGACGACCTTACGGATACTAAGGCCTCCTACTTTTAGAGGCACCGAGACTGCCAGACATGTAGAGTAGTTGGTAAATCATGTAGAGGAGCTATTGGTAGGAATGATGTGCCCGACAGTAGTTGCAGTGTCACTATTAGTGACCTTATTAGAGGGATATGCTAAGAGATTGGCGGAGAGCTGCCAGCCACTCAATGTTTTGAGGACGATCGTAAAGAATTATCCTGTTGCAGGAGTTTTTAGAGGCTTTTCTAGAGCACTTCATCTCGGATGTTGACTGAGCTGCACTGTAGGAGAAGTTCTTGCACATCCGACAGGGTGACCGTACGGTGCCAGACTACGAAAGAGAATTCATCCATCTAGCATATTTTGCTAGGAACTTAGTAGCCATGGACAGAGATAGAGCTGCTCGCTTCTACTGAGGCTTACGAGATGACCTGAGACAGGCCTTGATTATGATCTCTCAGTCCACCTTCCACACCATAGCAACTCATGCCATAGAGTTACAGTTAGATATGAGGATGGTGGCCCGGCAGCATCGAGGATAGGTTGAGGTCCCCAGAGATCAGGGACGAGATAGAGGAGCTGCTCCCTGCCGACAGGAGAGAGACTACAGACAGAGACAGCGAAGGCAGCCTTATAGGCGCCCACCAGCACCACCAGCACCCCCACCAGGAGCACAGGCCAGCTCCAGTACCCCAGCCCGTGCTAGTAGCTCGACGAGATGTTACCTTTGCCAGGAACTGCTTTCTGTTCCAGCAGCTAGGACACATGAGGGATTTTTGCCCGCAGGCAATAGGAAGGCCGATATTAGGAGCTGTTCAGGGAGGACAGGCGGCACGAGGACAGTTCTAGAGAGGTCGTAGAGGTAGAGCTGGTAGGAGAGGTCAGCAGGGCCGAGCAGCACCCTTGTAGGCTTATGCCTTAGACCTACAGCATGGACCAGCCCCCGATATAGTGATAGGTATATATCTTAGACACTAGAGATACGTTAGATATTACTACCTATGTATTAGCCTTATGCATGTATATATCTATATCAGGTATATGTTTTGTTAAATGATGTCCATATCTACTCCTTACTTCTTCAAGACTACTTTTGGTAGAAGGATACCCCGCAAAAACTCTTTTTGATACTAGAGCAACACACTCCTTTGTATTTCAGGATTTTATTACATCTAAGAAAAATGTCATTCGCTCGTCTGGACTGTCTATACGGATTCGTCTGCCAGATGGATCAGATAAGACGTCTACGGAAAAATGCTCATTCCAGGCCATCATAAGGGACATGGAATTCGAGATTTACACGACGATCCTAACAATAACCGAATTCGACCTCATACTGGGAATGGATTGGCTTGCCGAGCATAAGACCCAAATAAACTATTCAACTGGAGAGTTCAAGCTTTAGAAACCAGACGGACAGGTCATTACGCTAACAGGTATACCCTCTGTGTAACGCCCCGTCTTTTCAGCGATTATTTTTATTCTCGTTTGGCGTTACGATGACGCGTTTCCGTGGCTTGTGCCATGTGTGGAGTATGGTTTAGCTCCTTAGAACTGAGTGCCCTGTTTGGTAGCCTGTTGGCAAGATCTCCCTAGCAAACCGAATCGTTTTGGTGACCCGGTGTGGCCTCTCGGGGGGATGTTTGTGTTTGGCTTTGTTTGAGTATAACTCGAGTTCTGTTCGTCGAAAGTTAATTTCGACTTCGCCGTTGTGTTCGTAGCGTGGGTATTTAGCTACGGTGCGAATTTCGTCGAATTCCGAGGTAGTTCGGTTTTCGCGTCGATTTGGTGCTTTATGTAATTTTGTAATTAATAATATAATTATATAATTATATATATATAGAATGAATAGAAGCCATCATCTTCTTCCCCGATAGAAAACCGCCGGTCCTGTACGAGAGAAACGGAGTAACCGCCTACCTTGCCTTCGGACGCCGATTCCCGGAGCGTTTGTGGACGGAATTCGATTCCGAGAGTGGATTCGGATTGCTCTCGTCGAGACCTTCATTCCTGCGGTAAGAAATTCGATTTTCGTGGAGTTTTGGAAGGATTGGAATTTTCAGTTTTGGAAGTTTTCCGCCATTAATGGCCGAGTCTTTGTTCTAGGTGTTGCGGCCGTTTTGATCCGTGCGAAGAGGAGGAAAGCAGTCCAAAGCTTCGCTGAGATTTGAGGCAAGTGGTATTCTTGCCCTTGCCAAGTGTTTTCTTTTATTTTATTTGATGAAATTGAAATCCCGGTTAGCCCAGGTTAGAGGCCTTGTTGTTCTCGTTTTCTTGCTAACTATAGGGCTTAGTTCTTCCTACTGAAACCCCCCTAGGTTGTGATGTTTGGAATCCAAATTGTCGGCGCGAAGCCGTTGTTTTCCTTTAATTTTGATTGATGCTCTGGTTCGGGCGTAGCCGAGAGGGAGAGTTAGGAGGGGGGTGTGGTTGCCAATTTCCTTCGTTATGGTATTATTCGAATGGTTAGGCATAGTTTATACGGTAGTAGCGTGCGACGTTGATAGTTGTCTACTGCTACTGCAGTGGCGTGAGTCGTGTGCGCGTTCCGGTGTCATTCGGAAAATTCCAAACGGTGCAGGTTTGCCGCGCACGGTCATTAACCTTTAGGGCGCACGACCACTGGTCGTGTGCCTCTGTTCGTGCGCGTATAAATTTCAGTTTCCAAAGTTCTGTCTCGGGCAATCGCACGAGCGCTGACATCAGTGCGCACGACCACTGATCGTGCGACACTGATCGTGCGCAGTTGCTAGGTTTTCTGTCAGGTTTCCAGGTTCGTTTTGCACGATCATCAGCCGATGAGTGCGCACGACCACTGATCGTGCGTCACTGATCGTGCGCTTTGTATAATTCCTTTTGCCAGGCGAATTTAGATGGTTTCGAGTGCGGGAGTTTAGATACTCAAGTGGCAGGCAATTACTTGAGTTCTGGATCTTCTGCCTTGGTCGTTCGACTGTCGTCGAGCTCCGTATTCTTTAGTGGGCTTGTGGGTAGTGGTATAATTTTGGCGGCGAGTGAGGCTAGCTCACTCAAGGCCAAAGTTTAGGTAGGCACTGAGTGGGTTTCACTCAACGCCTAGTCGTGTTGGTTTATTTCAACACTCTTCCTTTACCTTGTATTTCGTTTCCGGTTCCTCGTTGTTGTTTTTGCTACTATCACTTCCCGCAGTTTAGGGTGTTAGAAGTTTCTTCTTTGGTAGTGTTGCAGCATTCTGGCTCTTGGTAGTCTAGTAGGCCCTGCAGGATGTTGTTCCTGGGCTGGGTCGTTGCTGTTTCTTTGCACGTTGTGCAGTTCTTGTTGTCCTGTTTTGGACAGTTGTGACTCTTTCTACTGCATGTTTTTCTGTTACCTTGTCCTTTGGTTGACTCTTTCATGCAGTTTTTCTTTGTTTAGCTTGCTGAGGTATTCTGTTTTCTTTTGGAATACCCCAGGTTCTGAGCTGTAGCCAGTCTGGTGGCTAGTTGGAGGTGGTGTTGTTGGTGGACTTCCGGACTTTGGAGTTTTGTTTACCTTGTTAGTGAGGTTGTTTTCAGTACTTTCTTACAGACATATATGTGTGCTGGTGGGTTCGTGTCAGGTTATTGGCGCCCACTAGTAGTTTTTACCTTGTACTAGATATATACTATTGCTGCTACCATTTTCTGGAGATAGTCTACTTGCTTTGAGAAGGTTTATGCTAGGTTGCTAGGTATTTTCAAACTATAAACATTATTATAAATAAATCTCATGATCAGCATGTTTTTTTTTAACTTAAACACTACTTTCCAAATCACGTATGAAAAATCGTTTTCTTATATATATTATATAAACTAAGTGTAGTGTCTTGCATAGCATGAGTGGTTCTCTTGGGACCCTTATGCGCTCTTTAGGGTGTAAAACCTAATTAAAGTATTTTTCCGCAGCGTTTAAATATAGTTTTCTTTTGTGGACTAGATGATCCACTGAGCCGAGGGATACGGACTCTAAACATAACTGATTTTCTATTCATTAAGCACATGATTTTCTTGCATAAAGATTGTAGTTGGATTTGCCTGAGCGTCAGCAGTTATCCCCTGCTTGACGTGGCATCATGACGCGTGTTTTCTCTTACTCTGATAATTCTTAATTCGGAGAAAATGCGGGTTGTGACACTCTGTCTCTCGTATTGTTTTGACTTCCGCTCAGACTATGAGGTAAGTCCGACTAAAAGACGAAGTATTTCTTATCTACATTGAAATGGAGGATAAAAATCAAGTACTCGCCAAGGTGCTAGTGGTACGTGATTTTCCAGATGTGTTTCCAGAGTCCCTCCAAGGTTTGCCCCCACAACGAGAAGTCGATTTCCAGATCAAGCTTGAGTCCGGATCTCGATTAGTGTCCCAAGAACCTTACCGGATGGCCCCCAAGGAATTGGCTTAGTTGAAGATCCAGCTTCAATAATTGATAAATGCTGGATTTGTCCGCCCGAGTTCCTCGCCCTGGGGAGCCCCTACTCTGTTCGTAAAGAAGGAAGAGACACTGCGCTTGTGCATAGATTACAGGGAGCTAAACAAGTTTACTATACGGAATACATATCCACTTCCAATAATTGACGAGTTTTTCGACCAACTCCAAGGTGCATCCATATTATCCAAGATGGACCTAAGATCTTGTTACTATTAGCTTTGGGTCCGGGAGGAGGATATCACCAAAACAGCCTTTAGTTCCCGCTATGGACAATACGAGTTTATGGTAACCATTTGGTCTCACTAATGCCCCCTTTGCCTTTATGGCTCTGATGAATAAGGTGTTCGAGCCCTTTCTAGATCTCTTCGTAATTGTCTTCACTGACAACATCTTGATCTACTCTAAAACCAAGGCAGATCATTCTAGACATCTGCGAATGGTGTTACTTAAACTTCGGGAGCACTCTCTCTTCGCCAAGTTCAGTAATTGTAAATTCTGGTTAGAAGAAGATGGATTTTTGGGGCATACCGTCAACAAAAATGGTGTGGCGCACCAAGCCAAAATCCAAGCGGTTCAGAACTGGGCGCCACTTAAGTCGACAGCAGATAAAATTTTCTCGGTCTTGCCGGTTACTGCCAGAAATTTGTGGAAGGGTTCTCTAAAATTGTGTTACCACTCACCTCCCTCACAAGGAAGGACGTTACATTCTGGTGGATGCCAGAATGTGAGGCTGCATTCGTCGGATTGAAGAGATGACTAACTTCTGCCCTGATCCTTACGATCCCATCAGGGACCGAAGGATTCCATATATGTACAGATGCATACCTGAAAGGATTAGGAGATATTTTAATGCAGCACAGTAAGGTGGTGTCTTACGCTTCTCGCCAGCTAAAGCCACATGAGCTGAACTACGCAGCTCATGACTTGGAATTAGGCACCGTTGTTTTCACCCTCAAGATTTGGAGACACTACCTGTACGGAGTAAGGTGCGAGATCTTCTCTGACCATAAGAGTATCAAATATATCTTTACCCAGAAAGAGTTGAACCTCCGACAACGTCGGTGGTTGGAATTTCAATGTGATTATGATTTCGCTCTCAAGTACCACCCCGGGAAGGCCAATAGAGTGGCTGACACACTGAGCCGCTAGCCCTCAATAGCCAGAAACTGGATGGAGTAGATTCCAAGAGATTGGTTTTAGTCTCTGATGGATTTGGAGATTACTCTTGTTACTCATAGAAATCTGGAAGAATACCAAGCCCCAACTTTATTAGATGGAGATCTAGTGCGATATTCGAGATTGAATACGAGAAGCCCAGAAGATCAACCCGGAAGTGGCTCCAATCATCCGGTCTCTACAAGACCAGGTACAGGAGGAGTTTAACCTGCACGATGGGATCTTGCAGTTCAGGCACCGTATAGTTATTCCCTCTACTGGGGGAATCTGAGATGAAATCCTTTGAGAAGCGCACCAGTCAAGGTATTCTATTCATCCTGGTGTAGTTAAGATGTATGTTGACCTTTGCAGGACCATTTATTGGCCCGGAATGAAGAGAGACGCCATCAACTTCGTGGCTCAGGGTCAAACTTGCCAAAGAGTTAAAGTTGAATGCCGCAACCCAGGAGTTCTGCTGCAGCCCCTGCCGATACCACAATGGAAGTTTGAGGACATTTCAATGGGCTTCATCCATGGCTTACCCCGATATCGTGCCGGAAATGACTCCATATGGGTCGTCGTAGATTGTCTTACAAAAGTGGCATGGTTCATTCCAAACCGGTAGGGCGACGGAGTTGATATCCTGGCCAGGTTGTTAATAAAGCACGTAGTCTGATTCCATGGAGTACCGAAGTCCATTGTGTTGGATCGTGATGGACGTTTCACATCCAAGGAATGGAGGCGGCTGCAAGCATACATGGGGACCCAGTTGTCCTTCAGCACCGCATTCCATCCTCAGACAGATGGGCAGACGGAAAGGACAAACTAGATAATGGAGGATCTACTCTGACTTTGCATTGTAGAGCACAACGAGTCGTGGGAATAGCAACAGCCTTTTGTCTAGTTTTCATATAATAATAGCTATCAGGCAAGCATCAAGATGGCCCCATACAAGGCATTGTATGGGAGACATTGTCGAACTCCACTAACATGGGCTCAAGATGAGGACCCGGAAGCCTTAGGATTGGCTTATATTGATGATACTACGATAGCGATATGGCTAATACAGGAGCGAATGCAGGAAGCGCAGAGCCAACAGGCCAAATATTATGATGTGTAGTACCGACCGGTGGATTTTAGCGTGGGAGAGATGATATTTTTGAAAATTAAGCCCATTCATGGTGTCTCCCGGTTGAGGAAGCAAAAGAAACTAGATCCCCGCTATTTGGGCCCCTATCAGGTGATAGAGCATGCTGCTCCTATTGCCTATCGATTAGCCCTGCCCCTAGAATTAGTAAATCTTCATGATGTGTTCCATGTCTCATCCTTGTGGCGAGTTCTCCGGCAACCAGAGCAGCATCTACCTACCCCACCAGTGCAACTGCAATCTGATAGATCCGTCCAGCTTGAACCAATTAGGGTAGTGGATCAGAAAGTGAAGAATCTGCGTAACAAAGCCATTCTGATGGTCAAGATATTGTGGTCAAATCACAGACGCGATGAGTACACATAGGAACAAGAGGTGCTCGTCCGAGAAAAATACTCGAAACTATTTTCCCAGGTATGTTATTTCTTTTTCCCCCTACTTTGAGCAAATTTTTGAGAAAAAAAATCCTTTTATTTTAATTTATTGTAACATCCCGACTTTTATTAAGCCACCAGAACCCTAGTGGGCCCAATAAAAGTAACCTGAACCTCTGCCCATGGCCCACACTCGGGTAAGAGGTAACCCTAAGTAGGGTATATAAAATTAGAAAACTCTGATTGGAGTCTTGTTAGTTCCTATGCCTTTGTGTAATCAATACAAATGCATTGGAACTCGTTACGTTGAACTTTGAGTTCATATGGTAAGTAGGGTTATTCCTCGTAAAACGTCACGAAAATGAGATTTTTGGATAATGACCTAGATAACTTCGATTTGAGTTCTGTAAGTTCATATGGCTTCGTAAAGTTAATACGAACCCACTAAAACTTGTTGTGTCGCAACTCGAAGTCTATTTATGAATATCGGCAATTTGACCATTTTAGCGCGCCACGACGCGCAGATTTTGGATAATTAGCAAACGAACCCCCGGTCAGTGGCATTGGACCCGTGCGGTCAATACAAAGTCAACCGAGTATGTTCCGGTCAATTTCAGTGATAGATAGTCATCCCGTGGTCAAATCAAGCATAGTGATGCACCGAAAAGCGTGCACACACAAATTATGATATGGCACCCCAACTTGGACCCAGCTCCCGATATCTTGGACCTACTTTGACTTTGACCAGCATGAAGGGCCCATCCTAGGATTGACTTTGGTCAAACCCCCTAAAAACCTAATTTTTGGAATTTTCTAAAAGAGGTGCACACCTCCTCTCCCTTTCTAATTAAAGGCTTGGCCCTCCTCACTTCTTGGGCCACCCAAACCTGCAAGGCTTGGTGGATGGGCATTTGGCCAAAGCTCACCACCTTTCCCCTCCCCTCTTTCCTAAGCCCAAAAGCACACATATGCCTAACCGCCCAAGCACTCCCCTTGGATGGAGCCATGTGGCATGTACCATAGCCCCTGGATGGGTGCCAAGTGTTCCAGCTAGCTGGAGGGGGAGGGGTTATTTCTCTCCTAAATGGGATTAATGCCACATCTCACCCAAGCCAAATGTCTCCTCCTCCTTGCCTTTATAAGGCCATGACCCCTTAGCAACTCCCCTCACCATCTTAGAATGAGCTTCCCCCACCTGGCCGGAAGCCTAGCTCGTCGGGAAAGCCAACCCGAGCCCTTCTTCTCCGCCACCTTAATGGCAGCTCAGGTCGGCACCTCCCGAGCCGCTCCACCACAGGTGGAAACATTCTTCATCCCCTTCCTAAGTGTTTCGACGTCTTGTATGCGTCCCCCGATGGCCGGAGCGTCGCCAGCGCCACCAAACCAAACTTCATGTCAGATGGTGGTCGCAGGTGGTTAGCCTCTCCCAGCACTGGTAGTGGCACTGGGAAAGGGCTAAACCACCAGGGATGTCTTGCCCTGGTGGTGGAAGGCCCTAGTGCCACTGGAAAACACTGCTCCGGAGGCACCAGAGAAACAGGGGATTTCTCTGTTTGTGACTCCGGCGGCGGTAGGACGTCGGGCCACTGCCAGAGAGGATCTCTGCCCCTAGTATGCCGGCCGGGGTTGGTTTTGTGACCGGAGTAAGTACTGAAAAGGCAGGGTGGCGCGGTGGTGTTGGGAGCAGATCCACCGCCACCCTGCTCTCGGGTTTTGATTTCTGGCGATGGTCGGCGGTGGCAGGCCGTCGGACCACCACCCAGAGACTCGTCGGCCCTCGAAGAGTCAATTGGTGGCGGCGCCGGCGTCCGGCAGTGGCCGGCCTACGGTGGCAGAGGTCCACCGCCTTCATCTCCGGCGGGAGAGATCACTGTCGTTCATCTCACAGAATAAGATAAATGACTGTGATTGCCATAATTCCCTCCCACGCCTCCTCCTCACTGCCCCCCATAGTGGATCAGTGGTCGATCCGCTGTAGGGAAGTATTGGCTATTTTCCCGGTCTAGCGCAATCCTGGCTGCAGGATGAGCCTTGATCTGCTATATGCAGACCAAATTATTAATCAGAACCTTAGATATTTTTTTATTAAAATGTATAGGCTCCTGGGAAAAATTGTTGAACATGAAAGTTGTTCCCCTGAATAAGGGATTTCTTCAAAAAAAATTTGGGAAATTTTGGAATTGTTTTGGTATTTTTAAAATCCCAAATGAGTTTTAAATGGCCCGATTAGAAGCCCAAAATTGGTCAAAAATTGTGTGCTCATTTTAGGCCTCCCTAAGGGTTGTATTAAAATTTTTAAACCTTGGGAGAAAAATTGGAGTTTTTCCAATTTAATGGAGCCTAGGGTCGCGCTCAAAAATTAATGTGCCAAATTTTCTCGTAATGAAAATTGGAGTATACAACCATGTTTTACTCAAATAATAAGTTCAAATTGTTTTACCAATGAGAGTGATCGAGGCAAGTGCCCAAGCTCTAAGTATTCCGAGGTTTCGTGGAACCACTGAGCGCCTTATTCTTCTCTGTTATAAAAATTCTCGGGTAACTTGAACAGACTCGAAAAATTAAAGTGCGAGCAATCATTCATGAATAATAAAGGTATAACCCTTAATAAATTCTTCAAGTCTGATTAAGCCACGATAATAAAGGGTGCAACTTAACTAAATCCCCTGAGAACAGAACTAGAACTGAACTAAATCTCCTAAGAATGGAGATGGAACTGAACTAAAACTCCTAAGAATGGAGATGGAACTGAACTAAACCTCATAAGAACAAAGAAGGAACTGAACTAAACCTCCTGAGAACGGAGATGGAACTGAAGGCTCCTTAATGGAGTTATTTGAATACTAACCATTTTCTTTATGTTTTATTCTAGTCTCGTACTAATCCAGTTCATTTAATTATTTTAGTTTAGTACCTTCTTTTCAGTACTCCAGTCTCGTACTAGTCCTGACTATTTACTTTCAGTTCAGTTCATTTCTTTTAAGTATTATTCCAGTCTCGTACTGGTCCAGTTCCTTTCAGTACTTTCTTTTAGTTCAGTACTACTCAAGTTTCATACTGGTCCCTTTTCATTACAACATTTCAATTCTACAGCTTATACTAACAACATCTTTTATTACCACATTTTCGTTTGTGCAATTTACTATTTTAAGCACGGGTCCTGCCCTGACGAGCAAATATTTGATAGGTTGAGCCTTAGTTAGGGATAATAGGAGTTGAGATGCTCCTCCTAAGTTAACCCCAAATAAAGTGCTTGCACTCTCCTTATCGAAAGTCGAGCCAAGTCGTTTGCCCGAATAATTTAATGCATAGTAGGTCAAGCCGCTATAGACCTGGTGCATGCTAGCAAAATTGATAAATTTGATTGCTTGTAAGTTGCTTGCAGTGATTTGTGGCGGGTCAGTCACTTCCGTAGACCGATCGTATTGGTTCAGGAAGTTCGACGACTCAAGGCAATAGGGAGATGAGTACCACGGGAGACCAGCCATTATATTTTCCTCGGTTGGTTTCCTCCGCTGGTCGGCCAAAATTTGGAATCGGCGGATTTCGGTCACATCCAAGAGTACACGGGGTTGTATGTTAGGTCCTGGGCTGTGTGGTACGACCACCCCCAAAAGTGGCAGGACTTGCCACTATCATCGACGGACACATCGTGAGGCCCGCGGGGCTCGCTACCCTGCTTGAAGAGAAGCGGTCCATACTATGTTGATAGGGTATTGTGCGCGACTGTGAATGTCTGCGATGTGTGCGTGGCTGTGAATGCCTGCGATGTGTCCGCGGCTGTGAATTCCTGCGATGTGTGTGCGGCTTGAAGGCCTGCAAAGTTTGTTCAGGTTTGAATACCTACTGCACTGCTGTGCTAGTGGATCCTATAATATAACTGATGTATATTACTACTGCTAGTCATGTTATATCATGCTATACTTTTTGATTGCTCCTAGCTCATTTATGAAATATTGTGTTAACCCTCTCTTACTTCGGCTATCTTATTTTGTTCGGTGTGTGTGCTTGTCCTCAGGATATGGATCTGGGGAGAAGATTAGATTCCACTTAGCTCTGTGACTAACGATTATCTCAATAACAATTCACTAGAGATGAAGCACCATAGGGATCATTCACTACAGGACGACACTCCCGCTGATAGGACTACCCGAGCAGATGCACCTCCATCATCTCCCGAGTTTTGAGACGTGAGTAGTAGCGAGCAGATTTGAGAGAGGGAGGAGTTGCTAGTTGTAGTACTATTATATCCTACGAGCTCTATGTATAAATAGTGGCTACGACCCTTCACGCTTTCTGTTAAATATATATTATTATATATTTGTTGTGGCTTCCTATTAATGCTTCCGCAATACTATGTGATGTGATGTGAATGTTGTGATTCAAGTCGAGCAAGGCACCAACTAGTGCTCAGTAGTGTAGGGTGTTACCCCTTAAGGAGCACTGAGTGGACATCTTGGGCAAGTAAGATCCCGTCCGGCCCGACCCAGGCAAAGGTTAGGGGGGCCTTACACACGGTGCCTATGGCTGGTAGTGCCAACGTCCGTGGTGAATGGTTCTTAAGTTGCACGTTCTATTTGCCATTATATATATGTTAAATGCCTAAAGGGAAGGAGCACCGCCACCCCGAGCGAGGGGTGGGGTCGTTATAATTTGATCAGCTGATACTGACTGCTACTTTATTTGCCACCTTTGGGCTGGGATGATTCCATGTAGGCGTCGCGAGGCCAAGCATGAAACAGTTGTTTGAAGCCCATGGTTGCTAAATGCTATGTCGGCCCTCGAAGGCCAAAGTGAAGTTGTCTTTTCTATTAACTATTTCATGTGTGGGCGGCTTGCATGTCGGAGTATGTAAGACATTACTGTTGGGTATTGTATCCAACATGTACATGATTTGAAGAAGCCCCTGAACAAGCTAAGTTGAATTGACAATGTATTTGACGATCTTCTATCAAGTTGTGCTTGTAGCTATTCCATGCTAAGTACACACCAATGTCAGGGTGCAGTGGGTCAATATACATGGGTCTGCGCAACAAAATCCCACGTTGAGTAGATCAGTGTGTTGACTCACGTTTGCTCTCTCTATTGGAGTGTACTTATTTTCAAGTACAGGGTCGAGGTAGATCAAGAGCAGAAGAGGAGAAAAGATGGGTCAAAGACCAAGTCTTCATAGGAAGGAAGAGAAAAATCTTCTAAGTCAAAATCGACGGGAATCACTAAGTCATTCCCGCCAATTTCGACGGGAGTCACTTGTGATTCTCTCCGATTCGTCGGAATCAGTCTGCATTCCCGCCGACTTCCTTCCAGCTGACAGTTATCCAATAGAAATTCTGCAAAGGAAGAATTGACGGGAATCACTAAGTGATTCTCGCCGACTTCGACGGTAATCGTTAGTGATTCCCGCCGATTCGACGAGAATCAGTCTGCATTCCCGCCGATTTCCTCCGGCTGACAAGGTTTCCAACTGGAATTTGGCTAAGGCAGAATCGACGGGAATCGTGAGTGATTCCCACCGACTTCGACGGGAATCACCAACGATTCTCGCCGATTTTGCCTTAGGCAAATTTTCTTCGTTCGCTGAACCGAACCACCTTGCCATGCGTTGTTTAGGCCGGGGCTAGGGTTTCTCCTTGTGGGCCCCACAATGGTATTTAGGGTTGGTTCTAGTATATATAGTTGCGTATTTTGAACATGAAGAAAAAATCCATTCACGTGAAATCAAAAGAAGCCGAGCGTTCCCTAGCCGATCGCGAAAACCACCGATCGCGGAAACCGCTGCTCTCAGTTCGTCATCGCAGCTAAGCTCCGATCATCATTGATCCTCCAACGACAGTACCGAGGAAAGCCTAGCATTTCACGCATCTCTCTTGAGATCTCTTGTCTCTCGATTCGCTGAACGAGACTAGTTCTCCATTCCGAATCGGTAGAGACGATTGATCCGACTGAGATCGTTGGTAGACCTTGCTTGCTTCGTCAAGAAGTTTGGATCCACAAAGTATTGCCGCCGCATTCACTTGCCGCCGCCGATCTTGTCAAGATCCTCTCCAAGAGAGAACTCTGGTTGTGGACTCTTCGTTACTTTCAAGAAAGCTTCAACGAACGAAGAAGAACATCGGAATCTCCAAAAGTTTTTTTTGTATTTTCTTATTGCATTCAATTTTGGTTTATTGTAAAGGAATTTTTATTCCTAGTTGTAAGGGTTGGGTGCAACCCGTGGTGGTGGAGTTGTGACTCCTTTGTTGGAAGGGTTCCTTCCGTAATGTGAGGATTGGATTTCAATCTGTTTGGAGAAGTGACCGAGTCGTCCCTTGGTGGGAGATAGGTCGAAGGGGGAAAGTGGACGTACCCAAATCGGGGAACCACTATAACTCTTTGTGTGTTTTTTGTGCTGTGTTTGTTGATTTGTGCAGGTTAATTTAATTCCGTAAAAGACCGCACGACACCTATTCCCCCCCCCCCCCATAGGTGGATTTAATCGACACTAGAGACTTTCAAGTGGTATCAGAGAGAGGTTACTCATCAATAAGGTTAACACCTTTAGTAAGATCCTGTTTCTAGTGTCAAGAGGAAAGAAGATCTCGGGAATGAACGAACTCAAGTATTCAGGAAAGATCCCAGTATGCACCAAGCTTAACTTTCCCATCTGGAAGGAATGGATCAGGTTCTACATGAAAGCAGTCAACCCTCGACTCTTCATGGTAGTGGAGGAGGGCCCTTATATCGCCACTAAGGCCTCCACCATTGATCCTACCAAGATGGTGCCCAAAAAGCTCTCCGAAATGGATAAGGATGATATGGTGCTTGTCGGACTAGACAAGAAAGCTCAAAACATCTTAGTAAGCGTCGTCGATTATTCCATGATGCAGAATTTCAACAACTGCAAGACTGCAAAGGACATATGGCACTGCCTGATCATTCTGATGGAAGGCACAGATGAAGTAAGGGATGATCGAAAATCCCTTCTAAACCAGAAGTATGAGGCCTTCAGGCAAGGTCCCAAGGAAGAAATCGGAGTGACATTCGAGAACTTCCTGAAGATCGGCAATGCCCTGAAGGGTTATGGCAGAGTGTTCACCGATGGTGAACTAAATGACAAATTTCTTAGATCCCTTACTAAGGAATGGGACACAAAGATCTGCGCAATCAAAGAATTTGGCAAGCTGGCAGAAACTGATCCCCAGATTTTGTTTGGGAAGCTTATGTCCTATGAGCTTCAGCTGAACACCCAAAAAGCTGAAGAAGAAGCCGATAAAGCCGCTGCTAAAGAAAAGACTGTAGCCATGAAAGCCAATCACTCAAGGAAAGGCAAGGGTGCAGCCTCGTTCCGCTCTTGGAAAAAGGATGAGGAAGAAGACTCTGAGCTATGCTCTTCCGGTTCAGAGCTATCTGAAGAAGAATTCTCCTTCATCACTCGAGAGTTCAAGAAGTTCCTCAAGTTGAGGAATCGGAGAAAGCGAGACGACTCCTCCTCCAGACATCAGAAGAAGAATTACTCTTCTGATAGGTATGAATCCAAACAGAACAAACATCGCTCTACTGACATTATTTGCTTTGGATGCAATAAGCCAGGCCACGTCGTTGCTGACTGTCACCAAAGCAAGAGAGATAAGGGGAAGGGAGAGGAGCACGGTCCTCTAGAGATAAGAAGAAGGAGAGGAGCTACATTGCTAAAAAGCCAAAGACACTGAGTGAATCTGATTCTTCAGACTCCAATGATGATGAGGAAGCCTACTTCGGGCTAATGGGTCGCTCCGACTCAGAAGGAGACTGCCCCCCCCCATTTAATAGGAAGGTAAAAGATCGTACCCCCCTCTCTGACTCTGAGTCTCCTGATGATGATCTCGAGGACAGCCCATCTGCCCGTGAAGCTGAGCTCCTCGAAAAGTATGAGCTTCTGCTCAATACCTTTGAGGAATGCCGCAAGAGGTTGAGGGCTCATAAAAAGGAAGTCAAATTCCTTAAGGCTGAGGGTGTGTCCCTAAGAGAAGAGATCACTAGCTTGATCTCTCTCCGACAGGAATACCTAGACCTGACTTCTGAGCACTCAGATTCTCTAAGGCTCCTTGACCAAAAACAGGAAGAAATCAACAAGTTGGAAGAACAGCTTGCGGCAGAGAGAAAGATTGTCAAAAGATTCTCTATGCCAAAGACCGGTCCTCCTCTGGTTGATGAATTCTCTGCTCAGGCAAAGGGGGCTGGCTTAGGGCATGTGGGTGCGCCTGGTAAATCATCCAAGAGAAATAGAAATCAGAGGAAAAATAAGGCTGCTAAGAAGGCCTCTGCTGCAGACAAAGGAAAGGCCCCACTTGGTCATATTTCATTCAGAAAGCCTGGCTTTCCTTGCAATGAGCAGGACTTTGAGTCAACCTATGGCCACTTCTTCCAGCCCTCGGTTGAAAAGCCTATAAGCCGGTATGATGGTTGGACCTTCCCCCGCACCTACGGTGAGAGTGTCTTCAAGGCACCTTATGAGGAAATCCAAGTGGAGAATTATGGCCACTTCTCTAGCGGCCATAATAGGAAGCAGGCACCAAAGGCCAAGCCTGTTATACTGAAGGAACAAGAAGTGAAGAAGTCGTGTGACTGATGTCATCATGATGCCTCCACCTCCAGATCCAAGGCCCCGGCTGGACCCACCGTTCCAAGGGTGAAGCAGGAGCCTAGGAAACGGTACAACAGGTTTGACTGTTGGTGCTGTGGAAAAGTTGGTCACTTTGTCGTGGATTGCTGATTTAATCCAAGATACAATGAGACTCCTTTTGTTAGCAATGTGAGGCCGACCACTCGCAGGGTTAACCAACCGAGGGGGAGTGTGCTAACAAGGAATCTAGGACCCATGTTCAATTGGGTTCCTAAGGGAAACTAATTCTGTTTTGCACGTATATCCAAAGGCCACCAAAACGCCAATTTGGTACTTGAACAGTGGATGTTCCGGCATATGACCGGGACAAGAAGCCTGTTGCGTGATTACTCCCCAGTAGAAAATGGACCCAAAGTCATCTTTGGAGGATCTGATCGAGGAGTCACCAGGGGTTATGGTATGATTTCTAACGGTGTATTCTTTATCACAGACGTGGCCTATGTTGATGGGTTAAACCATAACCTGATCAGTGTGAGCCAGTTATGTGATAAAGGATACGACGTTAAGTTCTGCAAGGAGAAGTGCTTGATAATATCGTGTGCCTCTTCGAAGACGGTATTAACTGGCATTAGGAGCAGAAATATCTTTTGCTTAGATTTTCTTATCTTAGACTCTTCTACCCCCGTGTTCCTAGTAGCAAAAGGCAGTGCATCTCTTTATGAACAATGGCACAAGAGATTAGCACATATTAATTTCAAGACTATTAATATGTTGTTTTCCAAGAATTTAGTAAGGGATGCCCCTACTATTAAGTGCATCAAAGATAGCCCTTGTCCTGCATGCCAGATGGGCAAACAGACTCGGGCTACCTTTAAGGGCATTGCAGACAAAGACTCTTCCAGATGTCTTTATCTTCTGCATATGGACTTATTCGGTCCAGTGCAAGTTCATAGCTTAGGAGGCAAATCATATACGCTAATGATTGTTGATGATCACTCTCGGTTTACGTGGGTGTTCTTCTTGAAACGAAAATCAGATACGTTTGACATCTTTACTAATTTTATCAAGCAGATTCAGAACGAACTTAACTACTCCGTGGTCAAAATCAGAAGTGACCATGGAACAGAATTCGAGTCTGGTGCTATGATAGAATTCTGTAAAGAACATGGTATCTTTCATGAGTTTTCCTCCCCGCGTACTCCTCAGCAAAACGGAGTTTCGGAGAGGAGAAATAGAACGCTCATTGAAGCATGTACGATAATGTATAATGACGCTTCTCTTCCAGAGTACTTCTAGGCAGAGGCTGTCAATACGGCTTGTCATGTGCAGAACCGAGCATTGATCAACAAGAATCATCGTAAGACGCCTTATGAGCTATTGAAAGGCAGGAAACCGACCATGTCTTATTTAAGGATTTTTGGCTGCAGATGCTATGTACTCAATAATGGGAAGTACCCACGTACTAAATTCGGAGAAAAATGCTTCGAAGGCATCTTCATTGGCTATAATAGCCATAGTCGGGCATATAGGGTCTTTAATAAGAAAACCCTAGTGGTAGAAGAGTCCATTAATGTTGTTTTTGATGAAGGAAGCTTGCTTCATAGCAATTCTTCCAGTGGCATTCTTGAAGATGCAGGTGCAAGGCTTGAATAGCTAAGTCTCGATGAGACTGCTAAAGATGTAACTCCCAAGTACGTCAAGGTCTCCGCCTCAACGCCAACTGGAGAAGATGACAATCAGGATGGAGAAAATCTCCCAGAAGAGGGAGGAGCCCGAGAAGCTATTAGAGATTCAGATGCAAGACTCTTAGAGCTCCGACACGTGAGGGATCATCCCAGAGATCAGATCATAGGAGATCCTCATGACGGTATAAGAACTCGGAGAGGTACAATTAATGAGATTTTGCACCTTAGTTTTCTGTCACAGGTTATGCCAAAGAAGTTCGACGAAGCGAACAAAGATGTATCATGGATATTGGCCATGCAAGATGAACTGCATCAATTTGAAAGATGCAACGTCTGTACGCTTGTTCCCAGACCAAAGAAACAGAATGTGATCGGCACTAAGTGGATCTTCAGAAATAAACTGGATGAACACGGGGTCATCATCAAGAACAAGGCCAGACTGGTGGCTCAAGGTTAAAGACAAGAGGAGAGGATTGACTTCGACCAAACCTTTGCACCAGTTGCAAGGCTGGAGGCAATCATATTGTTCCTGGCATATGCCTCTCACAAAGGATTCACTGTATATCAGATGGACGTGAAATCTGCGTTCCTAAATGGAAATTTGAAAGAGGAAGTATATGTCGCGCAACCCCCAGGTTTTGTTAATCCATCATTCCCTAATCATGTTTACTTTCTTAATAAAGCATTATATGGCTTAAAACAAGCTCCTCGAGCTTGGTATGAGACTCTGTCTAGTTTTCTTCTTGAGAACAAGTTCTCGAGAGGAAAAATAGATAAGACATTTTTCTTAGGGAAGTCAAAGGTAAGATTCTGCTAGTGCAAATCTATGTCGATGACATAATATTCGGCTCAACGGACAACAATCTTTGCAATAAGTTTTCTAAACTTATGCAAGGAAAATTTGAAATGAGCAGCATGGGAGAGCTAAAGTATTTCTTGGGACTTCAAGTGAAACAGTATGAGGATGGAATTTTCATTTCTCAGACGAAGTTCACAAATGAACTCCTCAAGAAATTAAGAATGGAGAATGCAACCTCTATGAGGACTCCAATGGGATCCACTGTGTCTCTGGACAAGGATGAGAAAGGAAAACCTTTTAATGAAACAAAATACAGAAGCATAATTAGATCCCTGCTCTACCTTACTGCTAGAAGACCGGATATTATGTTTTCCACATGCGTTTGTGTCAGATATCAGGTGAACACTAAGGAATCTCATTATGTCGCTGCAAAGCGAATTCTTAGATACCTCAAAGGTACACCAAATCTTGGCTTGTGGTACCCAAGAAACAATGATGTCGAGCTGATAGGCTTTTCAGATGCTGACTTTGCAGGAAGCAGGGATGATAGGAAAAGCACTTCTGGGACGTACCAATTCCTCGGATGAAGGCTTATTTCATAGAACAGTAAAAAGCAAAACTGTGTCGCAACCTCCACGGCTGAGTCTGAGTACATCTCAGCAGGAAGCTGTTGCACACAACTTCTATGGATCAGAAATCAACTCGAAGATTATGACTTGCAGTTCAGAGAAGTTCCTATGTATTGCGACTCCTCGAGCGCAATAGCAATTGCGAACAATCCTGTGTCACACAGCAGAACAAAGCATATTGAAGTGCGCTACCACTTAATTCGGGAGCATGTGGAAAACAAAGATATCGCTCTCTGTTATATCCCAACGGATAAGCAGATTGCATATATCTTCACAAAGCACCTAGACGAGGCCAAGTTCAGTCTCTTCAAAACTGAACTTGGCATGCTGAACTATGAAGATTGAAGACTGAAGAGCTCAAGGCTCTTGGATCAAGGGGGAGCATCAGCAAGGAACTCAAGATCGAGCATAGATGCAAGAACTGAGGGGGAGCATTTTGCTCCAAGTGAAGTCCCAGATTTGTAGAAGCCGAAAAGGGGGAGATTACCCTCTCGGCTAAGGCTAAGGTGGCTGCCAGTGTTAAGTAGGTGGCTGTCAATGTTAAGTATGCTCTCAGGAAAATGGTAATGAATTTCACTCTCAACTGAATTTTCATTTTATGATTTTCATTCCCGTCTGTTCTATTCACCTTAGCTTATAGGGTTTAGGCTTCTTCAAATAGGAGGAGATTGTTGGGTATTGTATCTACAATATACCTGATTTGAAGAAGCTCCTGAACAAGCTAAGTTGAATTAACAATGTATTTGATGATCTTCTATCAAGTTGTGCTTGCAGCTATTCCATGCTAAGTACACACCAATATCAGGGTGCAGTGGGTCAACATACACGGGTCTGCGCAATGTAATCCCTCATTGAGTAGATGTAAGACCCCCTTTTTTTTCTTTTTCAACCACCGGGGTCTTAGCCAAGAATTGCCGCTTTGCGGTGGCACCGACTCACGGGAAGGCAACCACTACAAAACGCCAATTCTGCCGGCCCTTTTCGATCACAAGAGAGAGAAGCATTTATACAAAAATATAAACAAGTCCATAGAAACATGTAAATAAAAGTGAAATCATAACCAGTCCATCAATAGTAATAATAGGAAAATAGATAAATGGGCTCGAGCCCAGTACATCAGAGTCCTCACTACAAGTCACTCATCGCGGAAGCTAAGAAAATACTAATCACTCACGGAGCTGGTCGCAGGTGCACCGGTGCTAGACTGTCCCACCTCCATGCGCACCGTACTCCGCTGGTGCTGGTCCCTGTCTCCCATCCGGAGCTCCTGTAATGTTTGGTTCGAAAACCATTAGTCATAAAGACTAAGCCCTATCATCCCCTACCCCTCCCACCATGGCTCCTAAGCACCGGGCGGAGAGGAGGAAAGGGAAGCTACAAAAGTGGAGAATAATCAAGCAGGTGACGGTGGACCTAACTAGCAAGTTATAACAGGTGAAGAGTGTAAATGTTGTAATAGGTAGAGCAATTAATAAGTAGCAAATTGTATAAAAAGGCAGCTAGAGAACAGTAAGTAAACAAACAAGTAAGTAAGTATGTAACCTTAACTTATATGAATGCTCATACAAACTTATAAGCTAAGGGATCTTCTGCAAGGCTCCCATCGTATAAAAAGTCCCATACCGATTTATACGTTGGGGTGTCGGTTGTATGCAATTATGAGTGTAGTGAAATGCTATGCTATGATTCATGCAAGTGCAACACACGCACACGACTCTATGCGCACAGACCTTAGTTCCCCTTGTTCGGGTAGCTAGCTTCACTCCCAGGAACCTCCGTAGTGGCAAACGGAGACAGTGGGTCGGTCCCCCCACTCCTAGGCGGGCATCCACACTACCAGGCCTAGCCCTTCCGTACGCCCCTAGAAGAACACAACCTAGAGTATCCGTGTACTACTGCTGGCTATACCCACCATACTTTCTTTGGCTAGGTGTCCCACACCGCCGAGTCAGCGTACCGATGTCGGTGTGAACGACGATCAGATACCGAAGACCCACCACCTTTATTCTGTACTCCAACCCTCGAGCCCTCGGCCCCCCGGACAGTCCGTCCGTGCATCTACCTTCAGAGCTACTGTCTGAAAGCAACCAAACCAATTATTCTACCTTCCTAGCTACCAAGGTGTGTGTATGTGCAACCCTAGTTATACTAGTTGCTCTTTTAATTCATTATTCCTATGGTTTACGTTAGCCCAGGACTGCCCCCGGTATACCCCGTGAAGGGCTCTCAAGGGGCACTAGGAACCAAGACGGCGGCATTACGGCCCGAAGTTCCCTTTCGCAAGGCACTTATTATTATTGGTTGATCTCCCTTAACCCGACCCCCTTTTAGTTACTTTAGATCTAACCCTAGAGTATTAAGACTCTTCCATTCCTATCCGGGGTGGACGATCTTTCGTCGTTCCCGTGCTCCCTTATCCTAACCAGTCTCACACTCTACTTATCCTGACTTCCAATGATGAACTCAATCTTAACTTGCCCTACCAACCATCAATTATCAGAATTCCGTGGTTTTACTATATGCAGACCATCCTAAGCTATATGAGGTACACAAGGAGAGGTACACCAAATTATCTTCCAAATCTCCTATAATATTTACTGGAGGTCTACCATATCATAATTTGTCTAAATCCAGAAACTTATAATTTTCCTAATTAATCTGATATTTATTTAATTTTCCCAAAGGACGGGCCAGGGTCATTTTAAACATAAACTACATGATCCTCCTAAATAATGGCTACTCAAAAATCATGATCATTACATAACAGCAAGATAACCTCAAATACAAATTTCCAGAATTTTACAGAAAGTATTTAGCCTCTAAATAATTTATCCAGTATAATCACGTTAATTCTATGTAATGAAGGAAGTACTGAAATTACTCATCGGAAAATTATAGGAAAATTACTAATCAGTAGTATGGTATAAAAAAGATCTTTGTGCAAAGAATCATAATTTTACTAGCTTGCTAAACTCCACTAAAAATTTAATCAAATAATCAAGGTAAAACATACTTAATGAAGCAAGCCCTAAAATTAAACTTCCAAAAATCCCATAAAAATTCACAGAGATTTAAAACCATAAGGAACGTTCTCTGTCTAAATTTCATCAATTTCCAAGAAGTGTGTGCTCCATAATAAATTTTCTAAACAAATCATACAAGCTACTAAATCGTTAATGAAGTACCCAAAATAATAATCTTAAAATTCATAGTAAAATATCCAGAGCTTGTACCATCCCTATTATTCACTCTACCCAAATCTCAACACTTTCCAATGTGATTTAGTGTCATTTCCTATCTCTACAAGTTTTGCACCCTAAACTAGGGTTAGATTTTTAGGTATCCCAACGGTCTCCAAATCTACTAAGATTTCATCCAGAGAACTATATTGGTCCTATGGTTCTCTTCACCCAATTTCGGGTCAATCCAAGATCATTTGACCATATGACCTTCACAAACCACCAAGATCCATCCGGGGTCTTAGCCCAGAATTGCCGCTTTGCGGTGGCACCGACTCACGAGAAGACAACCACTACAAAACGCCAATTCTGCCGGCCCTTTTCGATCACAAGAGAGAGAAGCATTTATACAAAAATATAAACAAGTCCACAGAAACATATAAATAAAAGTGAAATCATAACCAGTCCATCAATAGTAATAATAGGAAAATAGATAAATGGGCTCGAGCCCAGTACATCAGAGTCCTCACTACAAGTCACTCATCGCGGAAGCTAAGAAAATACTAATCACTCACAGAGCTGGTCGCAGGTGCACCGGTGCTAGACTGTCCCACCTGCATGCGCACCGTACTCCGCTGGTGCTGGTCCCTGTCTCCCATCCGGAGCTCCTGTAATGTTTTGTTCGAAAACCATTAGTCATAAAGACTAAGCCCTATCATCCCCTACCCCTCCCACCACGGCTCCTAAGCACCGGGCAGAGAGGAGGAAAGGGAAGCTACAAAAGTGGAGAATAATCAAGCAGGTGACGGTGGACCTAACTAGCAAGTTATAACAGGTGAAGAGTGTAAATGTTGTAATAGGTAGAGCAATTAATAAGTAGCAAATTGTATAAAAAGGCAGCTAGAGAACAGTAAGTAAACAAACAAGTAAGTAAGTATGTAACCTTAACTTATATGAATGCCCATACAAACTTATAAGTTAAGGGATCTTCTGCAAGGCTCCCATCGTATAAAAAGTCTCATACTGATTTATACGTTGGGGTGTCGGTAGTATGCAATTATGAGTTTAGTGATATGTTATGCCATGATTCATGCAAGTGCAACACACGCACACGACTCTATGCGCACAGACCTTAGTTCCCCCTATTCGGGCAGCTAGCTTCACTCCCAGGAACCTCCGTAGTGGCTAACGGAGACAGTGGGTCGGGCCCCCCACTCCTAGGCGGGCATCCACACTACCAGGCCTAGCCCTTCTGTACGCCCCTAGAAGAACACAACCTAGAGTATCCGCGTACTACTGCTGGCTGTACCCACCAGACTTTCTTTGGCTAGGTGTCCCACACCGCCGAGTCAGCGTACCGATGTCGGTGTGAACGACGATCAGATACCGAAGACCCACCACCTTTATTCTGTACTCCAACCCTCGAGCCCTCGGCCCCCCGGACAGTCCGTCCGTGCATCTACCTTCAGAGCTACTGTCTGAAAGCAACCAAACCAATTATTCTACCTTCCTAGCTACCGAGGTGTGTGTATGTGCAACCCTAGTTATACTAGTTGCTCTTTTAATTCATTATTCCTATGGTTTACGTTAGCCCAGGACTGCCCCCGGTATACCCCGTGAAGGTCTCTCAAGGGGCACTAGGAACCAAGACGGCGGCATTACGGCCCGATGTTCCCTTTCGCAAGGCACTTATTATTATTGGTTGATCTCCCTTAACCCGATCCCCTTTTAGTTACTTTAGATCTAACCCAAGAGTATTAAGACTCTTCCATTCCTATCCGGGGTGGACGATCTTTCGTCGTTCCCGTACTCCCTTATCCTAACCAATCTCACACTCTACTTATCCTGACTTCCAATGATGAACTCAATCTTAACTTGCCCTACCAACCATCAATTATCAGAATTCCGTGGTTTTACTATATGCAGACCATCCTAAGCTATATGAGGTACACAAGGAGAGGTACACCAAATTATCTTCCAAATCTTCTATAATATTTACTGGAGGTCTACCATATCATAATTCGTCTAAATCCAGAAACTTATAATTTTCCTAATTAATCTGATATTTATTTAATTTTCCCAAAGGATGGGCTAGGGTCATTTTAAACATGAACTACATGATCCTCCTAAGTAATGGCTACTCAAAAATCATGATCATTACATAACAGCAAGATAACCTCAAATACAAATTTCCAAAATTTTACAGAAAGTATTTAGCCTCTAAATAATTTATCCAGTATAATCACGTTAATTCTATGTAATGAAGGAAGTACTAAAAATACTCATCGGAAAATTATAGGAAAATTACTAATCAGTAGTATGGTATAAAAAAAGATCTTTGTGCAAAGAATCATAATTTTACTAGCTTGCTAAACTCCATTAAAGATTTAATCAAATAATCAAGGTAAAACATACTTAATGAAGCAAGCCCTAGAATTAAACTTCCAAAAATCCCATTAAAATTCACAGAGATTTAAAACCATAAGGAACGTTCTCTGTCTAAATTTCATCAATTTCCGAGAAGTGTGTGCTCCATAATAAATTTTCTAAGCAAATCATACAAGCTACTAAATCGTTAATGAAGTACCCAAAATAATAATCTTAAAATTCATAGTAAAATATCCAGAGCTTGTACCATCCCTATAATTCACTCTACCCAAATCTCAACACTTTCCAATGTGATTTAATGTCATTTCCTATCTCTACAAGTTTTGCACCCTAAACTAGGGTTAGATTTTTAGGTATCCCAACGGTCTCCAAATCTACTAAGATTTCATCCAGAGAACTATATTGGTCCTATGGTTCTCTTCACCCAATTTCGGGTCAATCCAAGATCATTTGACCACATGACCTTCACAAACCACCAAGAACCATCCTTAGGGTTTGGCCTTGGTTCTTAGGGCAAACTTACCCCGATCCACCTCAAACTCTGTGAGGTGGTGCTAGAGAATATTACTAGCCAGTGGTAAAAATCTCAGCCTCTGTTGAGGTGATCTGACCACTTAAATCTCAAAAGTGCACTTTTAACCTAAGACCCCTTATTAGGGCAAAACTTAGGGTTGATCATTCCTAACCCAAACCATCTCCAAATGAGATGAAAAATTATACAGAAGCTTATGGTGAACCCAGGGATCACTCACCAAAATTTGGGAGGGTTTGGAAATTATTTAACCATCTAATTAAATTAAACTAGGATTATTGAATTTTCCTAAAAATTATAGAAAAATATTTCCCAAAAATCCTAAATTTTGGACAGCATCTAAATATAGATAATATTAGGCCACACCCCAAATTTCAAGTCATTTTGATGACTGGTTTAGAGTGGGGAATTTTTCTAAGGTCCAGACGGCCCTCTGGATAGAACTCACCAAAAAGGGTGCTATGGTCTAACCTGGATTCTAAATCGAGTGAAATCAATTTTAAATTAAACTAGACTTCAAGAGCTACATTTTCTATGTTGATCACTTTTCCTGTAGGAGCCTGTAGATATTTTTCCCAAATTATTTAAAGTGACAGATATTTTCATTCAGAAATTGCTTCACAAATAAAATCTAATTAAATGGCACTGTTCATCTTCTTCTACAGCCCGAAACAGAGCCCTAAAAACCTAATTTCCTGTAGCTTTTCCAAGCTATTTTCCGGCCATCCAGCCATCTCCCTGGCCGGCCACCACCACCACCTCTGTTGAGGTGAGGGCTATCGTCGGGCGGTGGCACGGCCGCCGGAGAGGCGGTTTCCGGCGAACCCGCCACCATGAAATTTTCAAAAAACCACGAATACGCTCACCCGATCTGGCTCTTTTGAGCCCGATATCTCTCCTAACGATTTCTAAGATCTATCCGCAGAAGAAGAGGGAGGGGAGGACCTTGTTCGCGGGCTGAAGGCGTGCAGAGCGTCGGGAAGCCATTGGCGCGGTGGTGGCGTCGCCGGAAGTTCTTCAACAGCAAGGGGAAAATCTGAAACAGTTTGAGGGAGAGTGTAACCTTTTCCTCTTGCTCTTAGGAGTCTTTTATAGATCAGCAAGTGGGGAGGGGAAAGGATAAAACGTCCGCGGCCATTAATAATTCCCTTAATGACGTTTCGGTTATGACGAATGGCTGTTGAAACGCTGGAGATGAAGAGGTGCTCGCCAGGTGGCGATTTCCTATTGGACCAACATTTCCTTAATTATTTAAATAATTAAAGTAGGAAACGGCCCATAAATACCCTTGGTTTTCCTTCCCATAATCAGAATTTTTTATGGCGTCGGTTACCGAAATTTTCAGTCTGGCTGACGTTTCGGCCTTGGTCATGGGCGTGATACATAGGTCATGGGCGTGACAGGCCCGGTTAGCCAATTCTGGGTTCGACGATCGTCGAACTGAGATCGACGATCGTCGAAGGGTGGTCACGGGCGTGACACCCGGGTCACGGGCGTGACTGGCCCATGTGGCCAAATTCTGGGTCGACGATCATCGAATTGGGATCGACGATCGTCAAGCGTGGACACGCCCTATGTCACGGGCATGACATTGAGGGTCACGGGCATGACATGCCTGGTGACTGATTCTGGGTCAACGACCGTCGAACTGAAATCGACAATCGTCGAACGTGGTCACGCCCTATGTCACGGGCGTGACATTGTGGGTCACGGGCATGACATGCCCGTGTGGCCAATTCCTGGCCGACGACCGCCGAACTGAAATCGACGATCGTCGAAGGTGGTCACGCCCTATGTCACGGGCGTGACATTGCGGGTCACGGGCGTGACAGGCCATGAGGCAGATTCCGCGCCCGACGATCGTCTAAGTGAAATCGACGATCGTCGAAGGAGTCACGCCCCCAGGTCACGGGCGTGACGGGTCGGTCACGGGCGTGACCAACCCGTGACCCGAATTCTTGGTCACTTTATTTCGATTTCTGGGCTCCCCAGGGTTCTACCACAACCAACCGACTCCTAGGGGTGTAGCCGAAAATGGGATGTTATAATAGATCAGTGTGTTGACTCACGTGTGCTCTCTCAATTGAAGTGTACTTATTTTCAGGTACAGGGTCGAGGTAGATCAAGAGCAGAAGAGGAGCAAAGATGGGTCAAATACCAAGTCTTTATAGGAAGGAAGAGAAAAATCTTCTAAATCAAAATCGACGGGAATCACTGAGTCATTCCCGCCGACTTCGACGGGAGTCACTTGTGATTCTCGCCAATTCGTCGAGAATCAGTCTGCATTCCCGCCGACTTCCTTCCAGCTGATAGTTATCCAACAGAAATTCTTCCAAGGCAGAATCGACGGGAATCACTAAGTGATTCTCGCCGACTTCGACGGGAATCGTTAGTGATTCCCGCCGATTCGACGAGAATCAGTCTGCATTCCCGCCGATTTCCTCCGGCTGACAAGGTTTCCAACTGGAATTCGGCCAAGGCAGAATCGACGGGAATCGTGAGTGATTCTCGCCGACTTCGACGGGAATCACCAACGATTTTTGCCGATTTTGCCTTAGGCAAATTTTCTTCGTTCGCTGGACCGAACCACCTTGTTGTGCGCTGTTTAGGCCGGGGCTAGGGTTTCTCCTTGTGGGCCCCACAATGGTCATTAGGGTTGGCTCTGGTATATATAGTCACGTATTTTGAACATGAAGAAAAAATCCATTCACGTGAAATCAAAAGAAGCCGAGCATGCCCTAGCCGATCGCGAAAACCACCGATTGCGAAAACCACCGCTCTCAGTTCGTTGTCACAGCTAAGCTCCGATCATCATTGATCCTCCGACGACAGTACCGAGGCAAGCCTAGCATCTCACGCATCTCTCTTGAGATATCTTGTCTCTCGATTCGTTGAACGAGACTAGTTCTCCATTCCGAATCGGTGGAGACGATTGATCCGACTGAGATCATTGGTAGACCTTGCTTGCTTCGTCAAGAAGTTTGGATCCACAAAATATTGCCGCCGCATTCACTTGCCGCCGCCGATCTTGTCAAGATCCTCTCAAAGAGAGAAATCCGATTGTGGACTCTTTGTTACTTTCAAGAAAGCTTCAACGAACGAAGAAGGACATCGGAATCTCCAAAAGTTTTGTTTGTATTTTCTTACTGCATTCAGTTTTGGTTTATTGTAAAGGAATTTTTATTCCTAGTTGTAAGGGTTGGGTGCAACCCATGGTGGTGGAGTTGTGACTCCTTTGTTTGAATGGTTCCTTCCGTAGTGTGAGGATTGGATTTCAATCCGTTTGGAGAAGTGACCTAGTCGTCCCTTGGTGGGAGATAGGTCGAAGGGGGAAAGTGGACGTACCCAAATCGGGGAACCACTATAACTCTTTGTGTGTTTTCTATGCTGTGTTTGTTGATTTGTGCAGGTTAATTTTATTCCGCAAAAGACCGCACGACACCTATTCCCCCCCCATAGGTGGATTTAGTCGACACTAGAGACTTTCAATTACCATTTGAGGAAACTTTGTAAGGCCTTAAGGCCATAACTGTTTATGTATTTGTCTCATCATTCAAGTTTGGCTTAGTGGACATTCATATGGTTGGGTTCTTTTTATAATTTAATTTATCTTTTGCTAGAATGCACTATGAGTTAGGATGCGTGTTTGGATTATGATTTCAATACGCAACTCCACTGACTGTCCTTGGAATATGGCGTGGGGCCCCAACCAGACCTTCTATTATATTCTACCCGATGGATGGGGGTGTTACACGCCACAGTGTGAGACAGTATTCCAAGAGCTGATGGTTAGGCTCACCTTATTAGCCCCCATCCTTGCCCTTACATCTGGGAAGGAAGGATTTCAGATCTACACAAATGCATCAGATTAAGGGACGGGTGCAGTTCTGTTGCTCCACAAACATATCATCAATTATGCTTCTAGGTAGCTGAAGAAGCACGAGCAGAATTACCCAGTGCACGACCTTGAGCTCAGGGCAATGAATTTTTGCGCTGAAGATCTGAAGACATTATCTATATGGAGTTCATTGTGAGATCTTCTCAGATACTAAAAACCTCAAGTATATAGACACACATAAGTATCTCAAACTGTGATAGTGGAGATGGTTGGAGTTCCTCTGTGATTACGACTACTGTAACACCCCTATCCGTCACACAGCATATAGTAGTAGGTCCAGCCGGGGCCCGACATCATAAATTGCAGATAGACCGGTGGGTTACTAAATGAAACCATCCTTCCAATAACAACGTCCAACACAGAGCACATTCTAGCGGAAGCTTTTAAATGTTGCAAAGAAAAGAACCCAAAATACAGCATGAATGTCCACTAAATACCCAAAATAGGAATGAGCGCACAAATACACAAAGTGCTTGGCCTTATGGCCTTACATGAGTTTACTTTAAACAAATGGTGTCTTCCAAACATCGACACGCAGGCCGGTCACACATGAGAATAAAAGTAAACATTCGCAAAGGCCTTCGAAGGACGGCACAGCAACAAGGGCTTCAGCCCGCTATTTGCCACTAGGCTCCGCTGCACCTGCAAGCAACAAACCACCGCAATGGTGGCAAACAAAAGAAACGGTCAGCTAAAGCTGACCAAATTATATCGACCCCACCCCTTGATCGGGGCGGTGGTGATCCTTCCCTACATTGTATTAGTATAATCCAACGATTAAAGTGAAAGTACAATATTTGCACAATACACCACAGGTGCAAGCCCACACGACCATATACCTCATGCTCTCAGGGCACTTACTCAGTGAACCCGGTAAAAATCTGTGGTCTCACCACCGCCACCAGGAAGGCAAACCTCATGAGCATTATAGTCTTTCCGACCTAAGCCTAAGACCCTCCATCTATGCCAACGGTAAGTACCACGTACCTTAGGTCGCTTTAACCGAACCATATAGAGGGGTACGATTTCGCCTAACCCGTTTCTCACACTACCACGTCAATTTAAGCCATAGGAGCGGGTCAAGCTTCCCCGAGTCCCAAATCGATCACACAAATTTTACATAACCCTGGTATGTGCAAGTTGGCTCCCAGGCAACCAAGATGGCAGAACCACGCTTCTGCCTAGATTTCCGGGTGCACCTTGGATTTAGTCCCCCAAGGCTCCCTGCTGCAATCTACCGCGTAAAAAACCCGAAAACAACCATCGGCATGGAGTCTTCTCCGACTATTCATGCATAATGAAACATCACTGATCCAGACAAACTTGTCTGGTTAGGCTTCACACACCATGCCTATGTCCGTACTTTGATTCTGGACTCTACATGCAAAACAACGGGGACTATTCATGTCTACCCAAAGGAATACCTCGCATTCACCGCATACTCGCGATAGCGGGCTTCTTATGCAAAAAGGAAAGAGGAATTCACATGTACAAGAAGAGAATTGTAACCCTTGTGGTTCTCTTTGGCGCCATGAAGATCTAGACGGAAGAAAAGCACCGCAATGGCCTCGCCTCCGTAGATCTGGACTCGGATCGAGAATCGGGGCTCCGAAGCTCCGCCGGCGGCCGGAGTTGACCTTCTCTTTCTTCCTTGCTCTCCCGTCTCTCTAAACCATTTAGAAAGAGAAAACTCAAAGATGAATAAGGGTTTAGAACCCTATACCCAGATTTAACTCAGCAAGGACCAGCCTGGGCTCTTGGATCCAAATAGAAGGAAACGAACGACCACGATTCGCCCTGAAAATAACATTTCTGGGCCAAACACTGTTTGCAAATGCTCATGTCCAAGGCCGTGTGCCTCAATCAACGTTGAAACCGTCACATCCCGACCAGGACACGGGCTTATACACGCCTGTGTCAACCTTTGACACGCCCATATCAATCCGTACACGCTAGTATTGCGGGGCATGTTCCTCACTCGATACAGGACCAAAACATCCCGAAAAGGACACGGCCATGTGACATGCCTGTGTCACATGCCATGTGCCAGACATGCCCCTGGGACACGCCCGTGTCCCAGGCCATGTAACTTACTCGACATAGCCCGGCTAATAGCCCGAGCAGGACACGGCCCTGGACACGCCTGTGTCTCAGGCCATGTGCCCGACCTCCAATGATCGTCGATTGTATTTCATTGACTACGCGGTAAATCGTCCAACTCGTAGTAGACACGGCCATGGACACTCCCGTGTCCAAGGCCGTGTGACCCTTACTAGGCCCCAAACTTGGCTTCAAACGCTGTCCGTCCTTCTTTTGAGTTTCGAGGCATTACAAATCTCTCCCTCTTAAAATAATTTTGTCCCAAAATTATAGAAAGGAAAAGATACACAAAACAAAACGGTACCTTAGTGGAATAACTCGGGATACTCTTCAATCATGGTCTGCTCTCGCTCCCATGAAAGCTCCTCCCGACCGCAGTTGTCCCAACGGACTTTGACCATCCTGATGTCCTTGTTACGAAGTCGCTTGACTTCAGAGTCCTCAATGCGGACGGGTTTGATCTTCGTCGTCAACCCATTATCGACGGATACTTGATCTGCCACAATAACTTGTGATGGCTCTTGTACCGCCTTCCGCAACACCAAAATATGGAATACGTTGTGTAGACCACTCAATTCCACTGATAGCTTCAGTCAATAAGCTGCTTCACCAATACGCTCCAGAACCTCAAACGGTCCAAGGTACCTAAGGCTTAGCTTCTTCAAGCATCATACCCGTGAAACATACTTGAATGGATTAATCTTCAAGTATACCCAGTCGCCAACAGCGAACTCAACATTCCGAGGCTAAGCATTATAGTATTTAGCCTGCCTGTCCTGAGCGATCAGCAATCGTTCTCGAATAGTTCGTACTAACAAAGTGGTGTCCTCCACCTCTTGTCGTTTGTACAGCTTCGACTCACCTGTTTCCAACCACGACAATGGCGTGCGACATTTTCTACCATATAGGGCCTCGAAGGGCGTCATTTGAATACTCGCTTGGTAGCTATTGTTATAAGCAAACTCCACCAAGTACAGGTGATCCTCCCACTGCTTCCCGAAATCCAAGACGCACATGCGAAGCATGTCTTCCATCGTCCTGTTGACCCTCTCGGTCTGACCATCCGTCTGCGGATGAAAGGCCATGCTGAAACTCAGCTTGGTCCCCAACATTTGTTGCACCAACCTCCAGTCATTGGACGTGAACTGCACATCTCAGTCACTCACGATGCTGCGGGGCACACCGTGTAGTCGAACAATGTTATCCATATAGAGTTTTGCCAGTTTATCCACCGAATCATCCTTCCTATTCGAAATGAAGTGTGACACTTTCGTCAATCGATCTATGATCACCCAGATGGCGTCGTTTACCTTCTATGACCTTGGCAACCCATGCACAAAATCCATAGAAATATCATCGAACTTCCACTCCGGGATAGGCAAAGACTTTAAGAAACCTCCAAGATTCTGGAATTCTGCCTTCACCAAGGTGCACGTTTGACACTTCGCCACGTAAAGTGCCACGTCCTTCTTAAGTCCTGGCCACCAGAACAACTTTTTCATATCACACTACATCTTCGTGATCCCTGGGTGAATCGAGTACTTAGTATGATGCGCCTCGTACATCAATTCCTCCCGCAGTTTATCCATATATATTTGGGATGCACAGACGACTGTCCTTCCATAACAGTCCATCAATAACACCAAATTGGGAATTTGACCCATCTACAGCCTCATCCATGATCTGCTTCATGTTGCTATCCAAAACCAGAGCCTGCATAATCCTATCAGCAAGGTCATACTACACCTCTTTCCAGTTCAGCTGTGCTTCGGCACCAGTATGCTTGTCCACACAAGAGATCTCCAATGCCTCCAAATCCCGAATCAAACGCTCGTCATGAACCGACAACTAGTTGGCCTACGCAGGAGCCCTATGACTCAACGCATCTGCCATTGTATTACCTTTACCAAGCACATAATGTATCTTAAATTTGTAGTCTCCCAAGAACTCCATCCATCTCTGCAGCCGCATGTTTAGATCCTTTTGATCCAACAAGTACTTCAATCTCTTGTGATCGATGTAGATATCGACCTTCACACCATACAGGTAATGCCTCCACAGCTTCTGGGCAAATATCACGGCCGCTAACTCCAAGTTGTGGACTGGATAATTTCTCTTATGTACCTTTAGCTGACACGAGTCATAAGCTACCACACTCCCATGCTGCAGTAGAACACAACCCAAACCACTGCCTGAAGCATCTCTATAGATCTCAAAACCTTCGTTCCCACTCGGCGAACATAGAACAGGCATCGTGGTCAACCGTCTCTTCAGCTCTTCGAAAGCTTTTGCACACTCAGGCATCCAAACAAACTTCTGATCTTTCCTCGTCAAAGTCGTGAGGGGTAATGCTATCCGCGAGAAGTTCTATACGGAGTGCCTGTAGTAGCCGGCAAGTCCAAGAAAACTCCGGACTTCCGCTACCGTAGACAACACAGGCCACTCCCGTATAGCAACTATCTTCGCTGGATCCACCGCAATCCCTTCTCCACTGACTATATGACCCAGGAATGCCACCGAGGACAACCAAAACTCGCATTTGGAGAACTTGGCATACAGTTGGTTCCTCCTTAGTGTCTCCAACACCAAATGCAGATGCTTGAAGTGATCCTCTTCGCACTATGAGTACACCAATATGTCGTCAATACAGACTATCATGAAGTGGTCCAGGTACTCTATGAATGTTCTGTTCATCAGATCCATAAACACGGATGACGCATTAATTAGCCCAAATGGCATGACGGTAAACTCATAATTCCCATACCTCGTGCTGAAAGCTATCTTAGGGATATCACTTTCTCTTATCCTCAGCTGATAATATCCGGATTTAAGATCAAATTTCATGTACACTGACTACCCAACTAACTGGTCAAACAGATCGTCAATCCTTGGGATCGGATACTTATTCTTCTCCATCAACTTATTTAGCTCTCGATAATCTATACAGAGTCGCAAACTTCCACCCTTCTTCTTAACAAAAAGGACCGATGCGCTCCCAGGCGACAAACTTGGACGCACATAACCCTATTCCAACAGCTCTTCAAGTTGAACCTTCAGTTCCGCCATCTCCTTAGGCACTGACTGATACGGAGAGCGTGACACAGGTTTAGCACATGGCACTAGCTCAATTATGAATTCAATCTCTCGTTGCAGTGGGGTTCCAGGGAGATTGCCATGGAACACGTCAAGATACTCGGATATAATCGGAATACTATCCAAACTGGGCTTAGGCTTCGAAGCCTCCACTAGTGTGAAGAACAGTTCTGCACCAGCACGAATTGCCTTAACCACCTTAAGAGCAGACATCAAAGTCTTGCTCGACCCTTTCAAGCCTGCAAATGTCGTCTCTCGACCAGTTCCTAATTTTACCTCCTTGCGATTGCAATCAATGTATGTCTGAAGCTCCGAGAGCAAGTCCATACCAAATATCACGTCGAACTCCACCAGCAGCAGTAACGATGCTCGCAAGTCGAACTCTTGACTCCCAATCTATATCTTTACGCCACAGACTCTATCCGTGCGCATTGAACACCCATTAGGCAACAACACATCCAATTTTTCCTTTCCCATCAAAGTGGGCACTCCAATGCGCGATATAAATCCTTCGGACAAAAAGGAGTGTGAAGCTCCCGTATCGAAGAGTGCTCTCATCCGATTACCGAAAATCAAAACAAAGCCTACTACAAGCAATAATAAGCTAACATGCGCAAGGTAACAAGTATTTAAAGCTAAACTGCTATAAATTTAAACCGTACATATCACCACATTAGCTTGCTTTATGGCCTCCTGTTGAACAAGGTTGTAAACCCTAGGCTGGGTTGGAGCATAGTGTGATGCGGTTGACTCCACCGCTTTTCCCTTCTCCTCATACGTTGCTCACGGCTTCCTCTCGGACTTTGGGCGTCCGCTCCAGCAATCTCGGGCAAAATGCCCTGGCTTCCCACAATTGTAGCATGCGCCCGGGGTTCAGCCTGTTGTTGCCCCCCAAAGCACCAAAAGAAGGGGTTTTATCTGAAGTCCTAGCCTTCGTATTAAACTTGCGAATCCCAGACTTTGAGGTAGTCGGCACCTTAAACTCTGTCCTCTTTGCACTAGAGTCTTTCTTTGCTTGTACATTCCTCAGATCTTTCTCCAACAACTGGGCCGTGTTGACCAAGGTTAGAAAACCCTGTGTCATAGGCCCCGAGAGCAGTATCCTTAGGTCATCCCACAAAGCCTCATAGAATCGGTTTGTCTTTCGCTCCTCATCAGCGAATGTAGAGCTTGCATACCGACCCAACCGTGTAAATTCGTGGAGGTACTCGTCCACGCTACTCTCTCCTTGCACCAGCTTCTAGAACTCATTATCCATCACGATCCTTTGACCCGAGGTAAGGTACCTTGCTAAGAATAGTCTCGAAAATTCCTCCATCGAGACCTCCATGAGTTGTCTTCCCCCCAAGTGGTGTAGCACTAAACCTTCCCACCACAACCTTGCATCACCATCCAATAGAAAAGTGGCTATGGTGGTCTTTTGCCACTCCTCCGTTTTCGTAGCTGTCAAGACTCTCTTTACTCGAGAGAGCCAATCCTCAGCTTGGGATGGGGTTCCAATCCCCGAGAACACCGGAGGATTGAAGCCCATAACTTGCTTGAGCTGCTTTTCAGTCGCTCTTTTCGGTATCAATGGCTCCACTACCACTTGATCAACCCTTCTCGGTTCTACTGCTTGAAGCGTTACCTGCTTCACCGCAGGATTTGGGTGATACACCTGTCTTGCTAGTTGGGTGTTAATCTTTGCAAACACTGCTTCAGCCACCAATCTTATGGTTTCTGTCGAAGGAGGTGTTGTAGGCACATCATTTGGTGCGCTACTTGCCTCAGAATGCAGGTTTTCTGAAGGCTTTACACCACTCCTAGTTACCTATAGACGTTTAAAACATCGTTAAGTTACCGAACAATATTGCAAAAAGTAATTATAGGAACAAGCAGGTTCCTCAAACATGTGTATTTTTATTCCTAAGTGGACATTCATGGGTTCTTTTTATGTTATAACGATGACGCACACACATGTGCTCACCATCCCTTAAAAGAATTCGTCCACGAATTCATTTAAGCATGACTGAAACCGGGAGTCTGATACCAAATTGTAACATCCCTATCCGTCATACAGCATATAGCAGTAGGTCCGGCCGGGACCCGACACCATAAAACCGCAGACAGACCGGTGGGTTACTAAATGAAACTATCCTTCCAATAACAACATCCTACACAGCGCATATTCTAGCGTAAGCTTTTAAATGTTGCAAAGAAAATAACCCAAAACACAGCATGAATGTCCACTAAATACCCAAAATAGGAATGAGCGCATAAATACACAAAGTACTTGGCCTTATGGCCTTACATGAGTTTACTTTAAACAAATGGTGTCTTCCAAACATTGGCATGCAGGCCGGTCACACATGAGAATAAAAGTAAACATTCGCAAAGGCCTTCGAGGGCCGATACAGCAACAAGGGCTTCAGCCCGCCACTAGGCTCTGCTGCACATGCAAGCAACAATCCACTGCAACGGTGGCAAACAAAAGCAACGGTCAACTAAAGCTGACCAAATTATAATGACCCTGCCCCTTGATTGGGGCGGCGGTGCTCCTTCCCTGCATAACATTAGTATAATCCAACGATTAAAGTGAAAGTGCAATATTTGCACAATACACCACAGGTACAAGCCCGCACAACCATACACCCGTGCTCTCAAGGCACTTACTCAATGAACCCGGTAAAAATCTGTGGTCTCACCACTGCCACCAGGACGGCAAACCTCGTGAGCATTATAGTCTTTTCGGCAAAAGTCTAAGACCCTACATCTATGCCAATGGTAAGTACCTTGTACCTTAGGTCGCTTTAACCAAACCACATAGAGCGGGTATTCATGTCTAGCCGAAGGAATACCTCGCATTCACCGCATACTCGCGAGAGCGGGCTTCCTAGGCAAAAAGGAAAGAGGACTTCACATGTCCTAGAAGAGAATCGTTACCCCTATGGTTCTCTTTGGCGCCATGAAGATCTAGACGGATGAAAAGAACCTCAATGGCCTCGCCTCCACAGATCTGGACTCGGATCAAGAATCGGGGCTCCGGAGCTCCACCGGCGGCCGGAGTTGACCTTCTCCTTCTTCCTTGCTCTCCCCTCTCTGTAAACCTTTTAGAAAGATAAAACTCAAAGATAAATAAGGATTTCAAACCTATTCCCAGATTTAACTCAGCAAGGACCAGACTGGGCCCTTGGATCCCAATAGAAGGAAACGAACGGCCACGATTCGCCCTGAAAATAACATTTCTGGGCCGAACACGGCTTGCGACACGCCCGTGTACAAGGTCGTATGCCTAAATCGACATTGAAACCATCATATCCAAACAAGGACACGGGCTTAGACACGCCCGTGTCAACCTTTGACACACCCGTATCAATCAGTACATACCCGTATTGTGGGGTGTGTTCCTTACTCGACACAGGACCAAAACATCCCAAAAAGGACACGGCCATGTGACACGCCCGTGTTACATGCCGTGTGCCAAACACGCCCCTAGGACACGCCCGTGTCCCAGGCCGTATAACTTACTCGACACAGCCCGGCTAATAGCCCGAGCAGGACACAGCCCTGGACACGCCCGTGTCTCAGGCCGTGTGCCCGACCTCCAATGATCATCGACTACATTTTGTCGACCATGCGGTAAATCGTCCAACTCGGAGAAGGACACAGCCATGGACACGCCCGTGTCCAAGTCCGTATGACCCTTAACAGGCCCCAAACTTGGCTTCAAACGCTATCCATCTCTCTTTTGATTTTCGGGGCATTACAACTACACGATGCATTACCACCCAGTGAAGGCGAACACCATGGCCCATGCCTTGAGTAGGAGGGATGACACATCTAGTTTGGAGCCCCGACTGATGTCCATGGGGTTGTTCAAGATGTCGCAGGACATGGAGATTACATTGTTGACCAAGGCCGAGCCTGAGGCTTATGCAAAGTACTTAAAATCCTTAAGTATTGTGTTCAACATCAGAGACCACATCAGAGCAGAACTGAGGTTG
The DNA here is from genome assembly GCA_039513925.1 of Platanthera zijinensis. Classification (NCBI taxonomy): domain Eukaryota; kingdom Viridiplantae; phylum Streptophyta; class Magnoliopsida; order Asparagales; family Orchidaceae; genus Platanthera; species Platanthera zijinensis. The sequence goes on from CM077097.1 coordinate 73,485,862, forward strand.
TATATAGAGTTAGACCCGATATTCAGAGCCCTAAATGGGGCACCTCAGAGGTCTAATCACTACATGATGACCTCATTCATTTCTGGGGATGCATCTATATTCCCTCAGGCGGTGGGATCCAGGAGGATATTCTCAGGGAGGCACACTACTCTAGGTATTCAGTGCACTATAGGATCGCCAAGATGATGACAAATCTATGGAAGGATGTATACTGGCCTGGAATAAAGTGGGATATCATAGACTTTGTGCTGCACTGTGAGACCTGCCAGCTAGTGAAGGCCGAGTGCAAGACACTTAAAGGACTATTACAGCATTTGCCCATGCCGGAGTGGAAGTTCGAGGACATTGTTATGGACTTCGTACATGGATTGTCTTGCTCTCACTTTGGGCATGATTCTATCTGGGTCATCATGGACAGGTTGGCAAAGGTATCCAGGTTCATCCCAATCTAGAAGGATGCTCTGGTTGGTGTATTAGTAAGACTATTTGTGGAGCAGTTTGTGAGGAATCACGACGTGGACAAGACTATTATATCAGATCTAGACGGTCAATTAACTTCCAGGGAGTAGAAGGTGATATAGGCGTGCTTAGGTTCTTAGCTTGCATTCAACACCGTCTTCCATCCACAGACCGATAAGCAAACAAAGCGTACCAATAGGACTATAGAGGATTTGCTACGCTTGTATATTCTGGTTACAGGAAGTCATGGGAGTGGTTGTTGCCTTTGATCAAGTTCTCTTACAACAACCACCATCGCCGGGCTACATCGTTATGGCTCTCTAATGAGGCGTTGACTGATTAGGAGGATGAAGATTTGAAGGCACTTGGATCGGATTACATCGAGGGCACAGATGCGCACATTCGACTGATTAGAGACCGGATGCTGGAGGCCCAGAGTCTACAGGCGAAGTATTACGATGCATCAAATTGAAAGGTGGAATTCCAGGTGGGGGACAGAGTGTTCTTGAAGATATATCTGGTGCACATGATCTCGCGGGTGCAGAGGCACAAGAAGCTTAGCCCTCGATTTATGGTGCCTTATACGATCTTGGAGTGGAACGGTCCCTTGCCATATAGCCTAGAGCTGCCGCCAGAGTTGGCAAACATGTAAAAAGTCCTCCATGTATCCTCACTTCAGAGGGCCTTACTTTAATCAGGCATTCATTACTTCTACCTCGATCCCAGTAGCATCTGATCGATCATTTCGATTGGATCGATCCGGATCGACGATACAGCCATCTGAGTCTTTTGAAAGAAGAGAGTTCCTTCGTCAAGGTATTGTGTTCCAATCATGGCAAGGAGGTGCAGACTTGGGGCCCTGGGACTCATGCACAACACACCCGGAACTCTTCACTCTCAGG